>JBAMCL010000321.1:0-172659 GCA_037075165.1 Hirtodrosophila histrioides
AACACCCTGCATGTCAAAGTCCCAAAACAACAACAACATGGGTACATTGGCAACCTGGTCAATAACAACAATATGGCCGGCAAGACAACAACAACAAGCATTGGCAGCTAAACCAAAACAACAAGCTAAGCAACTACCAAATCACGCGGACACAGGTTGCGCAAGAAGCCACGAGCGCTGACCAAACATTATCAGCAGCTCACCGTGGGACCGGTGGATGCAACTGGACACCCTCGCTCAGCAACGTTCTGCAGGTGCAAACGGCAGAGGGTACAGAGACGTAGCCACGTGCGCTGAATGCGCACTCTTAAGGCCAATGACCGTGGGACCGGCGGATGCAAGACGACACCCAACCAGACAACGACCAATGGCAGCGCAAGACGACAGCAGCGGTACGATCAGCAGCGGCAGCATAAACAGCGACGCCGGCAGAGCATAGGTTAAGTGGATAATCATAAGACAATATTGTTTTAGTTCTAATCAAACCGTAAATAAATACAAATGTATTTTTTTTAAAAGGAAATAACTTATTTTCTTAATTGGCGCCCGAGCAGGGACCGTGGTAAAAAACAAATCAAAAGTTCACGCGTCGAAAAATAAAGTGCCTACAAAGTAGCTACTGTTCGCGAAAAGTGCCTGCATGACCAGCCACAAACGGGAACGCGACAATTATTGAACGACTAACGACTCGTCAAAAGTGCCTGTAAAACAGCTACAACGCGAACGTGATTGATCGTATCAATATAGTGAACTGATTCTTGCCACGGTTCTGAAAAAAAAAAAAAAAAAACACTAAAGAAAAAGAAACATTTAATTGCTGATACCCTATAGTGTCCGTCCGTAGGGTACCGCGAGTTTTCTGTGTGTGCTGCAGGATCTTGAGTAACTATACTCCACCGTGGGATAGACGAAAAGGATAAATCCGGGCCACCGTCGCGGGAATCACCAATGCTGAAATTTATACTGTAAGCGTACCTTAAGAAAATTGTAAACTCACAAAAATTTTTTAAACAAAAGAAAATTAAATTTAAGATAAAGATCGAAATAGAAATAAGAAAACGAAAAAAATATATATTCAAATAGAGAAAAAAAGATATAAATAACTCCACCCTTTAGTTATTTACTAAATAATTCTCTTTTGCTTTTGCTGAAATCTCATCATCAACATTTCCTTTTCAAAGAAATCACCCCCCGATTTTTCGCAAGCTATTACCGAGCTAGGCGAAGCATTCTCTAAGTTAAACATGCCGGACACCGACACAAAAACGACCGAACACCCACTTTTAGTGACATCCATTGAAAACACTGTTGAAAGGTACCTTAGGAAAATACTACAGGAAAAGGGCGACGAAATACTACATCCGAACACAAGCACTTACGCACTGACCGACCAGACTATAGCACCAGAACACGCGGGAAGAATTAGTGAGTTAGATAGACTGCCAGATGTGGTAAGAATTCTAAAAGATTTTTCCGGCAACAAAGCCGAATTCACTTCATGGCGAAAGAGCGTGGACAGAGTATTTGAAGTTTACTCCGCCCACCAAGGTACCCCAAAACACTACGGTATTTTACTAGTAGTGCGCAGTAAGATAGTTGGTGAAGCTGATGCCGTACTGGAGGCATATAATACACCACTCAATTGGAAAGCAATTGCGCAGTGTCTAACAGATCATTTCGCAGACCGAAGAGATCTTAAGACACTAGAATACCAATTGTATACGCTCAGTCAACGCGGCAAATCGATCGACGAATTTTATCAGACGGTGTATTATCATCTGTCTTTAATTCTGAATCAGATTAACAATCACGATTCTTCTCCAGAGACGTTGAGAGCTCTTACGAAGATCTACAGGGACAAAGCCCTGGATACCTTCATAAGAGGCCTTAATGGAGATTTGCCTAGATTGCTGGCTATTAAGGAGCCAATTGATCTAAAACATGCCCTTCACTTGTGCCGACTTATCGAAAATCAATCCATCAGGAACGCCGTTAACCCCATCAAGGTTCCTTCGCTACCCCCAAGAAACAACCAACAGCCTCAAAGATTCATGAACCAATACCCTTTCCGACCTAACACTTCTCAAACCGTCAATAGGAACAATTTTAACCCAAATTTATACTACACGCCAAAACCCGCTGTTTTTCCGCAGCCACCCAATTTAGCTCAAAGACAAACGTATCAACAACCGCAGCAATTTTTTAATGGACCACCAAGGCCATCGGCTCCTAAGCCACAACCGCCTCCACAACCAATGGAAGTGGATTCATCTATCCGAACAAGAAACATTAACTACATGAACAGACCGGACAATAACCAGTTCGCTGGAAAAAGACCCTTATCTTCAGGGGCAGATCAAATTCCAAACAAATTCCAGAGACAATTTCACATTAATACGGGAGAAACATTAGGACAGGTCATGGACGATCAAGCTAACGCTGAAGCCAGTGCCTATGCTGAGGCATATGCTAGCGCTTACACAGACGCCTATGCACACTACATGGACGAACAAAGCTACTTCACCGAAATGGAAGAACAAGGCGTTGCCGAGCTTCCATACGAAACCGAAAACTTACCGAGCAACGACTTCCCAGCCGAAACAACAGACATGGCCGAACTTAATTTTTTAGTCTAAATCGTTCCTCGTTGCCTTACTTCCAATGTAGAACGAGGGACGGCAAGGTATTGAACTTCCTCATTGACACTGGCTCCAACCAAAATTACATACAACCTTCACTAGTAGAAAACCCGAAAGTAAACAAAGAAGATTTTTACGCTAATTCAATTGGCGGAAAAATTGCAATCACCCAACACGTCTATCTAAACCTTTTTAGCCTATACGACACACCAATCAGATTTTTTATACTACCTACTCTCAAAACGTTCCATGGCATCTTGGGTAACGATACTATGAAACAACTTAACGTAATAATCGATGTCAGAAACGACATTCTCGTAGTAAATGGGAACAAACGATTCCGAATCAAACAATTGCCTGCACAGGCAATCAACAATATAAAAGTACGAACTGAGCACATGTCCGATAGTCAAAAGAAAACAATAGACACTCTAACGAACACTTTTAAAAACCTTTTTGCAGACCCAGAACAAAAATTGACTTACGCTACAAATGTAGTAGGCGAGATCCGAACATCCTCAGACACCCCTGTTTACACCAAACACTATCCGTATCCTATTGCACTCAAACAAGAAGTGGAGAAACAAATCGCAGAAATGTTAGACGACGGAATAATACGACCTTCTAGATCGCCGTACAACGCACCAGTATGGGTAGTACCAAAAAAGACCGACGCCTCAGGGAAAAAGAAATATAGACTAGTTATTGACTACAGAAAACTCAATCTAGTAACTATACCCGATCGATACCCTATGCCCGAAATAGGAGAAATCATAGCCCAACTAGGAAACAATAAATTTTTCACGGTCCTCGACCTAAAAAGCGGTTTCCACCAGATTCCTTTAAAAAGACAGGACATAGAAAAAACTGCATTCGCAGTCAATGGCGGGAAATATGAATTCACAAGACTACCATTCGGCCTCAAGAACTCCCCCTCAATTTTCCAAAGAGCCCTAGATGACATTTTAAGGGAACATGTTGGAAAAATTTGCTATGTCTACATTGATGACATTATTGTTTTTAGCAAAACGGAAAACGAGCATGCTCACCACTTGGAACAAGTCTTCACGACGCTACAAAATGCAAACATGAAAGTACAGATGGATAAGTGTGAATTTTTCAAGAAAGAAGTCAACTTTTTAGGTTTCACTATCTCAGATGAAGGAGTAAAAACCAACCCACAAAAAGTTCAGGCGATTTCTAAGTTTCCTATTCCCAAATCCCTTAAAGAGCTGAGATCATTCTTAGGCCTCTCGGGCTACTACCGTAGATTCATAAGAGACTACGCAAAATTGGCGAAACCACTCACCGCTCTATTGAGAGGCGAAGGCGGACGGGTCTCAACCAAAATATCAGACAAAGTCCCAATAAGTATGAATAAGGAAGCGATAGAGGCTTTCGACAAAATTAAACAGACGCTCATTTCAACAGACGTTCTTCTAAAATACCCCAACTTTAATAAAGAATTTCACTTAACAACAGACGCTTCAAACGTTGCAATCGGAGCTGTTCTCGAGCAAGAGGGCAAACCCATTACCTTCATATCTCGTACTCTGTCCAAACCAGAAGAAAACTACGCGACAAACGAGAAAGAGATGCTCGCAATTGTTTGGGCTTTGCAGAGCCTTCGAACATACCTATACGGTAGAGCCAAGGTTATAATCTTTACAGACCACCAACCGCTTACATTCGCACTAAGCAACAAAAACCATAACGCTAAATTAAAACGTTGGAAAGACTTTATAGAAGAATTTAATCACGAACTAAAATACAAACCAGGAACCTCCAACGTAGTGGCAGATGCTTTATCCAGAAACCCAATTACAGAGTTAAACAGTACCGAGGCCACAGTAATGAGCGACGAAAGTTCGTCACACAACCTAATTCCATCAATGGAAGTACCCATTAATGTTTTCAAAAACCAACTCTTTATTTTAACCGGCGAAAAACCCGACTACCGATTCGAAATACCATTCCCAACATACCACAGACACATAGTAACTCGACCAAGCTACACAGAAACTGAACTAATTCAAATCTTTAAAGAAAGACTCGATCCAAGAATAGTTAATGGGTTGTGTACTCCAGAGCACATCATGGGACGAATTCAAGAATTTTACCCAGTTCATTTTTCATCTTATAAAATAAGATACACCCAAAGACAAGTAGAGGACATTAACGACATTAACAAACAAAGTGAAATAATAGCCCAAGAACACAGACGAGCACATAGGAATGCTCAAGAAAATAAAGCTCAAATCTTAGAAAAATACTTTTTCCCACAGTTGTATAAAAAAGTTAAAGAGATTGCGAAGGCATGCTTAACATGCAAAGAATCTAAATATGACAGACACCCTCCACACTCTGAAATTCAACCAACCCCGATTCCTCAATCCCCAGGTGAAATCATTCACGTCGACATCTATATTACCGAGAAACACACTATATTAACAAGTATCGATAAATTTTCAAAATATGCCCAAGTAAAAATTTTAAAGTCAAGAGCCGCAGAAGATATAAAAATTCCACTGAGAGAAACCTTAATAGCATTCGGTATGCCAAAAATAATAATCATTGATAATGAAAGAGCTCTGAACTCAGCATCGATCAAATTCCTTCTACAAGACCAGCTAGGCATTCAAGTCTTCACCACACCCCCTTACAGTTCAACTAGTAATGGCCAAATAGAAAGGTTTCACTCCACCCTATCCGAAATTATGGCATGCCTCAGAAAAGACAACAGCGACATGAATTTCACCGATATTCTTTTTAAAGCTGTCCAAGAATATAACTCGTCCATTCACTCGGTAATCGGAAAAAAACCAAGAGATACATTCTTTGGCATGGCAGTCTATAACGACCCAGATAAAGAAGAGGAAAATAGGAAAAAAATAGTGGATAAACTTACAGGAAAACAAAAAGCTGACTTAGAGTACCACAACAAGGACAAGAACGAGGTAAAGAATTACGAGCCAGGGGAGGTAATTTTCGTCAAAATCGACAAAAGATTGGGTTCAAAACTGACACCTAGGTATAAAAAAGAAATAGTAGCAGAAAATAGAAACTCAACCATCAAAACACAGACAGGGAGAATAGTACACAAAAATAATATTAGAACTTAATTTACAGGATTATTTTACCAACATGCTTGGGGATAACAACAGTCCTTGACTACTCAAATTCACAAGTTATTTCAATCGACACTGGACTAGCAGCTAAACAGGATGGCACCTTTAAAATAATCCACATTTTTGATTTAGAGAAATATGCAACTATATATTCATCATTGGAAAAATCACTTCAATCAATCAACCCATCTCACCCATTAAACCCATACCTCTCCTTCGAGTTGTCTCAAATCAAAAATGACTTAAAAAGACTCAAACTCCCAACTAAAAGCAAAAGAGCAATTGAAGCCTTAGGCACAGCGTGGAAATGGTTGGCAGGAACTCCGGACCACCACGATCATGAAGTCATAATTAATAAAATCAATGATCAACTAGAGAATAATAATAAACAAGTTGTCATTAACAGAATAATGAATGAAAAAATTAATCAATTGACAAATGTAACTAACGCAATCCTAAAAGTAACTTTAAGTTCAGAAGAAATTGTTAATCAAAAAGCAAATATTCTAAGATACAAAATTCAATTAGTAAAAGAAGAATTAATCAATATTTTACATGCAATTACATGGGCAAAGTCAAACACTGTAAATTCATTTATTTTCTCAGCAATTGAAACCGACATTGTAGAACAAATTTTTAAGAAAGAGAATAATTTATTTTTTAACATAGAAGAACTTTTAGAATTCTCTCAAGTAAAACTTGCCACAAACGGTAAAGATTTAATTTACATAATTAGCCTCCCAACCATTAGCTTAGACAAATGCAGAACACTCAAAGTTAAAGCCGTAAAGAAAGCCCAAATTATCAATGATATAAAATACGAAAATCTACTAGAATGTAAGAACGAGCTATATGCCATTAAAGGAAATTGTGAAAATCATAATGACAGGACAATATGTAGTAGAGATAAGTTAATAGACTTAAGTAATGACACTTGCCTGCACGCACTGCTTAACCTACAAAAACCAGAATGCACCATGATCAACAATCAGCACATTCCTAACTTTGAGGAGATACTCCCAGGCACCATAATGCTGAACGGTTTCGACGGTTTCGTTACACTAGACGAAAAAACATTGCAACTCCGGGGAACTTACATCATCCAATACCGAAACTCCACAGTGAGAATCGGCGACAGGAGCTACAGAGCAGAAGAAATCCAACCTGCAGAGCCAGAACCTCCCCTGTTCCAGTTAGCAGTGGAAAGAACCAGACTGGACGAAGTACTCTCACTGCAAATGATCAAAGAGCTAAACATAAACAACACCAAGACACTGGAGAAACTCGGAGCCGAAGAAACTATACAAGCAACTCTCAGCTACACCTCGCTCAGCATCCTATTACTAGTAATATTAGGACTAGCCATCGAGCTCACCAGAAGAATAAGAGATGCAGCCTCAGAGAAGAGAAAAATAGAGAAAGAAAACGCACCGAACAATAGAAGTCCAGGAGGAGTTTATGTGACGACCGAGGACGCTCGCACTTAAAGGGGGAAGAGTTAACACCCTGCATGTCAAAGTCCCAAAACAACAACAACATGGGTACATTGGCAACCTGGTCAATAACAACAATATGGCCGGCAAGACAACAACAACAAGCATTGGCAGCTAAACCAAAACAACAAGCTAAGCAACTACCAAATCACGCGGACACAGGTTGCGCAAGAAGCCACGAGCGCTGACCAAACATTATCAGCAGCTCACCGTGGGACCGGTGGATGCAACTGGACACCCTCGCTCAGCAACGTTCTGCAGGTGCAAACGGCAGAGGGTACAGAGACGTAGCCACGTGCGCTGAATGCGCACTCTTAAGGCCAATGACCGTGGGACCGGCGGATGCAAGACGACACCCAACCAGACAACGACCAATGGCAGCGCAAGACGACAGCAGCGGTACGATCAGCAGCGGCAGCATAAACAGCGACGCCGGCAGAGCATAGGTTAAGTGGATAATCATAAGACAATATTGTTTCAGTTCTAATCAAACCGTAAATAAATACAAATGTATTTTTTTAAAAGGAAATAACTTATTTTCTTAATTTATATATTCGTTAAGGACATGTTACTGGGGCCCTTTTTTGCCAAGTCATTATTTTGTAAATAATGAATATTTATAATATCGGAAAATTCGTTGAAAAATCTGCAAGGGAATATACATAAATAAATTATTCCTTTTTTATTTGCTTGAATTTATTTTTTATTCTCTGAAATGACATCCCATATTTGAAAAAAGGTTCTTCAACCGATTGTTTTTATACGTTTTCAGGGGGTTTTTATAATTTTTAAATAAATGTGTAACGCATGGAAGGACGACGTTTCCGACCCCATGCTTATTTGATCGAATTTTTTGTAAGTGGATCAAATTTTATGAAAATCTTGTCACCATATCATATAGCTGCCCTACGAACAATCGGTCGACAATTAAGTTATAAGAAAAACTCAGCAAATCAGCATTTTGTCAAATCAAATCACTATCAGGCCTGTTCTGAATTTCACTCGATTTCAAAAAAGTAAAAATGCATGAATTCCTATCATTTTGCAAGATGCTGTTCTCATTTTCGTTCTTCTTCGTTTTCTCGTTTATCGAACTCGATTAGTATCAGCTGCTATCATCCGTTCCACAAAAACCAATAAACATATCTAATTTGCTTATTAAAAGTGGCGAATAAACATTGCAATAATCCAAGAGAATATTCCTGCCCACTGCGTTCTGTGTAATTTACCTTTTCAATTGAGTATAATTCGTTGTTCACAATGTATGTACATATATGTATGTTGATTTTAAGCAACACAATCACATATCGATTCTTGAGTTTGCTATCAATAAGCAAACCATATGATTCATTGAGATCAGCTGTTTACTCCCTGTACCCACAAAATGTTTAAAGAGGGAGTATTAAATCTGTGCTGATGTATGTAACAGGAGGAGAACATCTCCCACCCTATAAAGTATATATATTCTTGATCAGTATCAAAAGAAAATTTGATTTGGCCATGTTCTTATGTATGAACACGTCGAATTGAGCAATGAGGTCAAGTTTATTTTGGATCTCGGATATTCCCCCCACGCCTCCGCAATTCAATAAAATCGTTTTACAGCAACAATTTTAAAGGTATATTTTTGGGACTTTGCATGTATAATATTTGAGACACTCTTAATCTACTTTCCAAATTTCAAGTCGATCGGATCAAAAACACGGAAGTTGTTAACGATAGAAAATGCAGTACTGTAGATGCGGGGGAAACAGCAGCACAGCCGCCACTTAAAATGCCTCGCTGTAATTTGACTTTAATTGAATGAATGAATGAGTTTATTTGTTTCTAAATATGATGAAGAATATTAGAAAATTGTGCTTAAGAATATTTTATTTAATTTTGCTATATAATTTGGCAATTACTGCAATTCCCACAACTCAAATGCTACTCGTTTTCAAAAAGTAAAAGTTACTTGTTTTGGCGAGTTCGAAACGGCTAAAACGATTCGTAATTTCAGTTTCGCAACTTTCGAGTATGAATAATACATTTGTATATATTTATTTCATTCAATGTCAGCAATTATTAGTTTTATTTTACTTTATATAGTTGCTGGAAGGGCTTATAGTTGTAAAATTTAAGTTATTTCTTGTTTGAATGTATCTTTTAGTTCTATGGTTTCTGAAAGGTCTTAAAACCTCACAAAACTGTTCAAATTGTTTTCGGTATTTGATGTGCGTATGTCATCTGCCTTGGCCAGTGTGTGTGTGTGCGTGGGGGTGTGTGTGCGGTGTGTGTGTGTGTTAAATATGTTAATGCTTTTTGGGATCGTTGTTGTTTTTTGAAGCTACAGTGTCAGCAGTGGACAGTAGAAATAAATGAAATTGATGGAATACCAGTACTGTCAAATGTATGCACAGATATTTTTGTTTATGTGTGTGTGTTTGTGTGTGTGTGTGTGTGTGTGTGTCTGTGATAGATAGTAACGCCAAAACTAAAATAAATAAACACAAAACCAACGAATGTAACATCTGTGCACAATGCTGACTCTTATCAGAGGTGAGTTTGTGGCAGTTACAAAAGCTGTAAATTGCACGCTTCGTAGTTACTGAAATAACAAAAAGCCTGCCATTGATTTTTAATCGCCAAAGAATTTATGTTTATATTTTGAAAAGCCCACTCCCCAAAACCAACTCACATTGCTCAACCTAACCTCCAAAATAAATACCTCCTCCCCAAATAGAAATCTCACTAGACTCCTGCAAATCAAACTGACCAGAATACGCCTTATATAACTAGTTTAAACTGCCAAAGAGGTAGTTAAAGTTAAATAATAGTGGTCCAACTTAAACCAAATTTGGTCAGATTGTAAAAACTATCCAGAGACTCGGTTTGAGTGAGTTTGGTGACTTTTTGTTTTATAATATTTGATATTTAATTGTACTGTTATTATTATATAAACAACTTAAATTAAAATTAATAGGATAGTGTTCCGATTTTGACCTTATTTGGAAAGATTGTTCAAACTTTCCAGAGACTTAGTTTGGGTAAGTTTGGTGATAGGATATCTTTTTCATACAAAGACATAGTTTTCGACCGATATTTCCTATGACAGCTATATGTTATAGTGATCCAATCCGGCTGGTTCTGCTATAGAAACTGCCTGCAGCAAAAAGAAGGATCTGTGCCAAGTTTCAATACGATAGCTTTAAAACTGAGTTTGGATACAGATAGACGGACATCGCTATATCGACTACGCTATTTATGCTGGTCAAGAATAAATATACTTTGTATATACGTCTCCTTCAATGCGTTACACATTTTGAGACAAAATTATAATACTCTCTTCAAAGACATAAAACCCCTGAACATAAAAGAGTTGAACAGTTCCAAAGTCTAATGAAGTATATATATCAAATATTGTTGAATTCCTTCCCAAAGTTTTATAAATATAATATACCTCTATACAGCGTATCTGCTAGTCGATCATTCTCAACTAAAACTCTCTTAATTGCTACAGCTTAGTATGTATGTTTATTCAGTCTTGAAACATTTGTGGGTGTTAGGATAATGCCAAGAGATTGACAGTTTGATGGATTCAAAAGGAGGACACAAACATTCACCTCCGTTAGGTTAGCGGGTAACTGTTAATTCAAATAGTAAATTCCTTGAATTTGACGTAAGACAAATGTACTTGACCTTAAGAAATGAAAATTGAAAATTGAAGAAAAACAACAAAAACAAAAACAAAAACCAATGAGCAAGTAAAAAGCACGCTGATGGTTTCGGTTCGAGCATTATTTATCAATTTTTGGCGCGTGTTTATTTAGATTAAATGTACGTACTTCATCATGTGCGAATGTAAGTACATACTATGTATGTATTGTATGTATTGTATATATGTATATGTATATAGTATATAACTATAATTTGTTATTACCGCTGGCCATTCTCTCAATAATAAATATCATGCTTTTAAGTAGTAGTAATAAAAAGAAAACAACAATTGGAGAGACGCTCTATGCTCTATGTAGTAGCATGTGTTGTGCTTAAGATAGCTGCCAATGCGATAATTAATCGACCAAACACACACACACACACACACACACACACATACACAGGCGCATAGAAAATGGCGTCGCTTTGCTTATCACTTCAAGTGGTCGCTGCTTAATTTGTCCACAAAAGAATACAAAAAAAAAAAAAAAAAAAAAAAATACTAACAGCGGCGCACAATCAAATAAAATATAACAAAAAAAAACTGAAAGCTCGCAACGTCAGTAGTCAATAAATGCCATAAAGACAATAATAACAATTTATAAGACGCCACTGTCTGTGGCCAAAGGGGGTTGTGGTTGGGGAGAGCAGAGCAGCGATAGGTGTTGTGGTTTGGAACTGAGAACTGGGAGACTGTTGCCCTCTAAACACACAGTTCAATAGTCCAACCAGTCAGCCAAAATATATCAAACTATCAATTGCCTGCACCTGAAGAGAGTCACATTTCTTATACTACATATACCCCATATAATCAAAGGTATATACTTTCGATTGGTTTGTTGTCAGAGTCAACTGAAAATTTATTGCGCATTCTCAACAATTTGAATCATTAATCAGATATTGATGAGTTGATGACCCAACCAGTTACGGGGTCGCCAAAGGGGTACACAGTATTACCCCTCTGATAGCTATTCCAAATTTTTCGTTCTTGGTATTTTTAATGTTGTTATCTCTTCTGATACTTCTTTTTTCCCACATTCCCATAGCGCTAAACACAATGCCCTGACAGAAGGTATTTCAATATTATCAATCAGTTGATAAAAGTTGCTGAAATTTGGTACACATGTGGCTTTTTATTGTATTTATATTTCAACTAAAAGTGCAGCTAAAAATAGTATGATTGATTGATCAAATCTACACTTAGATTCGCTGTACATAATGATACCCTCACCAAAATTATGCTCCAAACAAGCTGACCACACTTGCTTAGAACCAGCAAACGGTAGAAAAATAATATAACTCAATCAATCTCAACAATTTCTAGTTTTATTTAAGTACCCAAATAGTTTGGTCTAATTGGATCACTAAATCATAGAATTTGAGTGTTTCTACTCCCTGTACCAATAAAATGGGTAAAAAGGGAGTACTAAATCTGTGAAAAGTATGTAACAGGCGGAAGGAGACATCTCCGACCCTATAAAGTATATATATTCGTGATCAGTATCAAAAGGGATTTCGATTTAGCCATGTCCGTCTGTCTGTCCGGATGAACGCGTCGATCTCAGCAATTATATGAGCTGGAGGCACCAAATTTGAAATGTATGTTCCTGTATACCATACCATACCATGTTTCCAATTTTCCCCTGCAATTCAATAAAAACGTTTTATTGCTAACAATTTTAAAGATATAGCTTTGGGATTTGGCATGTATAATACTTTAGTCATTCTTAATCTATTGTCCAAATTTCAAGTCAATCGGATAATAAACACAGAAGTTATTCAACAAACAAGATTCAGTACTGTAGCGCGGGTGGGGAAGAAGCAGCACAGCCTACAACTTAAAATGCCTTGCTTGCGCTGTCGTTTGTGCAGTCGCTTGTGCTGTCGCTTGAGTGTGTGTGCGTCTTTGTGTATGTGTAAGTGTACGAAGATGCGATCGATAATTTTTGACCTGGGTACAGGGAGTTTTGTAGTCGGGTATACTCGACTGTAGCATTCTTAGTTGGTTTTTTATGAAAAACTATTTGGCGACGGTATATACCTATCTTCAGCACCCTGAAGATAGCTGTGCTTTCATGTTTCTTGTTTTCTTTTATATTTGTACGCGCTTTGCCTTTGCTATCTAATCATCGCCATGCTGCTTTCCATGATTCCATTTACCACTTCAAAGCAAAGTAAAAATTTCGCTTCAAGTGTTTTACCTGAGGACGAACTTCTATGCAATTTCTGCTGTTGACAATTTGCAATTGCATTTGCAGACTTTTTAAAATGCAACCAGAAAACAAAAAGAATGCAGGTCTAAACTGCTAAATACTCTGTTTCCAATCAGTTATATATTTGGTTAAACATTGCCAGGAGGTCACATTTGGTGACTTTAGTTTTGGGGTGATTTATGGAACGTGACAATCAAAATCATAATACTTTGACCGCCTATTGTGATTACGGATATTCATATACAATTTGTATGCTCCAGCTTAAGACAGACATTGCACACACCGTATATACTCTCTGACACTTGGTAAACAGAGTATAAACAAGATTACTGTCGATAGTTCTATGCAAGATGATACATATTCTTGGCAATAGGTTTTAATTGTATTTATCCACTTACCACATAAATTAGAACACTAAAATCCGCTTTAAAGTTGTTTGAATTTACTTATTCAGTTGTTGTTGGGTTAACTGCTCTTCCAAAGTTACCAGAACTGTTTGTTTATTTGTTTTTTAAATTGTGCATTAGAACTTGTTTGCACTGGGTCAACACTTTGCGTATTTGTTTTGCTTTTTGGTGTGTTTTACAACACTTGGTCAATTAATTGTTGCCGTATTAATACTGAAACACTTTAAAATATGAATATTTCATACACTTAATGTGTATTTATATATGCTTATCGCACTTCATTGAGAATTTACATTTATTTAATTGGTTTAAATTATTTATCAATAAATAATTTATTACTTGTATTATACTTTTTTTTCACTACACTTTCGCTTTCAATTGATTTCACTTTGCACATACAGTACATTGTACATTATAAGAACAATTTCAACCGGATTTTCTATTTTGTTTACTAATTCCTTTTTTAGTTGGTTTTTGATGTGTATTTTGTGAATATTTTGTGTGCTTTCTTAAAATATATTTTCTTCACCTATTCAGGCATATGTTTAAATCATTTCACACAAACTTTGTTTGCCAATGCCGTCATAGATGACTTCACACACACACAAACACACATTTCCACTTTTATACTATTTGTAATCTTTGATAAAGAGTCACTTTTGCACTTTTCCTTTCAAATTTGTCACGCGCGCGCGCCAATTTGTGCAAGCTTAATAACGGTACTTGTCAGCCATTAAATACATATATAGCAGGAACCCACCGCCGCCGCCGCTTCGAGCACTGACGTTGAAGCAACAAGCGTTTGTGCCGAAATGATAAATGTTGTTAACGTTGCCGCTTGCCAAAAGCCTCGGAGTGGTAAAAGCTTCGTCAAAAGCTCCATTTCACGCATCGTCGTGGCGCGTAAAAGCACAGTGGGTGTGCGTGTGTGTTACAGTGAGCGCCAGTAAAAAGAGAAAAACCAAAATAAAGTGGAAAGCAAAAGGAGCAACAGTTCGTTTCGGAGAAGATTCGTTGTGTATGAGAAGGATGTAGCATTTACATATGCTACTCTAAACACTTGAATCTGCAGGCATTTGCATTTTAAAAGCTTGCTGGTTGCAACCAAGTACTCGATATTTACAAATGCAACTCTAAAATTGTATTCATTATATCCTCGACCCAAGATAATATCGATATACTTGATAAGGAAGGAAGGTGAGCTTAGACAGACTAGTCTCTCGGATGAATACAATTTGTAATATGAAACCTTTTTTGTTTCTCAAATACCTTAACCAGACTTATCATCATATAGGTCCTAAGTAATATATTTTATACATATTGACCAACCCTCCACACTTTCGGATAATTAATAATACTATAATTAATAGCTACCATCAAAATATCAAGTCGTACCTTTGGTTTTTCTATTAAAAACATATATATTTCTCAAGATATCCGGATCAAAATAACCAATTCAAAGTTTCAATTCACTTTAGTTAATCAAGATTGAAAACAGTTGCTGATTAACATAAAGTGAATTCCTTTTTGACGCTGGTCAAAGGTTACTTTAATTTCCCTACTTTCTCACCTTCGAATTCAGAAAATGTTATAAAAACTGTCTCTAATTGTCGAAAAGTTGTCAAGACAGACTTAGATATTGCAACTCATAAATATATTTACAAACATTGCAAGTTACCACCAGAGCAGTATCTTATAATTTCCACAGCAACCATTGGTCACAATTGAAATCGGTGGAAGAAGGATTTTACTATGAGGCTCTTATCTGCAAGGATATATGTACATCTTCAGCACTTCTTTAATGAAACTTAATATATAAAAGAGCAAACAAAAAATAAATAAGCCGATTATTAAATTCATCAATCTAAACATAAACGAATTCCCGGAAACTTATCTGAACATGTTCATCAAAATGGCAACAAGCCTGGAAATAAATTTCAATCACACTCATTATTTTCATCTCCTAGCAACGATTCAGTTTACATTTAATTCTAGATTTTGGTACATAACAGTAGTCCTGAAAAATATTATCAGTTTAAATAGGTAGTCATAAAATTGGTAGACAATCGAGCTGCCACTAAATTCCAATATACAATACAAAACAGATACATTAACGACTTGTGATGATGAATTTCACATACAAGGATCTTATAGACGTGGCCATTGGGTCACCGGAGTCGGGTCACGTCAATTTCTATGCACTCCACGTGCTGCTCTCAAACTTTGCACAGAAACTCGAATGCCTCGATGAGGTGGTGGAGCAGGATGACTATCTGCTGGCCAACATGCGCCTGCAGAGCAGCCTGAGTAAGTCCGCGCTTGGAATTTGGAGGCAGCTAACTCTTAAATCTATCTGCACGCAGTTGGCAAATCTTCCAGATATCGTCTACATGCTGGCATGGCTGATGGGGAAGAAGAGCCAGCCACCGAGGCACCCAGCGAGCCAGCAGCTGCAGAACCTGCAGCTGAAGAGCCGGCACCAGCAGAGGCTCCGCCCGCAGAGGTTTCGCCAGCAGA
Source organism: Hirtodrosophila histrioides (assembly GCA_037075165.1). Lineage (NCBI taxonomy): Eukaryota > Metazoa > Arthropoda > Insecta > Diptera > Drosophilidae > Hirtodrosophila > Hirtodrosophila histrioides. Next base: position 16,094 of record JBAMCL010000321.1, read on the forward strand.
GGCTTCGCCAGAGCCAGAGCCTGAGGTGACTGTTGCGGAGCCAGCGTCTCCAGCCGAGCCTTCTGTAGCACCGACGCCAGCGCCTGAGGAAGCTGAACCGGCGGCTGCGGAGCCAAGTTTGCCGGCGGCACAGTCACCCATGGTTGCCTCTCGCGCCTCCTCACGCACCTCGAAGCTAGACAAATCCCAGTCGCGGGCCGAGGGCTCGATGATTGGCTCACTGGCCAAGCTGGAAAGACGCATCTCAAAGGTGGAGCTGCAGAAGGAGCAAAAGGAGCTCGAGTTTCAGAACTTTATCAGCATCCTGACGCATCAACTGAAGCTAACCATGGAGCAGATGAACAATGTAACCCACATGATGCTTGACCGCCAGCCCAATCCCAATCGAGTGAAGCTGTTGCGGCACATTGCGCGTCAGCTGCGAGTGCTGACGCGTGTCACAGATGACGAGGTGTCCATCAGCTGGAGCAGCGGCGAGGCGGTCGTTGAGGAGCTCGAGGATGAAGAGGAAGAGGAGGAAATGGGCGGAGACGAGTCCAGCACGCCCACCGAAGTGGCAAAGCCAGAAGAGGAGTTGGAACTGGATCAGCATCTTTGCTACTCACCAGAGCGCATGCTCAACGAGCTCCTGGAGCTCAAGTCCGAGTTCTGTGCCCTCACCAACAAGGTGAACGAGCTGGCCGCCGAGCTGCTCAAGCAGGATGCCAAGCGTGTGATGGAAATGATGCAAGACATGCAGTCAACCGTCCGCGAGATCAGGCTGGCCACATCCGGCAATGTGGAGGCCAATCAGGGCATGCTATCCAAGCTGAACCTGGCCATGTCGCAGATATCGATTCTGAAGAACTCGGTGGCGCATCTGGATGACATTAAGATTGATAAAGCGGATGTGGAGCTGCTGCTGGCCGAAAAGGTGGACTTTCCGCAGCTGGCCACGAAAGTCTCGCTCGAGCAGCTAGAGGAGTACAAGGAGCGCCTGGAGAAGCAGTTCTGTGAGGTGCGTCAAATCGTCAACGTCAACGAGAAGAACGTGCTCCAGATCATTGACGGGTTGCGCATGACGCTGGGTATTGACTCCCTTGAGCTGAGCCTCAAGGACTTCCGTGAAATGATTGAGAAGCGTGTGGCTCTCATTGCCGAAGCCCTGCACAAGTACATGGAAATGACCAACGATGATTGCGCCGCTGCTGCCGGTCGTGTCAAGGTCATGCAGGATCTGGCCTGCCTCTCCTGCGACACGCCCTGCGTCATGCGCACCATGGAACGCTCCAAGCTGCCCAAGCCGGCCACTGCCCATGCCTCGGTGAGCCTGGGTCCCCTGGTCACCTACGAGCTGGGCCAGATACGCAAGTCTGGCATCATGGGCTACTACCGCAAGGACGAGTTCCCCCACTCCACCAATGCCTGGACCCAGGGCCTCGGCAACACAGTGCCTGTCAACAAGTGCGTACCACGTCATGCGGGTGGTCTTCACACCATCCACACCGCCGATGAACACATGCAGAAGGTGGTGATGTCCAAGAAGAACACTGGTTGGCTTTAAGCAGCGCTAACCTAGGGATTGTGTGGATTAATGTATTCGGTTGCCTTTAAAAAAATGAGTTTGCATATGTCATTCTGTTAAAACTACAAAAAAAGATTTAAAATATTGAAGAGAAAAACAAAAGAAATTTAAACAAATTGATAAAAGGACGAATTACTAAAAACTAAAACTTAATATTTAAAGAAAAAACCATTCGATTGAAGCCTATATCAAATGTAACTTCAACTCTTTAAATCAAATAAAATCGATTGTTCTACACCAAAATATGTTCATTTTTTAACTAAAATTTGAACACTTCAACTTTAAAATTCACATAATCAAAATAGTTTTAGAGCCACTGTTGGGTGCAAGTTGCTTATGGAATCTTAAGAATCGTTTAAATTTGTGGCGCTTAAAAGTATGCATTAGTTAAATATTTATATTAAATTTTCAGTTTCTACTTAAAATGCCTTAAAAACTACAGATTTTGTTGTATGTATATTTTAATTCATATTTGTTACGCCTTAAATTCAACTTTTAGTGTGAATTTAAATATAAACTTAATATATCCTATATATATATTTATTTTTTTAAAGCAATTAAAACACTACATTTATTCATGCCAAAAGTATGCAATGCATATTTTAGTCGTGGTTTAATTAACTCTAGTTTTAATTAAGTTTAATGCCTAATTGCCTTAGTGTCATCATCTTAATTTGCATTTTCATTTATAGCACCGCATCCCAACTGAAATGTTCCTATTGTGACCATTATATGATAATTGTCGTGACTCACACACACTCGCGTCCCATACCCGCTCGTTAGCCAAGATGCAAACCCTTGCATTCGACAGTGTGGAAGCCATGCATAACAACCCTGTTTCTTGCCCAAGTACACTCAGCAAAACTGTAAGTTTTTTATAAATATATTCGCTCAAATTTGTTCAAACGTATTTTAGATTCTCAAATTTGCAATCTTAGCTTTAATATAAAATTAAATACATATACTTATTAAATTATATCAAGTATCTTACTTTCGAAATGAGATTTTAATACATACTATATACTACTAACATATCAACATATATAGTCAACATATCATTTTGATGTAATTGGTTTTAACATTCCAACAGCTATTATATAATTTGTTTTATTCAGTTCATTTTCTTTCAGTGCAACCACTTGCAATCCACTGACAGTTATAGCTGTCAGCGATGCCAACGCTTGATTTAGAAATAAATCACCATACCTTAATTCAAATTAGCTTAAAAAACAGTAGACTATTTTTTAACAAATTTAAATTATGTTCTCTGAAAACTTAATTTTAATTTTGAGGCTTATTGAGTATTATTTACTTACTACTTTTTAAACTATAATGGAACTCTACAACTGATCGCCCTTCTCTGCGATTCTCAACATTTTGTGATAGACTTTTACGATATCGGATTGTTCGCCTTTCTCGGTGATTCTCAAGATTAAAGTTTTTATGGATCTTGTGATTTTCACAGTGACTACCAAAATGTAGTTTTTGGTGATGATCTGTGTATATCACAATAATTTAAAAATTGCTATACAAATTAATTAGTATAATTAATTAATTAGCCTACAATAGACGACATTTCTTATCCTAATATACTGCAGTGGTATTTGCTTTCATTCCCGTAACTGTCGAAAATCGCACTCAATAAGCTTTTAATAAATAGCTAACGAATAGTTCAAGCAAAATAGCTAGATTTGACGTGAAAATAGCCAAGGCGGCAACACTGGCAGCCGTAGCTGTGCGTGGTGGAACTTAGCGCCACTCCGAACAGTTTCTCTTCGAACGCGCAGCCGAGTGGTTGTGTTCCCGTGTGGTGCGGCTTTTCAAAACGATAAAGCGGAAAGAAACCAGCTGGCTCTGGGCTATAATACAAATATATTTACTGGCTCTGGCGCGCGGCCTGAACAAGTTCTTACGATCGCCAAATCGAATCGTAGTTCATTAAATGTTATCCAAAGGCGTCCCGAGACCTGCGGTTTTCGTATTGTGTGTTGAAAGCATTCATTTGCCTGTTCCCGCGCGTGTCTTGTGCTCGCCCTTAATATTGCCGCCAATTGGCACAGATATTTATTGATTTCAATAATATAAATATTTCAACAACTCTCTGGTGTGACGGCCGCAAGTTTTCAGTTATTCGGTGTTTTTTTGGCAAAGTCAGCAGAAAACCAAAAACAGAAAACAGAAAAGAAAACAGCCATAAAGCATAAAACAAAAATATTATATTTAAAATTCGAAACGAGACGCGGCAGCGAACAAACAAACAAAACAAATCAAATATAAATTAAAATAAAAATAAAAAGAGACTCTCTGCATTCTTCTTCGTCTTCGTTTTGCGTCTGTTGCTGATTGTGGTGCTTCTTCTTCGATTGCTTCTTGATCATCAAGCAACCTCTTTGGCGATTGCTTCGTTACCTGAGTTGCCCTACCAGCCGGCACTTCTCTCTCTCGCTCACGCTCTCGCTCTCCCTACCAACCCTCGCAGACACCTCTCCGTCCGTCGCACGTTTCGCGAGCAAAACAAAAACCAACAAAAATGCAGTCGATGCAGAGGGAGGCGGGCGTGCAGGACTTCGTCCTGCTGGACCAGGTGAACATTGAGAAGTTCATGGACAACTTGCGCAAGCGGTAAGTTCCTAAGTGTTGCAACTGTCAAACAACCTTGCGCCCCGCTCAAGGTTTTTCCTAGCCATGCCGCCAGTTGGCGAACTGGTTGCGGTTCTTGACTTTGCCAACTTGATTTTTTATCGGCATTTCAATTAAAGCCAACAAGCCCAAACGGCAGCTTGTTGGCTGTCAGTCAGTTCTACTTGAGAGCGCGCCCAATGGAGCCATTTGCATATATGCCCCACCAAGCTGTTAGACTCTTCTGACCCACTGGCGCTCATTATGATTTCATTTAGGCATTTCGCCTCTATCCATTTCAGCTGTTACTTGAACCGAACCGAAACGATCTCATAATGAGTTCGAAATGATATTTATGAAATGCTTTTTGGAGTTTTGAATCAATCATAGAGCTGTCAGAAATAGGGCTGCTAAGTTAACCAAAGCAGCAGTCGATAGTTCTATCGTACAGCGTTTGGATGTGAAATTTGGAAGAGTTTGAGTAATACTTCCTTAAACCTATTCATTCGGGAGAGAAAATAGCACCAATTTGCTCGGGGAGGAAAATTTTAACATAATTATGATGAATATTTGTACTTTGGTTATTTTTATAATATGCATTTTTAATAATCATCTGCCACTTCTTGAAGTTTCACCACATTTTTCACCCTTATGATGAATTCTTCATTTTAATTATGCATTTTGTATATTCATCTGCCACTTCTTGAAGTTTCACCACAATTTTCACCCTTATGATGAACTCTTCAGATTGATTATATTAATTATGCATTTTGTATATTTGCCACTTCTTGAATTTTCACCACATTTTTCACCCTTATGATGAATTCTTTATATTAATTATGCATTTTTTTATATTCATCTGCCACTTCTTGAATTTTCACCACATTTTTCACCCTTATGATGAATTCTTCATATTAATTATGCATTTTGTATATTCATCTGCCACTTCTTGAAGTTTCACCACAATTTTCACCCTTATGATGAACTCTTCAGATTGATAATGCATTTTGTATACTCATCTGCCACTTCTTGAAGTTTCACCACAATTTTCACCCTTATGATGAATTCTTCATATTAATTATGAATTTTTTTATATTCATCTGACACTTGAATTTTCACCACAATATTCACCCTTATGATGAATTCTTTATATTAACTAAGCATTTTGTATATTCATCTGCCACTTCTTGAATTTTCACCACATTTTTCACCCTTATGATGAACTCTTCAGATTGCTTTGTTTAATTTAAACTCAATTCAGAATCGGAACAAAACTGAACTATAGAAATGGCTTCTTTTCACCGAAAATAAAGAAAATAACAAAAAGAACTTAAAGAAACGTTTCAAGGGGATTCTTTTCAGTACACCTATTCCATTATATTGTAGAATTGCCCAATTTCAGGAATGATGCAATCCATTTCCCCTCCTCCACCCTCCACCCATTGTTTATCCCATCAGGCAATCTGAACGACAAGTCACCTTATCATATCGCAAAACAAATGTTGGTACAAATTGTGTGATTGTTTCACCTGGTTTATTTAGCAATTATTGACAATGCAATGTGAATCAGCGCTCATAATAGAATCACCTCCAATTCTGGCCAAATTATAGCCGTGATTCAGCTATAACAGATGTAATGTAGCCCTGGCTGAGTACCTTATGCCACAGTCCGGCTTAAACGCAGCTAAACAAATCAATTAGCATTTGAATGGATGTGCTAAGTAAAATGGACATTATCATTAACATTATAGTAACCATTATCATGAAAAGCAATGTCGAACGTTAAAGTGCCGCATAATGTGGCAAAAGCGAAAACTATTTCGTGACGCACTGATAACAAACTAAGCAAACACAAACACAAACAACAACAACTTAGAACTCTCAGTGTGTGTCTAGTTATGATAATGATCGTCAAAGCATCGAACCACAAACAACGGCAGCAGCCCAGCGAGGCATGCAACGCAACGACCCATGTCCAGAGCGGTGCCCCAACAAGTTAGGAGGCAGCCACGGACGTTGACAATGCTGCATGCAACAAGTTGTTGACACACGCCGCCTGAAATGAAATACGGCTAACCAACCGCCAGAACGTGGGCTAAAGAACTGACCAACAGCAACAATGGAACGTTGCTGGGCAATTAAATAGAGACAGGGTTAACTTAAATAACTAATTTCTTCTTTTAATTATGTGTTTATTGTCTGATTAATATACAAATAATTATATTTAGAAGGCAAATTGGAAAACAGGCATGTCTATCAAGTATTTCAGCTATCTATTGAAAACTGTGTCTGTAACTAGCATTTAAGGACATGTAGAACATCGGGGTGGAATATTCTAGTAAATTTAAAGAAATTTGACAGCTTTATGGTATATTTTAATTCTTCAGCAACAACCATCATAGGTTTTTTTAAACAATTTTTAACTTACCCTTTCATGTCTTTAGGTTAGGTTAGGTAGAACCGGTTGACCACCACAAGGTGCTCCCACATAGACCGAGCAGGTCCTTAGTGTTGCCGGATACTGAAAGTCGTTAGGACATGTCATTCATGTCTTTAATAGCTATAATTTTGATTAAGAGATCTACATACTTAGGCAGAAAAGGCTATGAAGTCTAAGCTCCTTATAGTAATTTATATAAGGACACACGCAAATAATAATATAATTATTTTACTGTGAATAAATGAAATGAAATGTACACCCAGAAAAATAAATGCCATTTGAATTCAAAAAATCGCCATGTAATAAAAATTCACCCTAAAAGCCAGAAAAAATTTCTGTTTAATTGGTACAATTTCTAAATTTGAGAAATATATTTCTGAAATTCAGGAAAAAATATGGTTAACTGCCTTTGGCTACAACAGTATGGCGATTTTCTACATTTAAGGACATTTATTTTTCACCCTTTTATTGCTCACCCTACGCGGTGAATCTCAAAATTTGATGGTAGTTTCTATGCAATTAACTTTATCTAGAGATCATGTGTTCTTCACCCTTCTCTGTGATTCTCAAGCTCAAAATTTTATGGTAGAATCTATGCAACTAATTTTTTCTGAAGATCATATGTTCTCCGCCCTTCTCGGCGATTCTCAAGATTTAGTATTAGTTCCTATACAAATAAATTTCTAGTTTCTAGTTCGGTAGTTCTCAAAAGCTACCTTTCCAATGGAGATGTCTCTTCCTGCCTATAACAAACAATTGCCAACTTAAAGATACCAGTTTAATGGTTGTAAAATCAAGTGACAAGCCTCTTTAAAACTTACAAATGGTTGCTTGTATAACTAATACTACTTTAAAGAGCTGTAATCTTCAAAAAAAGACTTCAAGCTAATATCAAACTGAAATCAAATGTGCACTCATTTCAAAGTCTTAAAAGACTTATCAGTCTGGTCAGTCTGAAGCATCGTAAAATATATAGTTGTTCAAGCGTTAATTACACAACCCCCAACGGAGCTGAAAACAATGCGATAATAACACGTAGTATTCGTGCACTCACATAATCATAATCATAGCATTCATTATTACTCGTAACATAACACAAATCAATTTGCAATGAATTTATAAACTGAAACACAACAGAAATTGCAAAAAGACAACCCGGAAAATTTAGCAAACAAATTGAAATTGCATACAATAATCATATAGTGCATACAAACATATATATATATATATAGAGTTTGAGGAAAAACCCATTGAGCAAATCAATTGAGGGTCACATTTGAAAACGAGCCAAAAACAAAAAAAAAAGAAAGAAAAACATATAGAAAATGCGCATTATAATGGATAGAGACGAAAGACAAAACACACAATGATAAAGCCAAGGAATATATAATTTACTTTCGTTTTTGACCAGACAACACAAAGTCAACAATATGAAAAGAAATTGAATGAAAACGAAAAACTGTAAAAATGGCAAAAACTGCATTTTATATGACATGGCCAGACATGAGTTTTATTGGATTTGTTAGTATTTCGCGCTCTCTATCCGAACTATATGGTATGACATCATGTATTCGCCAGTCGCGTACTTGGGGGATGTGTAATAACACCAGTATCAACAAACAACAAACAACACATAACAATAAAGAATATGACCAATTTGGACAAAACGAAGTCAGAATACTCTTTAAAAACTCTTGAGTTTTAGCTCCAAATATTATATATTCAAGACTATACTTCACAGGATCATTTCTGTAGTCAGTCTAAGAAATATTATATTGGATGGGTTAGAAGATATAATACTCAAAATACTATAGAATGTATTGAATTAAACTCAAGAGTTCTATTGAATACTAACAATTCCAACATTTGAAAAAATATTATATTAGAAAATATTATATTAGATGGATTATACAAGTTTTCAAGAGTATATATTTAAGAGATCTATTTCACAGAAGATATAATACTTAAAATACTATAGAAGGTATTAAACTTAACTCAAGAGTTCTATTGAATACTAACAATTCCAACATTTGAAATAATATTATATTAGAAAATATTATATTAGATGGATTATACAAGTTTTCAAGAGTTATTTTTCAAGTATATATTTAAGAGATCTATTTCACAGAAGATATAATACTTAAAATACTATAGAAGGTATTAAACTTAAACTCAAGAGTTCTATTGAATACCAAACAATTCCATCATTTGAAAGATAAAACTTTAAACCAAATGTTTTAAACTAATTTCTCATGAGATATTCAATTATATCTGGACTAAAAGCACCAAACATTGAAAAGTTTTCATATAATCATATTTTAAATAAAAGTTGAAAGACTTTAGAAGAAAGTAATCATTTTAGTCATTCTAGAACAATTTTTACATGGAATATAGTTTTGTAGCAATGCTAATGAATACATAGTACAAAATTAGGATACAAATACACATAATTACTTTACTGTGAATAAATAATATGAAATGAAATGAAATAGTACAAAATATAGCAATTTTGAGTATATATAGTATGAAATATATGATGCATTTGGTCTGAGAAGTCACAGGAAATAGAGAGGCAACAGTTTGTATGCCAACTTGCTCAGAAAGTTGTCAGGACTTCAGTTAGGGTTCCTTCAAAAGCGATTGTTTTTGGCACTGTCATAAGCATGTGAATGCTCTGCTTCAACATACAACATCCTACACAATATATATACATATATACAAAATGATCCCGAAATAGCAACACGACGCGCATAAAATTTATACTTATATATATGTATATACGAATGTGCCCAAATGAAATATGCTTTTTTCAAAATGTATCTCGAAAATGAAATGGAAAGCCTGCGCTGTTGCAGTTAGCGTAAGAGGATTGTGAGTCACGCTGTGTGTGTGTGTGTGTGTGTGTCTTGTGGTTGTGTGAGCTCGTATCTTGCAGATACTTTGACGCACAAACATAACAAATATGTGCGATGTACGTGTACAAATGCCGAAAAAAGGCAGCCAGACAAACCGGTTGATGGCGTCAGTTTGCAAGAGCAATGAGGAACTGAACAACAAAAAAATAAAAAACAAACCAACCCGAAAAGCTGAAAAACAAAACAAGTTTCTTCTTCTAAACAAGAGACCAACACAGGAAGAAAAAAAAGCATATACCAAATTTGTGGCCCTCAAGTTCAGAGTACGCCCGCAAGGCCTTATTTTAAAGATTTTCCTAGAATCGCCAAAATTTTTATGATCCATTAAGTCAAGTGTCCTGTTGGCGGATGGCTCTCCGCTGTGTCATGACCCCATAAAACTGGAAGCAGTACTTCTAAATGTACTCGTACTGATTGATTGCACTATTCTCCCCCCCTCAACAGCGAGTGCATTTCTATCCGTATCTCCTATTGAACTAGTAGCGCTGATAAGTTTACTTCTAGTTTTTCGAGCTGCCTTTGTTTATGCGTCGCCTCCCATATATTTGGCCTACATTTTGTGTGTTGTGTGTGTGTGTGTGTGTGTGTATATATTGTGGTGTTGTTATTGTTTGCAGTAGCTGAAAAGCATCTATATGGTAGTATCTATCGATGCCTGTTTATTTACCCAACCAATGTTTCCCATGAACTGCCGTTGAACTGGCTACAGTTCACGATCTACAGGTGGGTTCCTATGACAAATTGTTACCTCTTTTCATGTTTATCAGTTATGGAAAAGCAAAGACACTCCTCAGGAGTACTCAGTTCTGTTATCATCAACAGCACAGTCTTATCAGATGTCCAACAATTACATATTATTGCAATTGGAATATTTTTAATGGCATATCTCTAAAATCTGACTCATCGTTCAGTTTTTCAATTTCAATGTAAACGGGTTGAACGTGTAAACATCAAACTGCATTTCGAATACATTAAAATGTTTTTAATTTCATTTTTTTTGGCTTTGTCAAGGTGTTATTTTTATTTAGTATGCCTGCCACAGCAGCAACATTTGATTGTTAGTAAATTTTAAAAGTTTTATTCATTATCGTTGTACACTGAAATTTATGAGCATTTTAAATGTGTTTTTGGACACTTTTATGAGTTAGCTTCGATTTGGGGTCTACAATTTTCGGTTTTCTATGTATAAACTTTTACAAATTGAACCCTTGGCACGTCTGTGTTGGCGCATAATCTAATCAGTTTATAAGAAATCGGTGGTTATCGCTGGGTTTTGATATTTTCTTATAAATTGTTCGTTTATTGAGCAAACATTTATAGGGTATATAAAGCGAGTGTGCCAACTATTAACGACTATTTATTTACTTTTGTGTAAATAGCCGTGACTCCACTTATACATATAATATATAATACCACAGGCTTGATAAGATTGCATGCCCGAAGAAGTGTTAAGGCTAGCCAGGTTTGATTGTACTAGACACATACTACTATATACTATATACTACTATATACGTAGCCTTGGATACGACTAAGTACGAATATTGAGTGCCACATACGAGTATAGCTGGTATAGTATACTATATACCCCCGATAAGCAGCATTGTTATGCAATGAATACCTCAAACTACAGACAAAGTTATTGTCGAAACATTGGGGAGTTTCTATAAGGCTTTCAGTTTAGTAATTCCCTGGGAATAATGCAGTTTGTGGGCGATTTGATTACAGTTTCTTGGAGCCTCTGCCCCATCTGGAGTGATTCCCACTCGACCCGTCTATAAATGCAATTTTTATGGCATTCGCCAAGACTTTGATTACAAAGCAGGCGTCTTGGAAAATTATTAAAGGGCCCGTTAAAAAAAATAAAAGAAACGTGTGGAAAATTGTGTTTATATAGTCTTACTTTGGAGGTGAGGCCCGGTCAGGCTATTAAAAACATCAAGAATTCTTCTTCAATTTCCGATTGCAATCAAAGATTGTCTGTTTATTTGTACAAAAGACCAGTGTTACTTTCTTGCCCCCCCGTTCAGCCCCTGTTGTATACTTAGGGACTGCATTCTGGACAGATGCAAGACATTATAAACTCGTGTAGTTCAAAGCGTGCATTAAATTGCTTTCATCTAGAATCTAGATATTGGGCTGGGCCGTCTGCACATCGACACATTCCATATGCCCCTTGATAAGCTGCTATCAAGTGCCGCCCGCCCCTTGGCTCTGATAAGCGTTTTGATAATGTCACGCAGCGGAAATCGGATCATTTACATAACGGCCAATTCCATTGCCATTGCCATTGCCACTGGCAACGGTTTCTGCTTCACTAATCGAGCCACGTTCTTTGCACCTTTCTGCCAATATTAGCAGACACCACGAATGACCTGCACAATGCAACTGCAGTCCCTGAGCTGTTAAGATACTCGTCTCGAGCAATAAGAAGCCTCTAGAGAGAGTGTTCGCCTAGGAAGATGCCCAGCACTCCAGTCTAAAATATAATATAATATACCTAGTTTCTGCTGTGTTTATACCGAACGTTTTCAGGATATATATCTGACAAAGAAATCCTATCAGGCCTGTTCTCCATTTCGTTCCGATCAAATTATTGGGCATCAAAGGTGTTCTGAATTCCGAAAGACGATTGACGATTCTGAATTCTCAATTCGAAAAACTTTAGACTTATTTAAACTTTTTGCTAGTGAAATCAAAACTATTAAAACCAAACCTTTTAAAAAGGAATTATATTTGGCATTTTATTCCAAAAATGAAATCACAAAATTGAGAAATTAAAAAATACTGATATGATATAATAAGTTTTTGTTAATTTTCGTTTATACACAAAGAACTTATCCATAAAATTGACTAAACTTAAGCAGCATGTGTATGTGAGAGACTATATCCCAAATTTGATAACTCTAGCTCTTATAGTCTCTGAGATCAACAGCTGAATCGTAGAATATATATATTTTATAGGGTTGCATATGGGTTTTACTGCATATTACCTGCATTTGTAGAACTTTCAATACCCTTTTGTCTTTTTACATTGCCACAGGGTATAAGAATCAGACTAATGGCTATCGAGCGAGTTGAAGGCCTTACTAGACACAATACCTACAGGTATACCTGTCCCGGGCAGTTCATTTTTCCGGCCTAGCGTTTGTAGAACTTATAGACAACGTCGCTGTCTGCATTGTTGTTTATTTACGCTGGCGGGATCGTTCATGTTTGTCATTTGCGTTGCAATAACTTTTACTTGGGGGCATCTGCAACTCGTTTCAGCTGCCTGCCACACAGAGAAGAAGCAACGTTTACACAAAAGTTTATGCCCATGTCGAGCCAAAGAATCTAGCGCCTGTTTAGTCTTTCAATCCATTGGGGAGCTGGAGCTGCAACTGGACTTGGGACTGGGGCTGGGGCTCTGCTAATTGATTTGCGTCTGGGATTCATGGTGTAAATTGAAGTTAATTTGAAAGCTGCAATTGCACAAAAGATAGAAAATCTACAGAGCAGCTATGAAAATTGAAAGTGTTGTTGAGAAATGTTATTGTCAGTTTGTGCTAAATTGAGAGAGAGGCGAGGATTATATTGAATTGTATCTGGCATGCGTTGTGTGTCATATACCTGCCAAATATCTGGCAAATGTTCAAATATTTGAAATTCAGCGCTCTTCTCTGCGATTCTCACAAATGTTAGCTGCTTGGTCGTGTTTGGCCCCATCAATAATGTGCATGAAATTCAATTAAAATCGACCAAAAGCAAATAAAACATTGACCCACTTAAAGCCAAGTCTGTTGGCCAATATGACGTCAGCGGGCAAAACAGTCTGCGTCGGCATTAGGCAGTAAAAGTGCAGCGTCAAATGAGTAAACCTATTGATTTTCTCAATTTTCTTGATTTTCACTAGACACACCCCTCAAGCCTCAAGGCTCAGCCACACAATAACATATTCATCGAGTTTAGCATATTGTAATGAATGAATGATTCACCGAGCTGTAAAATATTTATGAACAAATGCAATTTGCATACAGAATAGAACAGACAACAGCAGATTAGTCAGCAAGTGTCTTAGAGGCTTAGTTCGTTCATTGATAACTTAATGTCTAAATACACGTTATGCCAGTTCTATTATACTATAATATCATAGAACGGTATGATTCATAAGTAAAAAGTTATAATACTGAAGACCCAAACGAATTGTGTAAACACAACAAAACTTACAAATCATCTTGAATGTTGAATGTTAGCCTTGCTGTCATTGTGTGTATTTTTGGCGCCTTTTGACTTGAAGTTGTGTGTATCTTGATGACGCCATTCAACAATCCCAAATCCAAACACTGAGCAAATCAAAACCAACGACAATAGCGATCCCAATAACAAACAATCTTTATACTGTCTAAATATATATGATGTGAAGGCGACAAAACAGCAGGCAGTAAAATATTCAATATTCAATATTCAATAACAGCTGAGGTTAGTTCCGAATTCCGCGAAACTTGTTGGGGAAGAGAGGGAGAGTGTGCCAAATAACAGTTCGCCAAGAAATCGAATAAATAAATATATTTGATTATTAATGATCCCAAAAAAATAAAGAGCTTTTGCTGCGCATAGAAATCGGATTAGCTGCGAGCAAGGAAAATAACAAAATAAATTAAAATCATTTAAAAACAACTATTTTCGAGCTGCGGAAGATTAGAAATGTTTTTCACAAGAACTCAATATTTGTAAGATTTTTTCCGATTGATCAAAGTTTATTCAAATTTGACTCAACTTTGTATATATATATGAAAACTGGCTGTGCAAAGTTTGTTAGAGATATGTGTAAAAACAAAAAAGTTGTTCATACAAAAACTCTTCTCAACCGAATATTTCTAGGAAAAAATATATATATATATATTAGACCGATTTGAACAAAACTTAATCAATATCTAAAAGAGCATAAGGAAATTTGGTTGCAGTATCTTGAAAAACAAAAAAGTTGTTCATACAAAAACTCATTTCTCAACCGAATGTTTCTAGGAAAAGTATATATATATATATATATATTAGACCGATTTGAACAAAACTTAATCAATATCTAAAAAGCATAAGGAAACTTGGTTGCAGTATCTTGAAAAACAAAAAAGTTGTTCATACAAAAACTCTTCTCAACCGAATGTTTCTATGAAAAATATATAGTAGTCCGATTTGAACAAAATTTAATCAATATCTAAAGAGCATGACAAAACTTTCATATAATGAGTTTAGTTGCAGTATCTTGAAAAACAAAAAGGTTGTGTATATAACTTTTAAATTTCCGTACTATTGTTGCCATGACAGCTATATGTTATAGTAAACCTATCCGATTAGTAATGACAAAATTGTAATCCCCTTTCTCTGCAATTGTACATTAAATTAAAATGGTTTTAAATTTCTAATAGGGCTCATTAAAATCGGAACAGCTTTGAGAAAATTGCGTAATTGAGAGAAGACTGTAATAGCATTATTATGAAATTTTCTCATATGTAGGGCTTGCTCAAGACAATATGTTTCCACTTGAAGTCTCGTGAAGGCACTTTAAAAATTGATGTGTGAAGTTTTCAAAAAATAAACTCAATATGTAGCTGAAAGCTTGGAGGGGGGGACTCTTGACGTTCGGTTGATAAAAATAATTCTCGAATGATTTATTGGGGCATTGATCTTCGAAGCTCACTCAAATTATGACAACTTTATCCGACTGTCAGCGTTTTACAAGACGCCCAGTCTGCAGAGCCAGATCATATCGCATTTGTTCGTGCCACACTCCACACGCTTGAGACCAGGCCGAGAAGCACTTTGCCTTAAGCAATTTCTATAACCTCATTAGACAATCAACATTTTTGGGGCTGTACGTCAATCATACGCCACGTGGGCGGGCGGTGGTCACAGCACCCACACCCACACACACCGCCCCGCATCGCTCCCCAGGTGTTGTCACTCATTGTACTCACATTTGGTATACTACTAGTATTTGTTGTGGGTGTTTTGGGGGGGAAATCATAGAAATCACTTTGCTAAGCGGCTTGCTGACTGCCCTTTTCTTTCTAATACCAATTGTGATTCCAAATAGAGGTGGAGAACTATCGATGGCACTATCGATGGTTGTGTACTATTGAGCAGCCCATAACTATCAATAGAACGAGCCCATAACTATCGGTAGAACGCGTTTTTAGCAAGGCGGGCCAAATTTCGGAAAGAAGATCTCGACTTAAAGTAAAAAATGTAAACATGCTTCTATATAAGAACCAACAATTTTTGGATAATATAATATGAAATAAATAAATTCACATTTTTGATATAAAATTATAACAACTTGAGTATTATGATTGTTATTATTTCTTTTAATTTTCTCTATTTTTAAGTACAATGTTTTATTTAAAGTTAATAGTTACAATTTTGAAGTATTGTTCCGAGTTTTAGCGATTGCTTTTGAAGAGAAACATTTGTTTAGTTTACTTAATGAGTTTTTTTTATGTTTAAAAGTAATATATATAGATTACAAAGGAAAATGAGGAAGAAAAACCTTTAAATGATCGGCTTATATGTTAACTTATACCTAGATAACTGGGAACTAAAGTATTATTATATAAATTCAATAAATGGACGAGACTATACGATAACTATCGATGATTTCAACAAACAATCTTCGACTATCGATGGTGCGTACTATCGATAGTTATCCACCTCTAATTCCTATGCCGAATCGGCATCTGATTCTAGTTCTGAGTTTGAGTATGATTATATAAAATCAATTAATGGACAAGACTATCGATAACTATCGATGGTTTCAACAAAACAATCTTCGACTATCGATGATATCGATATCTCCATCTAATTGCAATCTTCGATAGTTATCCACCTCTAATTCCTATGCCGACATTGCGCATTTGATTCTAGTTCTGAGTTTGAGTATTATGATATAAATTCAATTAGTGGACGAGACTATCGATGATTTCAACAACACAATCTTCGACTATCGATGGTGCGTACTATCGATAGTTATCCACCTCTAATTCCTATGCCGACTCGGCATCTGATTCTTGTTCTGAGTTTGAGTATTATTCTATAAATTCAATTAATGGACGAAACTATCGGTAACTATCGATGGTTTTAACAAAACAATCGTCGTTTATCGATAACTATCGATGGCTTCAACGAAACAATCTTCGATAGTTATCCACCTCTAATGCCTATGCCGACTTGGCATCTGATTCTAGTTCTGATGCTTTCAAATGTGACCCGCTGTGCTAAAAAGTCAACGAGCGTGCTAAACGCTTGCCCCGGGCTTGGAGTGGAGTTCAGTAGTTCACCTTCTGGGGCAACAACATGCTCATCATAATCATCTCTTGGCGGCCGTCTTTGTTGTCGTTGTCGTTGTCACCAGTGTGTTGACCCAAATGTAGCGCCAAACGGCAGCTCTATAAATAAATACTGAAAACTTAAGTAAAAACATGTGTTGACTGCCGTTTGGCCCACAAAACAACCAAACTGAGCAACGACAATAACAACTAATACTAGTATTAAGTGCTATTGTTTTTTCACATCTTTTTTTTTCTGAGCTGCGGGCCAACCAAACTTTTCACTCTTTTCCATTTCGGTTTTGTTTTTCAACAATTTCTCTAATTTGAACGCTTTTGTCTCTGCAAGTTGTGTTGTTGTTTGATTTACTGGCGTTTTGTTTCGGCAATCAGCTGGCTAAGTGGGCGTGCCCCACGCCCCACGCCCCAACAACAACAGTTTTGTAAGAGAGCTCACCTGTTGCACGGTTTTCTGGTTGTTACCAAACTCTGGCTTTGCGGCTTTTTGTTGCTGTAATTGTATTTGTTACACTTTGTAATTTCTTGGGGCCTCCGAATGATGCACTTTTTGCTGTTGTTTTTGTTTTTGTTTTTGGAATTATGTAGCCCGATTTGTAAGAGCTGTATACATGCTCTATATATACTCGTAGCATGTTAACTAATGCATTTTGTCGCGGCTACTTATTTGTGTAAGCTAATTAGTTGAATAATCTTCAAAACATTTGAACTAATTTATCAACGTTTTTCCTTTAAAAACCATTAATAATTTCAATAGATTATGCGCTGCGGTTTTTGGTAAATTGATTTGCCATTCAATTTGTAATTATTTTTGAATATATTTTCCAAAATTGTTTGTATACTAAGTGTGTTGAAAACCTAGGGTTCGAAACGCAGCCTAGAGTTTGTGTATTTTCATGACTTCTGTTAAGGTCAGAGCAGCCACTAATAATTTGCTCGTTTGGTGAATATAATATAAATATTAAAATAATAATAACAATAATATTACAATTTACAACCAGCTAATAAAAATTCATTAAAATGCTCAAATATTTCAACAAAACTAAATTTGTTTTATATTTTTTCTTAATTTTGTTTTTGTGGTTGTGATCGGTACCTTGCTATCTTACCCAACCATTTATAGAGTTTAATAAGACAGGAGATTCCGACTAGGTCATACAAAACATAGACACGAATATATATTAAATAAAACACCTCCACTCATTTGCCCATACTGCAATAGGGACAACCTGACAATTCAACACTTAACCTACCAATGCCAACACATTATCAATCTTAGTAGCTCCCTTAACTATCCCACTCCTAACATCCTAATCTCAGAGGTCAACCACTCAAATATATCAAATTTTATCAACTTTACCAATATCTTGAATATAATAGAATAATTGGAAAGGATATTAGCCTGAAGGCCTTTGTCGCTCTGGCTTTACACATTGTAATTTAGAATTAATTCTCTTTTAGAATTATATAAATAAATATATAAGACAGGATCTTCAAGTTTACGGAGTTGGTAGATGTTAACTAAAGGCTAACTTAACATAAGTGTGTGTAAAAAAAAATAAAAAATCGTCTACATTATTAGAGTATTCTCCTACTGGGAGGTCCCTTAGTATTCTAATAAAAACTTAAAACACACATATTACGTAATCACGTTTTTGCCCTTTTTTGATATCCTCCCCATGTCAAGCGTAATCAAGCGTAATCATTTGGCTGACCTCCCCCTATGATTACGTAATCATTCAAAATTAATTTCTTCCGAAATTTGAAAACAAAAAATTGGTGAAAGAATGCTCTTAGATAGATTACGTAATCATAGGCCAAGGACCCTCCCCATGTAATCTAAGAGTAATCTTTAGTTTGAAACCCCCTACCCCGACCCCTTTGTTGATTACTCAATATGTGGACGTCCCCTTAAATATAAATCATCAATTTCAATTTTCAATTTATTTTTAAAGTATCTCACATTTTTTAAAATTTCCCTATAAAATGTTGTTTGTAAACGGAATATTTTGTATAAATGTTGTTTGTGCTTTGCTTCAGGTGCCTGCTTAGGCTTCTAACATAATTTTCCCCATTAATATATTTTATAAACATGAGAACACTGAGTGATCCAGTTTCTATGCATATAAAAAACACTTTTAAGAGCCCTCTATATTTATATGTATATAGATAGATTGCTTTTGGCCAAGTGACCCACATTTTGACCTGCCGCATCTGCTGAACTGAACTGAACTGAACTGTCGATCCAAATCTTTTGGCGCCTGATAAATTGCACACAAAATAAACACACACACACAACACACGCTGCAGTCAATCAAATGCAGCAACAATTTAATCAATATGAGCAACAGCTACAACAACAACAACATTCAATACAATTAATCGAATGCCGCCTGTGGATTTTCCAAGACAAACTAACCAATAAATGCCAGCTCCAAAAAAAACACACAAAAGAGAATATCTTGTTTAAGTTCCTGCTGTCTGTTGAATAACAAATTTCGAATCAAAACGACAGCTGCCCAGCGGGTTGGGGCAGTTAGGGAAACCCCCTGCACTTTTATTTCATTTGAGATGAACTGAATTTGAAAAAATGATATCGTTTAAATGCATTTCCAAACATTGGTATCTTCTGCTTTTCCAACTAATGTGGATCTATGCTTACAGTTTTCACGCTGGCATCATCTACACATACATTGGCGAGGTGTGCGTCTCGATGAATCCCTACAGACAGATGAACATCTACGGCCCGGAGACCATACACAAGTACAAGGGACGGGAGCTGTTCGAGAATGCGCCGCATGTGTTTGCCATTGCGGATGCCGCATACAGGGTGCTCAAGCAGCGCCACCAGGACACCTGCATCCTCATCTCCGGCGAGTCCGGTGCGGGCAAAACAGAGGCCTCCAAGATCATCATGAAGTACATTGCGGCAGTTACCAACACACAGGGTCAGAATGAAATCGAACGGTGAGTTGATGAACATGTAGTTCTTAGAATGAAGTTTATTTAAACTTTGATTTGCTAACTTACCCAAAACAAAACAAAATCTTCCTATATATCCAACTAAATTCATAAAGATCTCAGTATTTTATTAGTCAAGGATGAAATAAGGGAAGGAACTGAAAATTATTTAACCAGACTGAACTGCCATGAAAATTTGTGAGCAATAAACCTATTAGATAATAGGCAACTAAAAAGATATCATGTTTTAGATCTTCCTCATAGATTTTAAGGAAGTTATTACTGTATATTGGATTCGATCACTGGAGCGCAACCTATCCTATTTCCAACTATCATAACTCAGTCAAAACTGAATAGATTTCCATGCGAAATGTCTTTTTGATCATGATTTGTCCCCTAGATTGATTCGGCCCTTGAGTTTTATGCAAATTTGAAAATAAATTGTTGGACTCCTTAATGAAAAATGACAATGAACATTTTGTGAAAATGGTTAAGGATCCCTTACACATTTCAAATAATATTTTTAACAGATTTAAATTTCTATTTCAAAATTACAAAACGATCTATTTAGAACTATATTAATTGAATATAAAAAGATTGCCAGATATTTAATAAAATGTTTACTATAATTAGAACTAGTTCAAAGTCAAGTCTATTAAAACTCTGTCAGCTAGGCTCAAGTTCACTTAACTGTTTTATAAAGCCACCAAGTGCATTTAATATGGAAATATACAGGCTAGAGAGATACCTGAGAGTACCCTGGGACTGGGAACTGGAAACTGGAAACTGGGAACTGTGAATCTGACATGAATGGGAACAAAACTCAACATGAATGCCAAGGCATGACAAATTTGCCATTGTTTATATTGCATGCAAATCTTAAATGAAACTTTCATTGAGCTTAAGTTAAACAACAACTGCGGCTCATTAGAGACAGTGTCAGGCATTCCACAGATATGAATACCCCCAATACTATAGTATATAGTAGAGAGCAGTGTGAGCAGTTTCCTTGACCTGCCAGTAATTGTTGTCATACTCGCATGACATCACTGGGCATACGACTCTATAATAAATGTTACCAAATTAAGTGACCTGCTAATTGCTCACGCTTCCAGCTACACACACGTATGTGGTCCCGGATAGCACTCGGACGGAGCAGCGTCTTTAATCGTTCATGGCAATTTAGGGCGGACCATAAAACCAAACCCTAGACAAAGCCCCCCGTCCCATCGTCCCAACTTAATTGCCACTTTGGCAATTTTTAGTGGCTCGAGCTTAAACAATTTAAACTGACATTTAATGTGTGTCTGTCTCTGGCTCTGTCTCTGTCTCTGTGTGCGAAAGAGATTAAGGCGAGTGCCATTTTCTAAATTAGTTTTTGGAATGGGGCCCAAGCAGCCTTTAAAATGTATATTAAGTGATAGCC
Source organism: Hirtodrosophila histrioides (assembly GCA_037075165.1). Classification (NCBI taxonomy): domain Eukaryota; kingdom Metazoa; phylum Arthropoda; class Insecta; order Diptera; family Drosophilidae; genus Hirtodrosophila; species Hirtodrosophila histrioides. The sequence continues at coordinate 37,338 of JBAMCL010000321.1, forward strand.
ATTAATTGTTTATTGCAGAGTGAAGAACGTGCTGATTCAGAGCAATGCGATATTGGAGACCTTTGGCAATGCGAAGACGAATCGCAATGATAACTCCAGTCGCTTTGGCAAGTACATGGACATCGAGTTTGACTACAAGGCGGATCCTGTGGGTGGCATCATCACCAACTATTTGCTGGAAAAGTCACGGGTGGTGCAGCAGCAGCCCGGCGAGCGCAATTTCCACAGTTTCTATCAGGTGAGTGCGGCGGGGTGTGGGCCCAAATGAATGCCCCACATGTGAGTTGTGAGTGTGGGGAGTGTGAGTGGTGTGAGTGTTGTGAGTGTGTGTGGGCGCGTCGCTGTTGTTATTTACCAGAGTGAGTCAGCGGGACGGCCACGGCCTTAGGGGCGTCAATTGCCCGAGGTGTCAGGTGGGTGGGTGGAAGTCACAGCCTGGTGTGAGTTTGAGTATGAGGTGAGTGTAAGTTGCTACAGTTGGGTGCGGCACTCATGAATACTCACTTAGTATATACATATAAATATTTCAAAAATATTCTAGGCATTTTACAAGGGTTTCAAATTTCCAGCTATAAATATTTATTTATTGTTTTACGATCATTTTTAATATGCGCAATCAGCGCAGCTTTAAACAATAAAAGCCATTAAGGCAAACATAAACAAGGCTGAGGCATATTATATTAAATGCCAAAGAGTTTGATAAAAAAAAACACAACTATAAATAAACCAAGCGGATTTCGATATAAGCTTCTGAAATTGATGGATATTCAAAGAATGCCAAGACAATTTCCAAAGTCAAAGGTCTACAAAGCACATTGCCAGATAAAACTATTCATTAATTAATTTAATTCTATTTACAGACAAGCTGAACGTCTAATTTATTATCAATTTGGCTGATGATATCATTAAAAATAAAATTACAGATAACAATAAAGTCATTCATAAGAAAAGCAAACGAGTCAGCTTTAGTTCGCTTTATTTATTATATGTTATATATATATACATATATTTCTATATCTACTATATATTTATGTGAAATTATCTTGCTCACTTCCTATACGAATTTTTGGAAAGAACAATAAAGTTCGCTTTGTTGATTTTAGCTGTTAAATTTAGCTTGAAGGCGTTAATTGCTCCGACCATTTATGTAGCTAAAGAATTGCCAGCTTTATTTCTCCATTTAACACTTAAACTAAATATAATTCCTAATTAAGCGACTCTTCAAATTCTACTCCAAAATTGATACTAGAATTTGGTATTTGGTTTTTCTGGGCATTGTTTATTTATAATTATACAAAGAGCTCGAAAATATTTTTATCTACTGTCTGCGATGTCTTGGCAAACAATTTGCACCTGTTTTTTATAGTTAATAGCCGACTTGTTGATGTATATGTTATTATGAGCTGAAATCTACAGAAGCTCTATATGTTTTAGCATAAACACATGTATGTTTTTCTTTGATTGACAGCCCAACAGCGACATTCCATAGCTCATTTTGAGCAAATGGCGACAATTAAAGCGGAAGTTCAATTACGAGTATGGTTAACAACTGTGCTAATTGTCTGCTGCACTAAATAGTTGAGCATTCTGTTTGGATATAGACAAACCAAACATGCACAAACCAAGTGCCCATAAAAATGGGATAGAGTATCATAAAGTTATGGGAAAACATGTAACAGGCAGCTCCGACCAATAAACAACATATTTCCATCAAAGATCAGCTTTATTTCAACTTATCACTATACTATATCTCTGTTAAGTTATCCAAAACTGAATGAATGAATGTTTGTCAGTTTTAGAACTGTATACAGGGCATCTGCTGGTCGAGCAGTCTTCACCACCGTATTCCTACTTCTTTCTAATGTGTCTGTCTTACCTTGCAGCTGCTGCGTGGCGCCAATGACAACGAGCTGCGTCAATATGAGCTGCTTAAGGAGACGAGCAAGTACCATTACCTGAACCAGGGCAGCATGGATATACTCTCCGAGAAGTCCGACTACAAGGGCACCTGCAATGCCTTCAAGACGCTGGGCTTCCAGGCGGATGAGGTGCAAACCGTTTGGCGTACAATTGCCGCCGTTTTGCATCTGGGCAATGTGGAGTTTCAAAGTGAGTTCAAAGTACAAATTTAAGGCCAACAATTAACTCAATTTCTCTCTTCTTAGCCATTGAGGATGAGCTGGTGATCAGCAACAAGAAGCATCTGCAGTCTGTTGCCAAGTTGTTGCAAGTCACCGAAACGGAGCTGTCGGCGGCGCTGACCAAACGCACCATTGCCGCGGGTGGCAATGTCATGAAGAAGGATCACGATGCCACACAGGCTGAGTACGGCAAGGATGCGCTGGCCAAGGCCATCTACGATCGCCTCTTCACATGGATCATATCGCGCATCAATCGCGCGATTCTCTTCCGCGGCAGCAAGACCCAAGCGAGATTCAATTCAGTTATTGGTGTGCTGGATATTTATGGCTTTGAGATATTCGATTCCAATAGTTTTGAGCAGTTTTGCATTAACTACTGCAATGAGAAGCTGCAGCAGCTGTTCATTGGTAAGTTGCCCGCCAGTTACCAGAGAAAAGACCTTTGCTAAAGTGTTTGTTTGCATTGCAGAGCTGGTGCTGAAACAGGAACAGGAGGAATACCAACGCGAGGGCATCGAGTGGACCAACATTGAGTACTTCAACAATAAGGTAAGTTATAATACTCGATTCTTGCCACACACAACTCATATCTAAACTATCTTTAAACAGATCATTTGCGATCTGGTGGAGCAGCCACACAAGGGCATCATTGCCATCATGGATGAGGCCTGTCTGAGCGTGGGCAACGTCACCGACGACACCTTGCTGGGCGCCATGGACAAGAACCTGAGCAAACATCCGCACTACACCAGTCGTCAGCTGAAGCCCACGGATAAGGAGCTAAAGCATCGTGAGGACTTCCGCATTACCCACTATGCCGGCGATGTCATCTACAACATCGTTGGTTTCATTGAGAAGAACAGGGATACGCTGTACCAGGACTTTAAGCGACTGCTGCACAACTCCAAGGATGCCAATCTGAGCGAAATGTGGCCCGAGGGCGCCCAGGACATCAAGAAGACCACAAAACGTCCACTGACCGCCGGCACACTGTTCCAGCGCTCCATGGCCGATCTGGTGGCCACGCTGCTGAAAAAGGAGCCCTTCTATGTGCGCTGCATCAAACCCAATGACATCAAGAGCTCCACAATGTTCGACGAGGAGCGTGTGCAGCACCAGGTGCGCTACCTGGGCCTGCTGGAGAATGTGCGCGTCCGTCGCGCTGGCTTCGTGCATCGCCAGCGCTACGACAAGTTCCTGCTGCGCTACAAGATGATCTCGCAGTATACATGGCCCAATTTCCGGGCCGGCAGCGATCGTGATGGCGTACGCGTGTTGATTGAGGAGAAGGGCTTCGCCCAGGATGTCAAATATGGACACACCAAGATCTTTATACGCTCGCCACGTACACTCTTCGCGCTGGAGCAGCAGCGTAACGACATGATACCCCACATTGTGACGCTGCTGCAGAAGCAGGTACGCGGCTGGATAGCCCGACGCAACTACAAGAAGATGAAGGCCGCCATAGCCATCATGCGTGCGTATAAGACCTACAAGCTGCGCAGCTACGTTCAGGAGTTGGCCCAACGCTTCCGGCATGCCAAGCAGCAGCGTGACTATGGCCGCAGCATTCAGTGGCCACAGCCGCCATTGGCCGGTCGCCAGGCGGAGGCCAAGCTGCATCGCATCTTTGACTTCTGGCGCGCCTACATGATACTGCGCAAGTATCCGCGCAGCGAGTGGCCCCAGCTGCGACTGCAGATCATTGCGGCAACGGCAATTGCCGGACGACGTCCCTACTGGGGACAACAGCGCAAATGGCTGGGCGACTATCTGGCCAACTCGCAGGATAACAGCGGCTACGATGCCTACAGCGCCAATGTGCGCAATCTGAAGAACAGCGGCGGTGGCGATAGCTTCCGCCAGGTGCTCTTCTCCAGCTTTGCCAAGAAGTTCAACAAGCACAACAAGCAGGCGGATCGCGCCTTCATTGTGACCGATACGAACATTTATAAACTGGATGGCATCAAGAAGAAATTCCGCGATATGCATCGCGCGATTGCCATCAGAGAGGTAAGCAGCGACAGCTGAACCTTCAGTTCCTCTCTAATAGCCTCTACATTTTGATTGCAGCTGACCTCCATAAGCATTACACCCGGCCGGGATCAACTAATTGTGTTCCACTCGCCCAAGAACAACGATCTGGTCTTTGCGCTGCAAGGTGAAGCCACGCAGCTCAAAGAGGATCGCATTGGCGAACTCGTTGGCATTGTGTGCAAGAAATACTACGAGTAAGTAGCAACGATATCCATCAACTATTTATCCACTAATTCCGCTTCCAATCCGCTTGCAGCGTCACCGGCACCGAGCTGCGTGTGAATGTGGGCAGCAACATTGCCTGTCGGTTGGGAGAGAAGGCACGCACCATTGTTGTCGAGGCCGCGTCCAATGTGGAGACTCCAAATTTCCGTCATTCCGCTGGCAACATCATCTTCGAGGTGCCCGCCGCGTACTGCGTTTAGGGATTCGCACAAAGCTCTGCCCCCTGTAAAATATGCAAGTAATCTTAAGAACTGACCTTTGACATCTTTTCTACTCTTTACCCCACTGTCAATGTGTACGTGATGGTCCTTGTTATCCAGTCTGTATGTACTGTGCCTTTGCTAACCAATTCGTAGTTATAGTAACGTTTGTAGTTAGCTCTTTTCTATGTGTCTTTGCGTGTTGTATGTTTGATATCTGAAGCATCCTTAAATCAAAACCCCTTTTTAAATGTGTAGTCATAAAAACGATACGATTTGTACATTTTTCAATTAATTTATACTTAATAAGCAGTTAAGGCAATATTTATATATTTAACATCAGCTAAGGGAGCTAAGGAGAGCCTTTAAACATCAGCCTCAGTTCTGGACTATTGAGATGGGAACTTTGTTATAATATGCTGGTTGAGCCGGCTAAATAAAATAGTATTAAATGTACTCTGTGCATTTGTTAACGTTAGCTATTAAGCCATTTCAAAATGATGTATGTATGTATTTAATTTAAAGCACACAAAAGAATTTTTGTACTTAAAATCTTGAGAGAAAACAAAAATAATAATAATCAAAATGAGAGTGTGCCATTTGCAATTATTTCTTAAAGCCTAATATTATCGATTATTATTACATACTATTTATATATGTATTATAAATAAAACTGTATAACTCACAAAATTAGCTACATACATACATATATCTACATATTTACCTATGTATATTTATATGTAGCATTTGAGTAGGCTGCGAAATTCTTGCTTTAGGATCGTCGCACTGGAGCTTAGGAATAGGAATACAGCTGAGAGTCAGTTGAACACAACTGCTCGTTGTAGAATCATCAAAAATTCATTGGCTAAAATCTACTAGAACCAGTTTACTTAAGCAGTTATATTACACTTAATATTTTCGGTTAAAGTTTTGTAAATTATATTTTTAAGTAAGAACGATTATGGGCGACCAATTGAGCAGCAGCGCCATGGATGTAAGCGATGATGCACCTCCACTTGGTGGCAGCTGGCAGGCACTGCTCTGCGCCTTGCCGGGATCGGAAACGGAACAGGAGGCAACTCCCATGCAGCAGCGCCATAAGCAGCGGCGTCGTCGGCATAGACACGTTCTCCAAGGCGGAAATGGAGCTACATTTGCTGGAATCGCTGCAGCCGCTGCGGCCGCCGGAGCCCGACGCAACCATCGTCGCAAGTGCCGCAGGTGCAAGTGGCACCGCATGCTCCTCAAGCGCGAGAGAAAGCGCGTTGGCAAGCTAATGGAAAAATTGCTGCGCAGCGTTAAACGGCACGCTTTGATAAGGCAAAACAAGCGAATGAGGTAGACGGCTCGCTCTGAACCGGAGGAACAGAGGAGCAAGTCGAATCTGTAGTGTTTGTTAATAGTTTATGTTCAAAATACCAGTGAATACGTACACCCATATATTAAATTAGCTCCTCTCTGCTCGATGTATGTATGTGACGTGCATGTGTGTGTTTGTCTATTGCAGTCGTAGTATTTGTAGTGTGTGCTCCCCTCCCAGGCGCCCTTTGCAGCCAGGCAGCAACGTTGCAACGTAGCCACGCAGCCAGGCGAGGCAGCCAATTCAGTGATCGGCAAAGACCAAAATAAAAGTGCACGGCGAGCGCAGAGCCACATGGCCCCAAGTGCTTGGCGTCGGTGCCGCCAATTGATAAAAGATAAAAATAAAGAGTATTCTACGCAAGTATTTGTTTTTGCACAACGCGGTGAACGGTGAGCTGCTCGATCTCGATCTCGATCGCATTTGCTTGTAAATTCTTGAGACGAACGCGCGGCGCGTGCATTGAACGTTTCAAGGCGATTACATAAATCCCATAATACCTATATATCTGGGCAGGAAAAATGCAGAAAACGCTCAAAAAGGAGCTTAGCTTCTCGCTGGATACGCTGGAACGGTATCGCGCCAAGTATGGACGCAGTGCATCGCTGGACACAAATGGCCACAGCCCACACACGGAGACAGCACAAATAACAACTGTAGCCGCAACCCGCTCGCCTCCACGCTCGCTCTTCAAGGCTAATTCGCCGCCAAAGCAGACCAAGCTGCAGGAGCTGCAACAGAAGAAGGAAGCCTATATGCGGGCACGCGAACACGAGCGGGAAATGGAGCAGCTGCAGCGTTCTGCGGCCAGCAATAGCAGCGCCAATTTGGACATAACAAAGCCCACCAGCAGCACCAGCAGCATCCCCAGCAACATCCCCAGCGGCAACACCAATGGCAGCAGCAGTGCCGCTAAGAGCAGCGCCACCTCCTCCTCCGCATCCTCCGCGGTGGCCGCCACCACGCAGCAGGCGAGCAAAACCGCTGCCGGCTACAGCAATTGGGGCAGCAGCCACACAACGCTCAGCTCGCAGCCGTGGTGCGCCATCAGCGATCTCATGTACTTCTGTGACAAATACGAGTTTAAGACGCTCAGTACGCGGGATCTGAAGACGCACCAGGAGATCGTTGCCGAGGTGCGGGCTCTGTTGTCGGGCAAATCGCCCTTTGATCAGCGCACACGCTTTCCGGGCAACATACACGATCCGGAGAATCTCTGGGTATGCATTGGACGCTGCGCCAGCGTTGAGTATCATCTGCAGCGCATCATTAGCGTCTTTCGCAAGCCGCTCAACACGCTTACGCCGGACAAGCAGCGTGCAGTGCGTCAGAACTTTCATCTGGCGGTGAGTGAGCTGCGCCTGGACATCTCGGCGCGGATTAGCGAGGTGCGTCTGTACGATCGTCTGGTCTTTGAGCGCGAGTTTCGACTGGAATGGCAGGATGAGGCCTAGAAAGCAGTAGACAGTTCTTTTAACAAGCACAACACAGTGGACAACAATTTATTTCATTTGAAATTTGGTTTTGGAATTGCTTCGTCTTTTGGTGCGCAGTGAAAAACGTTACAAAAATACACACAGGATTTATGGAATACACAGATAAGATACTACAAACATTGCTATGATACAGTCAACCGCTAACGCAGGGCCTTCAAAGTGACATTTGATGATCGTAATATCTAGACTGTGAACCACTTAACATATCATATTGCTTTCAATAACTAATAACTAATTCTATAAATTATTGGCTCAAATGCGCAATTGCGTAGCACAAACATCATACACACGATACAATACAATCTATACAGAATCCATAATTGGTATAATTCAGTAGACATCAATACGGTTACCAAAAATAAAGCACTTTGTGGGCAATGTTAAAACTCTGTTCAAAAAGCCAACAATTGCCATTATGAAACATTGCTCTTGGGAGCGTGCGTGTATGCGTGCAGTACTGGTGCTTAGATTACTAGCGGAAGATTTCAACATTATTCTCATAGTACATACAATACTAGAACTTTAAGTTAACTTGTTAATTGGTTTTGCGCTTGGGCAACTTGTGGGCTGTCTTCAGTGGGCTACGTACGAGACGTGTGCATTGGGTTAACAACAATAACAACAACGCATTGCGCTAGGCAACAGTCTAACAGAATTTCAGTTTCATTTTGCTCGTCTTGGGCACATTGCGTATGGTTAGTGAAATGCGTGGTGTGCGCCGCACCAGATGATCCCCAATCTTGTATGTGTTCTCGCAGAGATCGTAGTTGCAAATGCGATCGCAGAGCGTATCCTCGTTAATCTCGCTGATGGCATGCATATAGTCGCTGTACAGGGTATCCTTCAGTATGAGCAAACTGCGTGGCTCCAGCAGCAGCTTGAATAGAACCTCGCGAGCTGTATCTCCATCATCGCGCTTGGTAAACTCCAGAACGGTATGGGCGCCACAGGAAATGGTCGATATAATGGGATAGAACAGAGGTCCGTCTGTGTGCGGCAAGATGCCCTGGCCGGGTAGGTACTCGTTGACAAGCACATGGTTGGCATTCTGCGTCTCAAAGACGCCCACATTGTTCACCTTGTCTACATAGCTTTGCAGCCATTCGGGTATCTCCTCGGCTATCATGCCGTTTGGGTGTGGCACGCCTCCATAGTTAACCAGGCGGCGATTGAGCAACTGCGTCCAGCGTGGCTTCGGTGTGCGTTCAATGTGACTAAGTATAGATTGCTCTTGATCGGAAGTGATGAAGTTAGGAATGTACATGACCGTTGGTGGACACTGCAAAGGATTTGTTTGTGTGGATAAGAGCAATCATGAGATCATGGCAACGCTTGCTTACCTTACGCACCTCAAAGTCTGTGAAATCCATGGCTAATTCTACGTGCTAAATATCTAAACTAAGTTGCAATTATTGCAAATCAATATTTGTATTCCGTTGGCCCGGTCATTTAGCCTTGGAGATGCTTTTTTATGCCAGCTGACCGATTGCGGTGGCTGCCGATATGTTATCGCTGCCATCGAACTTTCAAGTCGCGCGCAAAATGAGGTAAAACACAAATTTATCTTAACACAAATATCAAAAATATTTTAAATCAAATGCTTAACTAATTTTCAAGTTTGCTAAATAGGCACAATTTAAACGCAAAATAGTTAAAGTAACGCAAAATGCGCAACTTAACGAAACATTAATATTTTTGAAGCCCTGGAAATGATTGTCAACGTTTTGCAACACTCTACATATGGCTGATGCGGATGGCTTATCGATTGTGTATTAAACTCCACTGTGTGCAAAATGCCGCCAATTTTGCGGCGTCCTTCGCGGCTTTTTCGCAGTCGCAAAAAGTTTTGGTAGTGTGAACGTCTTATGCAATTTGTTGCAGTCACTAATTCACATAAACATATTACAGATGTCTTCACCCATTGTCGATAATACTCCAGCTGCTAAAAAAATGAAAATGGATAAGAAATGCGTCTTGCGTTTTGCCAAGCTCACTGAGCACGCAATGGAACCTGTGCGTGGGTCAGAGCGCGCGGCCGGCGTGGATTTGCGCAGCGCCTACGACTTGGTAGTGCCGGCGCGCGGCAAGGCTGTTGTGAAGACCGATCTACAGGTGCAGGTGCCGGAGGGCTCCTACGGCCGAGTGGCACCGCGTTCCGGTCTGGCTGTGAAGAACTTTATTGACGTGGGCGCTGGTGTTGTGGACGAGGATTACCGAGGCAACCTAGGTGTTGTCCTGTTCAATCATTCGGACGCCGACTTCGAGGTCAAGCGAGGAGACCGCATTGCTCAGTTCATTTGCGAGCGCATCTTCTATCCTGAGTTGGAGCTGGTCGATAAGTTGGAGGACACCGTGCGCGGCGAGGCTGGTTTCGGTTCAACTGGCGTTAAGGATCTGCCAGAAGCTAAGGAGCAGAATGCCAACGGAAAAGTACCTCTTGGCGAAAACGAGGCTACGCCAATTTCTACATAGGGGAAAGTGATACGCTGACAATCAGACACAATTAGGATATAAGTTCAAATGTCATAGCCATATGGTGCCCACAGGTATCAATACCTCAAGAATTCCATCAAAGATAACATTCATACTATATCACATATTTATAATAAACCAGGATTAAAAAATACTTATATACATATTGTAATTTGGATGGTCCTTAGATGACCCTGTTATCCTTGAATGCCGATCGATAGATTTGGCCCTTCTGATGCTAATGTGCAGAGGCCTTGCCAAATCTGCAAGGATAATTCCAAATGGGCGCTAATTTTCAAATAAGGATCACCTATTTTTAGTAATATCTCGGCTGTATCCTTACGATATTTTGAAAGGACATACCATTTTGAACTCACAGATAATAGAACTATCGATTGGCATTCAAGGATTTCCAGGATCTCACAAAAAAAAATTTCTCAAATTTTTGCAGGGGGTAGGTCAGAAAAAAGGACCCGAAATCACAAAATCGGCCATATCTCAGCCATTTCAAGGACGAATTTGATGATTTTTGGTCAGCATGTAGTCGTTATCCTCCCACGTCAGAATATATCGCTTGAAGGATTAAAGTCCTTCAGGGAGCTGAGAAATAAGGACTTTTCTGTATATAGAAAATAGCTTATATCTCAGCCGTATCCTTGCGGATCCTGGCAGATCCTTTGTCAGACAACTTGTCACGACCCGGGCTATCATCTTGCCAAAGGACATCCAAATCGTCCTTGTAGTTTCTGAATTATCGAGGTTTTCCTGTTTTTGGCCTGGTTTCTTTCACCTGCCGACTGAAATTTTCCAAGTCGATGGTTCCTAGATAACCCCATAATCCTTGAATGCCAATCGATAGTATTGATCCTTGTGATCCTAACGCACCGAGTCCTTGAAAAATCTGGAAGGATATAGCCGAGTTAGAGCTATCTAAATCTTAGGACATGGCCCCTGAAAGTATGCAACAAAATCGGTGGCCCACAGCCAGTTTCTGGTTTTTAATTCGTCTCTCAAAAAATGGCAAAAGTACCAGGCGAACAGAAATTGCAGAAGGTAGCTGCATGAAATTTTTAAAATGAAAAAACCACATGGCCCCTGAAAGTATGCAACACAATCGGTGGCCCACAGCCAGTTTCTGGTTTTTAACTCGTCTCTCAAAAAATGGCAAAAGTACCAGGCGAACAGAAATTGCAGAAGGTAGCTGCATTAAATTTTTAAAATGGAAAAACCACCTCAAATGTTTGCAAAAAAAAGTGTTCTCAAAACACAAAAACAGCTATATCTCGGTTATTTTAGTGACGATTTCGATGTCCTTTGGCACACAGATAGTCGATATCCTACCGTGTCTGAAAAGTCATCTCAAAGGACAAAAGTCCTTAAGAGAGCAGAAATATAAGGACTCTTATGTATAGAGTTAAATGTCAATATCTCGGACGTATCCTGGCAGATCCTAGCGAGTCCGGTGTCGAATGAATCGCCTCAATCAGGACTATCAACTGACTTATGGACATGCAAATCGTCCTTGTGGATTTCGAGTTTTTAAGACATTTGTATTTCGTGCGCTGCTGAATTCCTTAGTTTCTAGAAAAGATATATCACTTTATAATAGTGGACAGTTGGATTATTGATTGGTTCTCAAGGATTTCCAGGATGTCAAAATAAAAACACCTTAAGCTTGATATCTCAAAAACTGCTGAACAAAAAGTACCAAGCGAACAGAAATAGACAGAATGTAACAGAAAATTGGTGTTTAATACCATAAAAGTCAATTTGGGGTAGGTCAACTGGGGAGAAGGCGCATCGCGATGTGCCAGTTAGCCAGAGTCAGCGAGTTATGACCAAATGAAGAGAGTTTGGGCCACCATTTAATCAGGTTGCGTGCCTCAAGTGCATAAGAAGTGCATATGCGGATTTTAATATGATTAAATTCAATGACTCCAATTTGTAATTAGACGTTGAAGTGCGCTGCGTGCTTTTAATTGGTTGCAGTCCATCCTTGGTTGCCTTTTGGCGCAACGGTTACGCTTGACCCCACTGCAGCGCCCAACAGTTGGAGGTCAGTTCAGCTCCACAGCTACACAGCGCTGGCAGCCCAGTTAGCTACTAAATAAATACCAGAAGAAGGCTGCACTTGTTGGGTTGGTTGTTTGTATTGTAACTTTTATAATTTATTTGCTTGTGAAAAATCGCTATATATTTGTTTAAATATATTTCATAAAATAAATCATTTGTTTTCTTGCCTAAGTTTAAACATAATTTTTAAGTTGACTGACGCTTGTTGGCCAGTTGCAGTTGCCTAAGTTTAATTGTATGTATATATATAAGTAATTAATAACTAAATATAATTAAATAAACAATATATACAATGCATTTCTTTTGTTGTTGCTATGTTTTTTGTTTTGTTTTGTTTTGTTTTGTTTGTTGTCTTCAAGTCTTGGAGCTCTTAAAACGCTACGTTTGCTATGTTGAATTTTGAATTCCAATGTGCAATGGCCGCAAAATAATTTGTAAGTATTTTGAACAACAGATTAAAGGGTGCTTTAACAAATGATATTACTAGTATACACATAAGATAAAATATACTAAGTATAATATATAATAATATATATATGTATATATAAAATAAATAGCCTTTTCTTTGCTAAACAATTAAGGAAATCAAATTTTTAAATTGAATTTGTTTGTCGTTAAGTTCTCTGAATGTTATTAAATAATATATATATGTATATATTTACTGACTAGCAGTTTATAAACGAAATGTTGAAAATACATGCTTTAAATAAATATAAATAAAAAATATAATGTGCCAAATGTTTGCACTTAAGTACATAATCGTTATTTTTATTTAATTCATAATAAAAACTCATTTAAATTGACTAATTGCTTGATTACATTATTACAATATGATTGTTTAATTCATTTGCTTTTTTTATCGCTTTAAGTGTGTTTCGTATGCAAATGGAAGACTTTTGCGATTGTTGTTGTTGCAGTTGCAGTTGCATCTTAAAGTTTTTAACTTTAGCTAGCATTAATTTAAGTCAGTTAATATTAGATTAAAAATCAATATTTATAGTTAACTATATATGTATATATGCTACTTCTGTGTTTTTGTTTTTTCTTTTCTTTTGAAAGCTCATTTGGTACAACATTTGCAGTTGAAATGCAATTTGTTAGCATGCATAAAACTAATTGATTTGATTTCAGTTTTTAATCATATTTTGAATTCTTCGATTTTTCGATTGTGACAAATAAGCAACTAGCTGGCAGCATCCTTGCTGCTGCTGTTGTTGTTGTTGCTATAATTGTTGCTGTTGCAGCTGTCGGCAGCATCAAAGCTGCAGGGCAACAATGTTGCGGCAACATCGCTGGGCCCATTGCAGCTATCTGCTGTGTTGTTGTTGCTGCTGCTGTTGTTGGTGCTACTGTTGGACAAACTGCTGCAACTAGTAACAACAGTTGTTGCTGCTGGTATTGCTGATGTTGCCGTTGTCGAGCTGCTGGTTGTTGCCGTCGTGCTGCTTGTTGCCCCCGCTGCCCCAGCTGCTGCCGCTGCCAGCAATTGTTGCGCCTGCGCAACACACGCAACACACGGACACGGCCCGCCCAATTTCTTCGCCAATATGGAGCGCAGCTTCAGCGCCGGTCCCAGCTTCATGCCCAGCGAGCTAACCAAATGATCCTCGGTTAGCAGCGGCAAGCCCGTGCCATCTATGCTCTGATCGCGAAAGTGCTGCAAATAAACAGAGAGAGAGAGAGAAGGAGTGAGTGAGAGAGTGCGACAAGAGACAGGGAGAGTTAGAGGCAGGATTTAGTTGGGTTTGCTGCTGTGTTGCTTGCTTATAAAATTTATGCATCCAGCATGACCAACTTGCAACATGCTGCTCACAACGGAGGGCGTCTTCTCTTTCGTATGTGTGTGTGTGTGTGTGTGTGTCTGATTAATGCGCAGCTTTTAAAATTGTTAATGAAAAACGATTTTTAGCTGCAGTCGCCGCAGTAGCATTTTCATATTTGCAACGCACGACGCCAACAGCGATTGAAAGTGGGCTGGCAGCCAGTTGCCAGTTGCGAGTTGCTCGTTGTAAGTTGCCAGTTGCCCATTGCCCGTTGCACGTTGCCCGTTGCCCGCTGCTCGTGTTCCCCCTCCACATGAGATTTCTATTATAGATTGGCCCTGATTGAATTCCATGGCCGTGGCCGAGGCTTTCAACCTGTTTGCCATACAGCTGCCGGCTGCCAACTGAATTGCCACTGTGCAGCAACCAGAACTCGGCCGATGTTGCCCTCCACCGTTGCCAAACACTGGCGAAAATAATGCTTATAATATGTAATATGTAATACATGATAAAGAGACAATCATATTGGCAGTATCCATAGTTTCAATAGCTTCATTTTGGACAGGTTTCTGTCTATTTCCCTTTCCAATCAAATCAATCGCCATGGAATTGCTTAAGTTGTTCTGAATTCCGAAATATGACTAAGTATTCTGTTTAAAAGGCAGTGGCTTCAAAAACCATCAGAAAACGGAAAACCAATATCGAAAACGTATTCGGAATCAGAAGTATACGGAAATAGAAACAAACTTAATAATGTTCTTTTTTTCCCCTATCGATATTATAGAATAAGAGGGAGTTTCCATGTTTTAATACCAATTCTATGAATTGATTTAAGGCCTCTAACCCATTTTATTATTTTGATTTATTTTTATTGTTTTAAAAATATCATAAATAGTCCAATTTGTGTCCACTGTGCTCTATGTTTATCAAGTTTGTCTATAGATTATTTATGCATTAACTATCGAAACTATCGACTTGTGGCACATTTGATGGTTTTCCAGACCTACTACTTACTATAGTCAACCAGAAATCCTATCCTATATGAATGTAATAGCAGTTCAAAAACTTACAAATACATGTAAATCTTTTTCACCTTTTTCAAAAAATGCTTCATCTAAAACCTGGCAAGTTTTTAATTTAGGCCATAATTCAACCTCAAAGGAAATGTTTAAGCCAGAAATTAGTGATATTTAATAGACTTAAAAAGATTAAAAATCTTTACAAAACTATCGCAATAAGATGAGGTTTGAGATCTATGGAACAGTGTGTATAAAATCATAAAGAAACCAACCTAACTATACATAATATAAAAGGTTCAACAAGCTTATTTCTATAAGCAATGGTCGCAATTTAAAAAAAAACTTCATATATGATATCTGTAGATAAACCTCTGTAAACCTATCATGAATTGTTATACCTTAAAAAACAATGAATAAATTCATAGAAAACATAAAAACATTGACTGAAATAAACATTATCATCCCCTATCGATGAAAATACTACTTCAGGGATGTTATACATCCTTCACCTCTAAAAGAGACTTTTCATCTTTCTTGGAAGATATTAGTCCCATGATCTAATTGCTCCTTTTTTCCGCAGTGCAGCTTTTATCTAAGCGATTTTTATGGTCACCTCGCCGGGGACGAACCCAATCGAAATCGATTGAAGGCGGGCAATGCAATTCGATGCACTGAACGGACCTCATCTATATATAAGAGAGAAAACCGGGCGGCTGCTGTTTAGAGTCTGTTGAGGATCATGAGGACCCGGCTGAGCATACGCATTTTCGCATTCGGCCTGGCGCTGTGGCAGCTCCAGGCTAGTGCCGTGCTGGCCCAAAAGTACTATATGAATTTTGCATTCAACAACAACAATCCGAATGGTGGCGACGGCGGAGGAGCACAGGATGGGATTCCGGCGCCGGCCAACCTTGATGACAGTATTGAAGGCAACGGTATGGGAGGTAGCGACAATCATCCTGGGTACGGTTCCGATGATCATGACTTTGGCTCCTCCAATCATGATGACGACGATGATCATGGCGATGATGATGACAACGATCATGGCGATGATGACGATGATAATAATGGTAGTGGCGGCGGTGGCAACGACGATGATGATGATAATGATGATGATGATGATGATAACGATCACGACAACGAAGGCAGATACGGCGATGACGATGACGACGACGACGATGGCTCGGGTGGTGGCTTTGACGATGACAACGACGATAGCGACAGTCATGACACCGGACACCGGGCCTCGTTCCAGGAGGCCGAGGAGGAGTACGGACCCGACAACGCTCACAGCCACCATAGCAGCTATGAGATCAGCATAGACGACAGCTTCGGCGGTCGGTATGTGCGCTCCATATACGAGAGCTCCGAGAGCCACGGACATTCGGGCAGCAATGCCGGCTCCGGATCACGCGGCAACGATGCTCACGAGAGCTCGGAGAGCCAACAGGGTGCCGGAGATCTGGAGGGTGGGGCGCAGGAGAAAGGGTATGGAGAGGATGATTATGAGGAATACAACGGGGATTAGCGCTAAGTTGTGTAAGTTGTTGCCTTTGATTTTCATTATCCTGCATCCCTGAACTAATTATCTTCCATCTTTGACCTCTTCATTTAGTTACGGAATACCAGAAGCAGAAGAAGCAGACAACATTTCAATTTATGAAATTTGACCATGAAAATTTAACATTAAATAAAGGAAAATGTGTGAAAATGCGTGCTTTGTAGTAAACTATTTGAATCAACAACAAAAATTCAAGTCTGAGTTTGGTATAGGAACTTTTTAATTTATGGGAAAGTTTTTGCTGAAGTGAATTTCCCTTAAGTGTTCTCATTTTCACTTTTGACAAGTTTTTGTGGATTGAATTCACTTGCTTTTCATCAAGGCTTGAATTCACTTGTTATTGAAATAGGATTGAATTTGCCTTTGAACTAGAATTGATTTGACATTGCAATAGGAGGTAATTCACCAGCTCAACAGTAATATTGAAGAGCGGTACCTTAAAGGAAAATATTTCGAAAATTCAATAGTAAACAAATTACAATACAATTTTCTACTTCTTGGTTCAGTTTTTAAATAGAAATGCATGAAATGTAGATTGAATAATAAATAACACAAGTAGCATTCGCTGAATATAAACGATTTTTGTTGTACGCAACTTTTATTCCACAATTCGAATCTTCTCTACGATCACTTTCATCAGCATCCACACGTCAAGTATTCATCCGTTGGTGGATCCACCTTGGGGTAATTCATTTATATTAATCTGTCTTTTCATATCCATGACCTCCATCTTCACATATATTGTATTTACCTTCATTTCATGACTGTTTTTCTACCTTTTTCTATGGATTCTAGGAGCATTCTTCATGATTGATCTTCTACCTTTTCCTATTGATTCTAGGAGCACCTTCCGCTAGGTTTGTCCACCACCTTCTGATTCTGCAGCAGCCGCAACTCTTCAGGTACTCATACCATGCCATCCAATGCAAATTGAATAATGTTTTATGAGTGGCCCCCATAAAAGTCAATCGATAGCACAATCAGTGTTGGCCTAAACGCATCCGTTACACCCTCAAACCGAGTCTTTAAAGAGAACCCATTGATGATGCGTGGCACTCAGTGCTGGGCTGTACGTGTGGTTGGGTTGTTCTGGATGTCGTTCTCAGAATGTTGTTCTATTTTCTATGGACAACGTTACCCTTGGTGGCATTTGGCCAGACGTACTACATTAATTTTGTATTCAATAACAATCGCTACAATACAGCCAATGGAGTGGACAGCCATGAAAGACACCCAACGAAGAAATCGCAAATCGATGATCAAACAATTGAGGTGTCCTCAATGGAGGATTCACTAAGCGACTCAAATGAAAATCGCTCCGGAGGAGAAAAGCCAAGCAACTCACAAGGAGATAGGCCACACTTTAACTCAATCTCATCGCACGACGGATCAAATACCGATGAGACCGATTATTCTGATGTTAGTTATGAGATCATACCGACCACCAAGAAAACAACGACAAATTGCAACCCTAACACTGGAACGGATATTTCGGCCCATGAGCTCACAACAAAGCCAACAACAAATTCGGGGACAAACTCGGACACGGACACGGATATCGGACCCATCGAGGTAACCACGGAAAATCCCGACGAGAACTCGACGAGCATTTGGTCTTCAATGACGCCGCATCCACCGGAATTTTTTGATTATCCAGAGGCTAAATGCCATGAGGATTTGAATTTCCATGAGCTCTTTGGCATTACGCTGGCCCAGGATCGCGGCCTGCCCTCAAAAGTCCTCTGTCAGTTCAATAATAGTTGGGGCGGTCCATGGCTACTGATGAATCGCATGGATTTGCCAGCTAGGATTCATATGAGGCATTGGTTCTTTGGCTATGTCACGGAGGATTACAGGGATCTCAATACGAACTTTCTGGCATTGGCGCATGTCATGAATACCATGCGGATAGCCATGTTAATCATTGGCCAGGATAATAACAATCAGCTGGTTTATAATCTGTACGATGACGTTGTCATCTCGGCCTTCAATGATCTCTTCATGCTGCGCAAGGCTCATCTGATCGAGGCGAATACTACGGATCTGCTGTTCGTCTCCGTGGGTGAGGTCCTGGAGTCGGATACCGGTCGCAATCGGTCGTGTCCCTTTCGGGTGCTGGGCGCCTGGTGGGGTCCCAAATGGGGCGATGCTACCGCGTCCTTTTGGTAAGCTCGAAACTAGCCTGACTTCCGGCCATTATTTTGTAGTAAAGTTAATTTTCTTTTTTTTTTTAGCGTATTTCCGGTGGATCGTGATATCAATCTAAACGGATACATGGCCATTTTTATTAAACCAAGTCCATTTGAGGTGAACAATACGGCATTTTACAACAAGGCCATTACCACACGTCGACCTTGGAATACTACACCGGATCCGGCTATAATGCTTAAGGCGAACCACAATATGAATGCCTTTAATAGTTTAAAGGAGCAAGAGTACCTAAACAACAAGAAGAAAGTTAGGGATGAGCTGCATCGACGTGCGCTCCTTTATCAGGACATTGAGGAGCAGCGCCGTGCTGAGGAAAACAGTACAGGTATACAGGTGCAAACCCTGACGACCACAGAACCCACAATGGACATGACGTAGCAGAGGCCACTCAGCGGAGCTCTAGCTTAAGTAGGAGATTGTATAAAGACTTCGTTTCGACTGAAGAAACTGCAGCACTCATTAGCTTAGATAACCAGAGATAGTACAGATAAGTGAGATAAGTGTATTTATATGGTTAAATATAGTAGAATATAATAGAATATAACAGTTAATGATCAAGCGCAGCCAACTTAATGTATTGGTGTTGCCAGATCGCCTGAGTCAGATCAAAAAGTGAACGAACCTTGAAAAAGAAATAAATGTGGATAAAAAATAAGTGTTCATAAGAACTGTAACTGTAACAATTGTTTAAAATATGATTATAGAACATTTTCCCAGCCATTTTCCCGCTAATAATCTATGCAGATTAAGACAAAAACTTCAATGCACATACCGGAAATTGGTTGCTTTTTGTGTGAGTTAGACTTGAAGTTGGAAATTCGAATTGGAACTGTCATAATTCGCTGGACAACAACAACAATAGCTGGGACGGTACTTTGATTTGGTGCCTTTGCGGTTACCAAGTGTATTTTGCGTTCTAAATTCTGTTGTAGCAATAATTGACAAGCCAGCGCCAGACAGAGTAACAATAGAAAAACCAAAACCGAAACAGAAACAAAACCAACAAGAACTGACTGAGGCTACTTTAACTAGACGCCAATAACAATACCACCCAAAACAGATTTGAATGTGCGGCTTGCTCTTGACTTTGAACTCCAACTCCAACTCCAACTTCAACAGAGACTCCAATTTCAATACCAAGTGCTGCTGCAGTTGGAGGCCATGTGTGCCATGTGGAACAGAGCTGGGAGCTGAGAGCTTGGAGCTTGCAACTTGGAGCACGCAGTGTAATTGGACTGACTGTTGTGGCAACTGGGCAATTTACAAAAAATATGGAAATATGCAAATCATTTTGGAGCATCAAACAAAAGGCCTACGAAATGCAACTGTGCGCCAACTTGTTAGCGCTAGAAATGGGCCAAGAAAATGGCTGAATGGGTTCTACAACCAAGACAACAAGACTGTATAGTTAAATCCGATCCATATGAAACATTCAGAGTATATAGATAACATGCCAACAGAAATGTGGACCAAATAATCAAAGCATTAGTTTAATGATTGTGGTTTTGAAGTTTTTTTATTGGGTTTCGGGGGGCAGTGGAGAAAAAACAAAGCATTTATATTCGAAATTGTTTGCGATCGTTTATAGTTTAATTACTCTGCATTTATTGCTAATCAAGAAAATGTTTAGATTAGTTTAAGCCCATTGTGATTCCATTTGCATCAATATTTCCTTACTTTATGGGTAGAAAGAGTCACAAAGAAGTTCATCCGAATGTGCGGATGAAGTTTACTAGCTTTCTAGGTCTAATAACGGCTAGAGCTGAGGCGCTAGGAGCTTTACCCTTCTATTGCAGAGCTAGACAGGTGTTAAGGATGTACTTTACCGATCCCTCTTCTTCTCCGAAGCGTCAACAGAAGGTGGAATAGAAAAGGATGCAGAATATACCATTTAAAGAATCTTAGCCACACTTCTGGCTAGTATAAGCAGCTTATTATAAAAATAAAACCAAAGAATAACCATAACACTACAATGTTTATAGGCAATACTTATAGATAATGTTATCAGATCCATTCATTTAAGCACTCCAGACATATATTTTTGGTCTTTTGTGCAAAAAATAAACATGAAATTCGCGCCCTGCTAATATACAAAATTCAATCGCATATAAATTAAAGCCTAAATTGTTTAGCTGACAGTTTTGTGAATATAGTTAATATTTTAAAAGCCTCCATTTAATGCAAATTCTGTTGTGACTTTTAGAAACACCTTTCAGAAACGGCAGCGATTTGTGAGTGTTCTATGATGAAATTAAAACGTTTTTCGTCGTTTATCTGCTGAAAGTTCCACAAAAATGTTAACATAAAATTCACATTTCTAAGCGTGTGCCAAAGTATGCATAATGTGAAATAAATAACTATATATAAACATTCCAAAAAACGATTTAGCCCTGAAACTGATATTACGCACAACGGCAAATAAATGTAATAAAAAATCCCTCAAAAATTCGATTAGGTTTATGACACAACTTTCAAGCTGATCCCCTGATTATCAAACAGATTAAAATACACGCTTCTAAACGAGGCCCTCAACTTCAAGTCAATCTAATCAAGTTTATAGTTCAAGTTTGAATATTGAACTCTCTGTTAGTTGATGCCAAATGAGTCGTAAATACTATTTGTGTCTCTGGCTTATAACATTTCAAATTAGTTATATCTGGTTTTTTTGTTCAACTCTTTGACATTTAATAGATCAATAAAATTGGAGCCAAATAAAGTCATTTTGTTGCGTAATATTTACATAGAGCGGGCAACTTTTTAGGATCGTAAAAAGCCCATTGAAAAGCATTCTTGTTTTGCTTAAAAAAAAAACAAAAATAATAATAAAAACGATATAAAAGGCGTTCAACAATGCGAAGCTGAGCATAAAGTAAAAGAATACCTAAGAACGAAAAAAAATATGAAGAAAAATACCAAATAAATTAATAGCAGTCCGTGCACAGATCAAGAGTTGAGCTCAGATCCTGTTCAAGCGTCAAATGTGAAACGTGCCTGGTTGCAGGTCGTCCCTTCGCCTTGGATCCTTGGATCTCAAGAGGGCCAGGTAAAATACAACTAAAATATACACAAGGGCGCACTAATAAGCGGCTACAAAAGTGCTTCTGGCTGCTTCTGGTCACCGAACGTTGAGAGTTCGAGCCCCAGCCTGAGCCCTTGCCGCTCAGCAACTGTTTGCTGCTGCTGCTGCGACTGTTGCTGCTGTTGAAATACATTTTAATTTGAACGGCGCACACACAAAAATGAACTTCAAGCTGAATCTGAGCGCAGCAGCAGCAGCAGCAGCTCAATTGTATTTCTGAGCTCAATTTAGTTGTACGGATTTTGACCTGTTTAACCTTAAAGCCCGGGCCCAACAGCAGCAGCAACTTTAAATGTACCACCAACAGCAGCAGCAGCAGCAACAACAACGTTTGAGGGGTACAAGCGAAGACAACAATTTGAATTCTAAATTGAACAGCTTTTTGTGCTACCTATGCCCGGGAGCAGTCCACATAGCCGTCTCGAGGAACGTGGGCCGACCTGCTGCCAAGACGGAGGCAACAACAGAGGCCTGTTGCTGTTGCTGCTGCCTCTGCTGCTGCTGCTGCTGTGGCAATTGCGCCCAACTACCTACTCATTGTAATTCTTCATGTCTGGCCAAAAGCGACTCGAGTTCGACCTGATTGCCGTCAGCAGCAGCCGCAGCAGCAACGTCGGCAGCAGCAGCAACAGTTGCCGTGGCCCATCAACAACCTTTGGCTGGTTGCTGCTGTCCAGTTGCTTGTTGCTCGTTCTGCCCACCTAAAAAGTTGACTTGTTTGGCTACACTCCACTTGTGACTTTGGCTTTGATTTTGGTAGCTACGAAGTACGAGTATTTAATGATTTTTTTATTTCTCTCTTCTACTCTCCTCTGCTGCTGCTGTTGCTGCTGTTGTTGTTGCCTTTGTGCTTCAGTTGCTGTTGAACTGACTGACCGGAGCAACCAACAATTACGCTTAATGCCAAACATCCTCTGCTCTGCGGTGGCTGTGGTTTGATCTTGTTACGCATGGAACGGAGCGGACCGGAGCGGAGCGGACCCTAGGTGGGCCACAGTTGAAGGGCTGGGTTGGGTTGGGTTGGGCTGGGCCATTGCATCCGCCAATTGTGTGGGGACGGTAGCATTTGATGGGCATGTTGCCAGCAACAATTGCCACAACAACTGCAACAGCAACAACAATTGGGCACGTGCAGCTAGCCAATAGGTGTTGGAAATTGCAATCGGCCTGGAATTTAGACCAAGTTTAGCTCAGCTTTTTGATTGATTTGCTTCCCTGCCCCCCTTCCTTCCTGCTAAGTATAATCAGCACCGGCAACTCTATCGGCTGCTCTAAACAAAAAGCGCGCTTATTCTATTAAATAGTTTAGTAAATTACACAAAGGCCGCCCCAAAGGCCCATCAAAATTTACAAGTCGTAGTCAAGTTCCAGTCGGGCTATAATAAATAAGTTTATTTTATTTTTTCTTTTGCTTTTCACAGCTAATGCCGCAGGCATAATGAAGTCGTGTTACCGTGGTTCAAGCGAGACAATATGCGGTGAATTCTAATCGTGCTGATAAATATGCAATTCATATCAATATCAATTGCCAAGAAAATCATTTTCAGTAGAAGCTTAAAGAAAACGCTACAGATATAGTCGAAAATATATAAACTTGCTGGTAAAACAGATGAGACTCTTCAAACTATGTCAAAAATTAAGTGTTTTTGATGAACACAATGCGATTAAATCGATTAAATCTCTGCATAGTTATCGTTAGTTTGCCTAGGAAGTTCACTTAACATTTTATGCGGTTAATCGTAAGATAAATATAAAATTGTTTCTATTATTTAGGTTTAATATTAAGTTTAGAAAAATGTAACTACATTACAAGCATAAAAAAGAGCCATAGTAAATTATATAAAATTAGGGAGTTATCAATAAATTTAAAATTCTATCGATAAAATATGTAAAAGCCTATCGAACTTTATGGTAATTTACCAATGCAGCCCAGCATTTATTTGGTAATTATCAATAAATTTAATATTTTATCGATAAAATATGCAAATATGTGTAATTTATCCATTCATCAATAAATTGAACATTTTATCGATAAAATATGTAAATATGTGTAATTTATCAATGCATCCCAGCAGATATTCGGTAATTAATAAAATAAGTATAAAAATAATACTCTATCAAGTTCAGGATTATCGCAAAGAACTCAAGTATGGTTATAAGAAATATATATCATAATTGTAGGAATAGAAGAAGAGTTATCGATATTGTTTTTAAAAATATATCGACAGTATAGAAAAATATGCACATGCCTAATAATTGTGAAAAAATAATGAGTTATCTATGCATATTGTTTGAATGAAGTGTATTTGTTTGCACATTTCTTAGAGAATCAATTGAACGCTTTTAAATACTATTATTTATATAAATATTTTATTAATAGCACTTCAATATTAATTAATTAAAATTATAGATTGTAATTTGTGCGCATATGAAACATTGTTAGCCCATTGTGCAATCATGTCCAGCATTATGTTATATCTTAGGGTCAAAATATTAGCAAATTTGATGTGACCCGCTGGACAGCAGCAAACAAAAGACTTCAACGGGGGACAAGACAACGCCAAGATCACTGGAGGACCCTCGAAGACCCGGCGACTGTTAATTTTCTTTGGCAGTTCAGAAGAGTTCGAGTGAGGCACATAATCAGTTTATTTTGGTTGCCTTTGTTTTGCTTTTGTTGGGTGCCACAAGAAACGGCAAAAGGAGAAGCAACAGCAACGGCAGCAGAAAGTGCCCCGGGTTACACGCCAAAGATACAATTTTAGATTATATGCCCCAACTGTGCGCATGCGCATAATAATAATGCATGCAACGAGCTGCAAGAGCTGCAACAGGGGCAGAGAGAGTGAGAGAGAGACAACAACAACGAGTAGCCAATTGGCAATGGCCGGACTGAAGGAGCCTTCTGGCTTCCTGTAGGGGCAGGGGGCACACAAAAAAGGCGTGCAAGTGGGTATAATCATCATCAGCTTTGATAACACACCACGAGCGACGCGACGTCGACCTGCCCGGACTTCTCCTTCTTCCTCTTCTTCTTCTTGTTGTTGTTGCTGTTGTGGCCTGGCCTGGCCTGTGTTTGAATCCGGGACCCCGAACCCGAACCCAGCCATGATCTCTTGCTGCTTGGCATTTGACTTTCGGTCTCGGACTCTATTTTTTTTTGATGCTCTTACAGCGGGTATTATAATTTGATCAGAAAATGTGCTAACTATTGAATGAATGGGCAGTTTTTGATACTATATTCAAATTTCGTGATCAGAATCAATAGATGTGTCGATCCAGCTATGTACGTCTGTCTGTTCTCATGTAACTCGTGTAATTGCAAAGCAAAGTTAATGAAATTTGGTACAGATGTTTATTTTAGTTGCAGCAAGTACATATGTCAAAATCGGACAAATCGGATTACTTTATCATATAGCTGCCATAGAAACGATCGGGCGAAAATTGAGCTTTTATATGAAAATCTTTGTTCTTTTTCTAGATAACCTGACTAAATTTTTTAAATCTTAATTCTTATGTTAAAATAAAATAAAAGGTTTTAAGGATTCAAAGAAGTTAAATTGACTTAATGAAGATTGCAATAATATTTCTTATAGCTGCCATAGGAACTATCGCTTAAAATTAGAGTATTTGTATGAAAAACTTTTTTGTTTTTCAAAATATCTCAACAAAACTCATCAACTTAAAGCTGCGGATTGGTCTTTGTACGCTGATCAATTTTGGTTAAAATCGCAGCACTAAATGTTATAGCTCCCATAGGAACTATCGGTTAAAAGTTGAGTTGCATTCAAAACATTTTTGTTTTCTTAAGATATTATAACCAAACTCAGCAATTTCTAAGTTTCGTTCTGCTCTTTAGAATGTTAGAATGTTCATTTGATGAGAATCAGATCACTATATCTTATAGATATAGAAATTCGATGAAAATTGAGTTGTTATTTGAACAATTTTCACCCGATTATTCCTATGGCAGCTATATGATAAAGTGGTCCGATTTTGACCAAATTTGGTCAGATTGTTTAAACACTCTAGAGGCTCTCTTTGGGTAAGTTTGGTGAGCATAACATTTATAAACAAAAAGTTGTTCATACAAAAACATAGTTGTCGACTGATCATTCCTACGGCAGAGGGTATCAAATCTTCGGCTATTCACAGATCTCTTTTCTTAGCTGTCTTCCTTCTTGTTGCTTCCAGTCATGAGCTGCCTCTCTCCGCTTGGGAGCTGCCTGGCTTGGTTTTTGCTGCTGCCGCAGTTGCCGGGCTGTCAGTTAAATGGCAGCTCTCTGTGTGTGCCGTGGCCACCTCTTAACCTTCGCTGCATATAACCTCTGCACCAGCATGCGGTTGATCAGTTGCAACTTCAGCAGTTTGGCCTGCAGCAGCAGCAGCAGCGTTGCAGCTCTCTCTCTCTCTGTTCATCGATTGCAATCATTTGCTTTCGTGCTGTGATTTTTGCCCCAAAGTTGCCAAGTTTTCAATGTAGGTGATTGTTCTAACTGCGCTCCTTGTGCCTTGTGTTGGCCAGGCTAACATCATCAAACAGACGACATCATTATCGTGCAACAATATCAAAAAAAAAACCAAAAACTAAAGGAATAGCAAGAAAATTGCTTGTCGTTGCGATTTTGTAGGCGGCCCCCAGCAGCAGCAACCAAAGACGACGACGACGACGACGAGTTGCCAATATATTGAAATATGGCGGTAAGCGGGCAATTTAAATGTTGCCCCCGCCAGCCCGTTAGCGGGGCGGGCACGGAATGTGGTTTTAAGTAATTCATGGATTAATGGCTAGCATATTGCTCTGGCCCAGTGCATCCGAGCCAAAACTGACTGACTTGGCTAAGAGTGAATGGTCGTCGTGTCTGCTGCCGCCGATGCTGCTGCCGCTGCTGCTGCTGCTGCTACCTTGGCCGTGGCAAGAGTAGGAGTTGCATGTTTAGCACGTGCCTCAATTGTTGTTGTGCCTCTTGTTGTTGCTGTCTCTCGTGTGCGGTAGTTGTTGCCTGTTTGTTGTCGACTGTGGCCTAGCTGATAATGCGTTGACCGCCAACGCCGCAAAACAACTCTCAAAGATCGTTACGTTTATTATCATTAGTAGTCGCTGGTGATTTGCTTTTTTATTTTTACTCCTTTTTTTGTTTTTCCTTTGCTTTCTTTGGGGCTATGAAAGTTCAGTGTAAGTACGGCAAAAGCACCGTTAAAGTGCATCAGCTGCAGCCACAAAATATCAAATAAAACGCAACTTGCGGCGCTTGGCTATAACACTTAAGAGATCTGATCATATCGGCTCAGTCGGCGAAAGGAAATTACAATATCATTTGATTGTAGCACTAGATATATAGACACTTGCCAAAACTGATATTTTATTTAGAAAATTGAAATTTGTATGACTAATAAAATAAATAAATAATTGAAGGAAAATGTTATCATAGTATCCTAGTTTCAAAAAATCCCTTTCCCAATGTCGCTTGAATAAAATAAATATACAAATAATTTTAGAAATTTTGTAATTTAATTTTAAGATATAGACACTTGCCAAAACTGATCTTTCATTTAGAAAATTGAAATTTGTATGACTAATAAAATAAATAAATAATTGAGGGAAAATGTTATCATAGTTTCCTAGTTTCAGAAAATCTCTTTCCCAATGTCGCTTGAATAAAATAGATATACAAAAATTTTAGAAATTTTGTAATTTAATTTTAAGATACAGACACTTGGCTAAACTGATCTTTCATTTAGAAAATTGAAATTTGTATGATTAATAAAACAAATATATAATTAAGGGAAAATTATATAAAAGTTTCCTAGTCTTTGAAAATCACTTTCTTAATTTCGCTTGAATAAAATAAATACACAACAATTTTAGATAACTTTTCATTTAATTTTAAAAACTTGGCAAAACTGATCTTTCAGTTAGAAAACAGAAATATACTTGATAAATCCAATGAATAAATAAATAAATAAGGGAAACTTAAGTAATAGCTGTTTCTAAGTTATTGGAAATCCCTTTCCCAACGTCGCTTAAAAAAACATTAACGGTCACACGATATGTCATTTTGCCACATTTGTGGCAGTTGGCAGTTACCATAGCGTGTGAGTACGGTATGACAGGCTGCCACATAAATGTTGTGATTGAGATACCTGGTCACACAATATGACAAATCAAAGATTTCTTTGTTAGAAACGTGCCATATAAGTTTATATGTTAAAATACTTAACATATTTTCTTACTTTTGCCATATAAAATTTTTTACGGTTGATTTCGATAACGATATTATATAAATGTGGCAGAATGCCATATCGTGTGACCGCACCTTTATACAGGATTTTTAGTTAATTTTTTGCCAAACAATCAAAAATTCATTTCATGTAAAATATTAAAAGAAACCTCTAATTAATTCCTCTAAGTATCTCACCTTAAATAAATAATAAAATTAAATTTCCACACTGTTTTTCAATATAAGATGTTATCAATTAAAATTCATTAAAATGGCTATAAAAATATGAAGATTAAGATGAATTTCTTTTAACCAAAAATCGGAAATCTATTTTATGCAAAAGCACAATTTATGTTTAAGGAACTTCAATATAAGTTATCTTTAGTAAATTAAACATTGCCTTTAATTATTTTAAAAACAATTCAATATTTAATCACTAAAAATAAATGATATATATTTTTGTATTATTTATACATATTCGTATTATTGAATATGTTAAAAAATGCGCTAACTTTTATCTGATTGTAACTAAATTTAGGATGTGAACTCTAAAAAGCATTTGCTAAAAGTAAACAATTCAATAAAGTATATAAATGTGACATAAATATCAAATATTTACATACAACTATCAAAACTCGTTCGAGAAATCGACATGGGAAATGTGAATATAATTGTTGAAAAAAAAAATAGAAGTAGATGGTAACTTGATCATAATTCCATGGCTCTTTATTATGTCATTAACTGTTGCGCTAAGCAGCAAAATAGGCAAGTCATACAATTCGAATGCTGTTACCAATTCACTTCTAACCCGAAAAAAAGAAGTTCAAAGAAAATGTCTTAAAATTATAATTAGAAAAAATGCACTTGCTGTCAAGTCATTTCCCGAGCTAACTTCCTGCAAAGGCCCAACTGAGATTCGAACAGTTTGCTTTTTGCCTCAAATGCGGCTCAAATTGCATTTTAATGCAACTTTCCAAATCAATTGAACAGACAAAACTCGGGGCACACAGCGACAGAGAGAGAGGGCTATATGAGACAGCAATAGCTATAAAAGCGCATGAGCAACGGGCCAATATATGGCAACTGAGAAAAGCGAGGAGAAAAAACTAAAAAACTAAAATAAAAATAAATAAATAAAACTTTAGTCAGCATGTGACAGTTATGGATGGGAAGGTCTATGCGAAAAGCCAAAGTAACGAGTCGACTGTGCGATAAAAAATCGAACTTTAATACGAATTGAGATAAACAAATAATTTGAGATACTCGTACTCGCAGATGCATAGATACAGATAGATGGAGGATAGAGGACCTTACAGATTGCGCATACGAGTAGAATCTTTCTCTCTCGTGTGTGTGTGTGTGTGTGTGTGGAGACCTCTGGGACTCAGCTCAAGTGACAAGTGCGCCCCTCTATGGAGGAGGAGGAGGAGATGGCGACGCTTTGACATTTGTGCAAAATGATTATGATTATCATAATGATGATGATCGTAATGATGACGTTGCCTTGTCGTTGTTTACTTTTATAATGCTGAAATATGAAACTGTGCGCCTAATAATAGGGTCGACTTTGAAATGCATACGAGACGCAACAGCGGCCCACTCCCCGCCCCCCCACCTCAGTCGAGGGCCAACTGCCATGCTTTGGCGGGGGCGTTAACTGTGCCGCAATATCTAGAGCTAAGGCGATCTCTACTCTATATATATGTATATGTATTTTGTTGTTGTTGTTGTTGTTGTTGTTGTTGCCTGCTTGACATTTATGTGAACCCAAGCAACAATAACACGTTGTCTTGTGCCTGCTGCCCGTTCCCGTCCCCTCCCCTGCTCAGTCTCCGTCTCCGTCTCTGAGCTCTGGCAGAACGTTCGACTCTCAGCGACTGCGACTGCGACACGACACTCCGTGGGCTAAGGCTTACCATGATTTGCAATACCCTGCCAATAGGTACTTCCATTTTGTCACAAAGTATGTAACACTTAAAGACTCTTAGGAACTCAGCAATTATTAGTTTACTTTTAACCAGGGTGACTTGCTGATGAAGCTATGATAAAGATAAAAGTCTGTTCTATTATAACTAGTCTATTTGGGGAGTACCTTTCATCAAATTTAGTACAGTTGCTTGTTTTTGTCATAGATCTTACATATGTCGCAACTGTCTGGAACGAATCACAATTTCAAGCCATACATCGGATTAAAGTTGAGATTTTTTGAATAATCTTTGTTTTACTGACACTTTAGTCGAGCTCAACAAATGTCATTTTGATTGTGTCTAAGAACATTTGGAAAACTTTGCTTACAGCCAGACTTTTATATCATAATCATATATACTTAAATATGGCTTAGAAAAGAGAGCTCAAAAAATGAGTTCCCCAAACGAGACTTTATACATTTCCGCTTACTTTTCAATCCGAAATTTTCTATTTTGTTTTTCAGCTATTAATTAAAATAACAATTTGAATAGTTTCTTCATTTTCTTTTCTCTAGTCTCTAGGATAGTCTTCAGTTTTCATCTACCAAATCTGTAAAAACATATGTAGATACTGGAAAATTAGACTCTTCACATGGTTGTTTTACGGAATTCAGAACAGCAAACAGCGGAAATGAAAATGGTTTATAAATGTTTTCTAAAAAAGACAAAAGTTGCAACTTTTGTCTAAGCCGAACTCTATTACCTGAAAAGTTTTGATTAAAATCAGTTGAGTTTATCATAAGACTTCCATAATATCAACTTACTAAGAATATCTGGAAGAGTATTTAATATTCGGCACAGTGTGCTGATTATTTGTTGTTTTGTATTTTGGTTTACGTTTTGGAGTTCGAGTTCGAGTCATGAATCTTATGACGCCTACGTGTACTTTTGGCATTTGGCATGTCAAATACAATAAGTACGACTATGACTATGACGGCCTGATGGCGACGAGTACAAGTACTTGGCTGAACCGAACTGAGCCGAGAGACCCGAACACCCCAACACCACCGAAGATGGAGATACTACAAGCCAAGACAAACAAGCCAGCAAATGGCTAAAGGGAGGCAGACAGTTCCGCGTTGGTTGCCGCTTAAGTTTTTTTTTTCTATCTTTTTTTTTTTTTTTGACAGCTTTGTTGAGGTTCAGAGCTTGTTGCTTGGCTTGGCTTGGGAAACATTCCTGAATGTCATCACACAAACACACACAATTGCAAAAACTAATTCGGGCCATTTAGGGCAGGCAAGTTCAAAGCTTAAGCTTTGAAGTAGTTGTAGAAAATGGTAGATCATTGAGGTGGGAAATTACAGAATTACATTTTGATTAAGTACACAAGAATTCACATGATAGATGCGAGCAAATGTGACTAATGGACAAATACAACAAAAATAGATGAAATAATAAGCGTGAACCTAAAGCTGATGAACTGAGAAAGGTTGTGACTTTATGAAAGGTTTTACTTTGAGAATGTTTAAGTATTGGAATAAATACACTTGACCTATAAACTTTAGCTCATATTTGGACAACTAAACAAAATCAAGATAAGCTGATGTGCGAGAAGTTTTATAGATATTTTCTGTTATGTACATTAAGAATATTAATATTTTCACTAAATCTCACATCCTGTCTAGATTACATTACATTGAAGTGTTTCTTTGACTTGTTAGCTCACACACACTAAACACGTATGCTCAACCTTTGTAAGCTTTAAGCACAAAGCACAATACAGACGGTGTAAGCATTGCTTGAAGAGCTTTTTGTGGCAAAAGCTCACTAATACAGAAGCATTTACGAATGCAAATGTATGTGTATGTATATTCTTTGCTGTATATAAAATGAAACCTCCACAAATTAGTACCTTTCTAATTGGAAATAGGAAATATAATTTCTTATTAAACACATATTCATTTTATTAAATTTATACCAAATTAGTTTCTTTATAAATGTAAAGAATTTGAAGAAAACTTCCTTTTCTTAATTAAACTTTAATTTGGGCAGTGTTTATCAAAATATGTACATGCTTTCCGTTAGTAAAACTAGCTGTTCTTTTTTTCTTAAGAAAACTTTAAAATATATATGCACATCTTCATCAAAGATCTGCCACATTAAAGCGGCAAGCGGCAACCTGCTGTCTCAGTTCACTTAATCAATGCATAATTCAAGCCAAACAGACAAACTCAATCGCTGGCAATTTAACAAACAAATTCAAAATGCGGCACGCGGCAGTAGATGCAACAGAGGATGTGCATATGGATATGGATGAGAGAGAGAGAGAGAGGGGGAAAGAAAGAGCTGCTTGCAGCTGCTGCGATCACGCATAGAAATTATTATTGTGCCTTAATATAGCCATAAATCAGTGCATTTAAAATGCAAAAATAAGAAGAAAAGAAAAAAATAAAATGGAGAAAAATATAGCATCCTGCTGGCAGCAGAGCTGTAGGGTGCAGCTTATGGTCAACTTAGTTATAACTTCATCTGCATTTTAACGTTCCAGTCCGGGCGATAATAAACCGTCGCATCGAGCCACCCATGCGTGGTCAGCAACTCTGCGTCTCAGTCAAAGATCTTTTCTACTTATACATATGGTTGCATCTAGGTCTAAGAGTGTATATCTGTGTGTGTGTGTGTGTGTGTGTTGTCTTTCAGTGCATGCCAATCTGTGGCCAAAGTCTGAGCAATATCAATAACACTTGCCAGCGCTCTTGGGCTGACTGCAACATGATGCGACAAGCGGCAGACCCAGGCGGAGGCCTAGGCCCAGGTCCAGACCAAGACCCAGCCTCAGCTCGGCTCGGTCTTTGGCTCTGGCTTGGGCAATGTCACTGAACCAGTTCTCAATGTCTTTATATTGGATTGCGAAAGCAACCTCTGCACTAAATATTTACAACCTCCGCAATATCTCAAAAGCCAGACAAGCAGCGACAAAGTTTTCTAACGTGCGCCCGAGCAGGGACTGGAACAAGTTCATGCAACCAAGCGCGCCACAAAAGGTGCAAGTCTGAGTGCAAGAGCGCGACCATGGACAGGCCTAAAGAAAACTGGCCAAGTGTCGTTGTGGCCATAAATTCAATTGAATATTACGCCAATTGGCTTTTTGTCTATCGCAAAAATGGGGCGGAGTTGTTGTCGCCTCTCTCAGGGGGGATTCGGATTGGTCTCTCTCTCTCTCTGTCTCTCTGTCTCCCTGTCTGTCTGTCTCTGTTGCGAAACTGGTTCGCTTGAGCATATCAGCAAATGTCTGTGTTTTTCAACTGTTTTGGCCAGGCTAAGCTGATTTCAATGGTCTATGCCGTAAGCCGCTTTGGGCCTGCTAATTAGGCGACTTTTGACGCATCATCAAGAGAGGAGCAAGTGGCCAAGTGGCGATGTGGCCATGTGTCCATGTTTGTGGCTAATATGCATCAAAATGTGTCAACACCTAAAGCCAGCTTCATGTTAATTGTTAACGCTATCTTTTTGCAACATGAGGCGCAACAAGAAGAGGCGTTGCGAGGCTCGAAGTTGCAAGTTGAGGCCAGGCCATGGCCATGGCCAGGCCAGAGTCAGAGTCAGAGCCAGGCCAGAGCCAGTCTGTTGACTGTGGCCGTGTTTTCACCTCCATTAACGCGTGTAGCAGGATCTGGGACTGGCTCTGGCTTTAATGACGCCTGACGTTGACCGATCGTCGACCGCAAGCGGCTGACCGATCAAAAGTCGTTCAACTTGCCGGAACTGGTCGTAAAAGATCACCTGGGCCACGAACAACGACTATGTGGAGCACCAGCCGAGCAGAGCAGAGCAGAGCAGCTAGCTAGTCAGACAGACAGACAGATAGTCAGACGGACAGAGAGTCAGCTAGCCAGTTAGATAGATGCCAGGCACTTGGCCGCATTCGCAGCTTTATTACAAGCATTCGCATTGAGCCGCCGCTCGCGTGGCACACAATATTAATGGCCGCCAATGGAGTTCAGATCCCCAGTCTCAGTCTCAGTCCCAGTTTCAATCCCAGTCCCAGTCTAAGTCTCAGTCCCGGTCCCGGTCCCTGAGTTCAAACGAATACATAGTTAATCTTGCGGAATGCCAATGGGGCTGACAGGAAGCTAGCCGCAAGTACTCGCAACGCATGACTTTCAAAAGTGCGAATTGCTTTTGGGTAAATGAACTTTGACAGTAATGGGCCACAGAATGGATGATATAGGGGCAGTGCTGGATTGCACTTTGTTCGACTTGGGCACACCAAAGTCTCTCCAGTGGCAATCCCACGCAGCTTTAAGTGATATCTAGCTGATTTCAAATGATTTCGTTAGGGTCTTCAGTTATAATTGCTTATTGGGTTCTTTTCCTTTCAACAGCTATCTTATCTAAGAGGTTTTTTTTTATTTTATATAGTGATTATGCTGGTTTACTATCACGGTTATTGCTGGCCTTTCAGTGAGATAAGTTGAGTTTAAAGTGTCCACAAAGGTTTTTGCTTTTGTGTAGTTATATTGAGAAACTAACTATCAGAAACTAAAATTTAAGGTATATAAAAATTAATATTTTATATTTATCAATGGTTTTTTAATATTCCTTAGATTTTTATTCAACAGTTGCGTAGTTTTTCATATCCATTAAAAATAGTTATTTTTAAAATAACCAAAAGAAAACCTCTCTGAAGTACTAATATGATCACCCGTATTCTTTATATCACTATCAAAATAGCTCTATTCAAATATTTCTTAAGAATTTGAAAGATTTTGTGTGATTTATGGTATTTAATTTATTATTTACTCAATATTCTTCACTTTAATTTCAATTTTAGCCATATTTTAATGCAATAAAATCCCAATTTTTAACTCAACTCTTTTCTTTATCAACCCCACTTTATTTGGAGTGTATTTTTATATTCAATACTATTTATTTTAATGTGTATCTTTCCCTTGTATTTCAATCTCAACTTATACCTTAAACGAATGTATAACATTTTCAACATTTTGCTTTTGTTTAACCCTATTTTTGCAAGTGTAACAATTGGCTAACGAATGAATTTTGTTAGTTTCTCGATCTCAAGATCTGCTGATTAGTTATAGTACACTTTCAAGACATGGTAATTGGTTTTTCAGTCACCGCAATGATTTCTAAGCGCTATCCGGCAATACTAATCGAGCGTGGGCTTGTATCTAGATAACGTAACGTAGTGTTGTGTTGTGCACAACATTTACCCAGGCCACAACCATAAACATTAATTAAGAGTGCGGCAATTTAGAGCAATTTGCATGTGGCTCAAAAAGATCGAAGCTTAATCAACTAAGGCTGGGTCCAGTTAACTGGGCTTAGGCCTGGTTAAACATGGCTTACCTGTACATATTCGCCGCATATATCAATTCCACCCACAAAGGTGCAGACATCGTCCACGGACCAGGAGTTAACCTCCTCGCTCTGCGCCTGACACTGACGCACTGTGCCCGCTGGCGATGTTGTTGTTGTTCCTGTTGCTGTTGTTCCTGTTGCAGCTGCAACTGCGTTGGCGTTGGCGTTGCCTTGGCCCTCCAGTGACTCCAGTGTTGGCTTCTGCTCCGTAAGTGGCGGGGATGGTGTGCTAGATGTTGTTGTTGCCGTTTTGCTGGCACGACGTGCCGCCAGCAAGCCCAATGTTGCTGTTGCTGTTGCAGTTGCAGTTGTTGTGCTGCTGCTGCTGCTGTTGTGGATGATTCAGCCTTAAAACGCTTGGCGGCTGGCGGCTGCGAGCTCAAGTCTAGCGGCGCTGCCGCAGCAGATGTTGCAGCATTGGGCGCCGCAGCAGCCTCCGCATTGGAACGTGGACTAGACTGGCGCGAGGCGTGATGCGATTGTTGTTGTTGCAGTTGCTGCTGCTGCAGTTGCGCCGAGTAGATTAAAGCGGGTGTA
Organism: Hirtodrosophila histrioides; assembly: GCA_037075165.1. Classification (NCBI taxonomy): domain Eukaryota; kingdom Metazoa; phylum Arthropoda; class Insecta; order Diptera; family Drosophilidae; genus Hirtodrosophila; species Hirtodrosophila histrioides. Next base: position 73,025 of record JBAMCL010000321.1, read on the forward strand.
ACAAATTGCGCCGCCTGCTGCAGTGCGGCATTCAAACTGGGACGTGGCGTGCCCGATGTGCTGGCACTGGGCGATGAGGCATTGGAGCTGCTACCTTTTATCTGCAGCTGCTGTTGTTGTTGCTGCTGCTGCTGCTGCTGCTGTTGCTTGCCCCGCAAGATCAGCTGAATCTCAGCATCTTTGGCAGCACGCGCCTGAAGAAAAAGAGTTAAGCATTTTGGGTGGTCACTCTAACCAGTTCGGGGCATGCAACTTACCAGCGTGAGCAGCGCCTGTGTGCTGCTCATGTCCATCAGCGGCGGAAATATGCCCCCCGAGAAGGGCAGAAAGTTGGTCATGAAAGGCGAAACACTGGCGGCGGCCACCACAGCGGCCATTTGGCTTTTGGCCTGCTCCGTGGGCGATTGTGCCGCAGCCGGCGGCAGACTATTGCCTGCCACTGTGGCAGTCACCCCACCACCGGCCACGCCCACACCCACACCCAAGCCACCGCCACCACCACCGCCCGTCAACGTCACCGGCGACTCCTTCACGTCTCTCAAACTGGACGCCGTTGCCGGCGAGTGCTTTTTGGAGGCACTGTTCGCATTGTTGGTGCTGCCGCTGTTGCCACTGCTCGACTTGGCGCCGCCGCGTTCTGTGCCGCCTGTTGTGGGCGTGGCAGCTACGCCGACGCCGCCGCCGCCAGCGCTGCTGCTGCCGCTGCTGTCGTAGTAGGAATTGCGACGCGTTGCATTGTGACTGCAAATAAAATGGTATAATATAATTATAAGTAGAGTTGGGCTTCTGCTATTCAAGCTAAAAAGTATTAGACTCTATTAAACAATATCTAATACCTGTAGAATTTAATAATATATCCCTATCGATATATTTGCCAAATAAGGATCATTATTAGTTTTCATGAACAGATTAGATTGAACAGATTTAACTTATTTTGTTGCTCAATTTAGGTATACATATCTATATTATTTAGAGTTATTAAAAAGTACATTTAAGTTGTTGAAATAGAAGATGAATGATCATCTTCGATATCCTTATCTTTATAGGGTATGACCAAAGACAGTTTAACAACAAGATATCCAACGAGGAACAAAAAAATTGCACAAGGGAACGCTTGTTTTTGTTGTTAAATTGTCTTTGGTATGACCCTTCCCAGCCATCCATATATGTATGTGTCTACGCAGCAGCCAAAGTCTTCAGTTTTCTCCTTTAAATTAATGATTCCTCCTACACTTTATCTTCCTTTGTAACCTATAGTTTTTCCTTTTAATCATCCTTTTAACATTTAATATTATTTTCCTTGAAAAAGGAAAAAATCTCCTAAGTTAGAGAGGGGAACTTCTGGAAGCAGGATCTAGGACCCCATCTAAGTCTAAGTCTATATCTATATTTCTTTATTTTCAGCATTACAAATACTTTATAAATTAGCAGAAATGTTGTACATCGGAATCAGCTGGGTTGTATTATTTAATATCTTACAGAATCAAGCGATCGTAAAACTAATACTTTATGACCAAAGATTTTATTGAAGATTCTATTATAGCTATTTTAATTTGTATATTATAATGTTGATCTTTAGACTCTAGGCTAGAGTATTTAATATTTGTGATAAACAGGTTTTCAGTTTTGTTTATAATTTATGAATATCCGATTCGCCTATTTCAACATTCTGTATAGAATTGCCTCATAACTCATCATTTCTCCAATAGAACTCATTTGGGGCTGTCTTAAAACACACCCGTAGTATTTTGATTCCCATATTTATATTGGCTAGATTTTGATAGCATTCTTTGTGGAGGCATACTAAAAACCTTTGCTCACAGCTCTGGATAACATTTTTATGGGTTTATAAAAACAAATGAAAAAGGAGATCTTTTACTGGGAATAGGAACGATTAACCTAGTATCTTAAGTGATAAAAATCGAAATAAAATAGATTTAATTTGCATTGCCTGCCCTTGGGGTAATCCCAGTACTTACTCATTGGGATTGGCATTGTTGTATTTGGCCGCCAGGCAGCGCATAAAATCCGAATAGTTGCGTGTGGAGAAGTCTGTGGCATTTGTTGTTGCACTTGCGGCACTTGTGGCAACTGGACTGGTAACCGCGCTGCCGGCGCCACTGCCAGCATTGTTGACCGCGCCGCTGGCAGAGCTGCGCTGCTGACTGCTGGCTGCGGCCGCCTGTTGAATGCTGTTCAACAGATTTGTGGACAAATTGTGGATGGGCATGTGAGAGGTCTGGGAGCTGGGCGGGCTCAGGCGTTGCTGCTGTGGCGTCTGCTGCTGGTTGGGTGAGATGCCACCGCCACCGCCGCTGCCGCCGCGGTATGTGGCAGATGAGGGCGTGGCGCTGCGAGATCTACAAAAAATGAAGAAAAAAATCAAAAATAAATAGAATCAAGCTAACAAAGATAGGAATTAGTTATGTCGCTGACATCATTTTGAATATGTTTACAAATCGAATTACAATAATTTGTGTGCCATAAATTTGCATTAATATTTAATTAGCTGCCGGGCCGCACCGTCGCCCCCTTGAATATTTAATCCATTCGCGTCTAGTTGGGTGTCGCATACAATTGGATTATTTGTCAGTTTTGCCACTCCAGAAATTATAGTATATTATACTAGGGGCCGTCGACTGTCCAACGTTCCATTTGACATGCTAATGAGCGGCTTCCGTGAGAAGATTGAGGAAGATTCAACAGCTGCGGAATGAGCAACTAAACCGATCTAATCCGCGTTGACGTTTGATATTTAGTTATTTATTTTCCAGCACGATACGATCCAAGACGTTGGCTCTTAATGCGATTACGTTTGTGTTGAGTTATTGCCAAGCAAAGTTGACATGGGAAATGTACCCAACGGAAAATCCAAGGCATTTATAGATTCCCACAAGGACAGTTCTGTAAGATCGCCTGACTTGCACTTGAACTGAAGTAGGAATAGTTCAAACATACTTATTATACATTCGCATGAATTTATCGAACTCTGCAATTAAAAAAGCACGCACTTTGCTCACACATAGTGTTGCCAGATCATTCAGTTTCCATTCTTGTGGAAAATACTCGCAAGTTGGCAGCACTTGCAATTTGCAGGCAAAGGCAACAGTTGCTTTTCAGTGTCTGGTCACACTGATAGTACAAAGTACCGGTAAAAACTCAACTATTCGATTGAAATGTACGTTACATCTTTGATTGTGCTGAGTTGTATTACGCTCGAACATTACTGTTTTAAAATTGATGGAGATCAATTTCGATCAAAATTTCCCAAATATTCAAGTAATGTTTCACAATCATAGGAAAAGGATCTTCTTTATTTCGAAACTATCATAGCTTTGTCAAAACTGAATCGATTTGCAAGCGGCATGTCTTTTTACTCCCTGTACCCATAAAATGGGTAAAAAGGGGGTATTGGATTTGTGGTAAAGTATGTAACCGGCAGAAGGAGACATCTCCGACCCTATAAAGTATATATATTCTTGATCAGTATCAAAAGAGATTTCGATTTGGCCATTGGCCGTCTGTCTGTCTGTCTGTATGAACGCGTCGTTCTCAGCAACTATAAGAGCTAGAGACACCAAATTTGGAATGTAGGTTCTTGTATACCATACGCAGATCAAGTTTGTTTCTGATCTCAGATATCTCCCCCCGTTTCCCCGCAATACGATCAAAACGTTTTACAGCCACACTGGGTACAGGGAGTTTTGTAGTCGGGTATACTCGACTATAGCATTCTTACTTGTTTGTCATGGTTTATCCTCTAGATTGGTTTGGCATTTGATTTTCATTCAAATTTGAATATATATTTTTTTGGCATTCTTATGAAAATTGACAAGTTAAGGGACCCTTCAAAAATTGATTTTTTGAAATAATTAAAATCTTTTAATTTTATTTTTAGACTCTTAAAATAAAAACAAAAATCTATTTTCAATCTTATTTTGAGTTGGTTTTTTGAAATAATTAAAATATTTTAATTTCATTTTTAACACTTAAAATAAAAACAAAAATCTATTTTCAATCTTATTTTGAGTTGGTTAATTTTTCAATCAAAAACGGTTTTATTTATTTATATTTTAGGAGTTGCTAGAAAAAAGAGTTTGACTTTAAGTTTCCAAATACTATTTTAAAACTATCATAACTTTGTCAAAACTGTTCCGATTTTCATGGGGAATACCTCTCCTGATCATGGTTAGTCCCCTAGATTAATTCGACACGTAGATTATATTAATTTAAGAAATACAATTTGATAAGGAAGTTGAATTGCATTCGTTAAATCGTTGAATAGTTTCGAATTGTTGGCAGTTGTCTTAACTTTAAGCACTATTCATTTAGCAGGCAATGTATACATTTTTCAAGAGTTGAAACTTTAGCACACGAGCTGAGATAATGTGTAGCAAGCTCCTAACGTGGCCATAACTCAACAACATGCCACCAACATGGCCCAAACTAACGCTAGCCCAGCCCCAATTCGCAGTACCCCGTCGCAGTCTCCCAGTCTGGATGGAGCCCAACCACGAGCCATGGCTAATAATCAGCAACAGGTCAGCTGCCGCTCCCCCGCTCCCCCGCACACCGCTGTCAGCTGCAAGTGCTTGCCGCTTGCCGGGACGCGAATGCAAGTGAACCAGGCTGAAAGCGGGACTGATTGGGGTGGGGTGAGGGGCATGGGCATGGGCATTGGGGGCTTGTTGCAACTCGTGCTGCACGTCGTCGCTCATTTCGTGTTGCTTTTGGCTGCTGCTTCGGTGGCTGCCGCTGCCTGCTGCCCGCTGCCCGCTGCCTGCTCTGCCTTCACAAATTTATATACGAGTATAAAGTCAGCAGTTGTTGTTGTTGTTGTTGTTGTTGTTGTTATTGTTGTTGTTGTTTCTGGCTTTTTACAGTCATTGATTTATCGTGATCTGTTTGGCTGTCGATTTTATGTAGCTGCTGCTGCTGTTGTTGCACTACAACAAACTCTACAACATTTTTAATACCCTAAGAGAGTATTACAGTTTTCTCACTGAATATGTCACGCGGAAATCCTGGGATCACATAAAGTAGAGTTCTTAACTTTATTCTTATTTTTCCTAATATCATAATACACGAAATTCATCGTTTACTTAGTTAATGCAGCAATGCCTTTTCATACAGCTTATATTCTTAGCCCGCGCGCCAATTTAAGTAGATGTAACCAGGAACCTAAGTCTGTCCTATTGAAACTGTGCCAATAGGGTAGATATGCTTAGGAAATTTGGTACACAAGCTTATTTTCACTGCACTAGCGAAAATATGTTGAATTGGTTGACTATATCAGTAAGCTGACATTGAAATGATACCAGGAACCTAAGTCTGTCCTATTGAAACTGTGCCAATAGGGTAGATATGCTGAGGAAATTTGGTACACAAGCTTATTTTCACTGCACTAGCGTATATATGTTGAATTGGTTGACTATATCACAAAGCTGACATAGAAATGATCAAACAAAAATTAAGTTGCATAAAAAATTTTGTTGTTACCCAAAGATATTTTGACCAAATCTAACCAAATGCAAGTTTTTAGGCTTCTATAGCTTGGCCTGATCACTATAACATTTAGCTGTCATAGAAACAATCAGTCGAATTTAAAGATTTTGTATAAGAACCTTAATTTATCCCGAACATATCTTAACCAAACTCACCAATTGCTAAGTTCAATCAAATTATCTTAAAGTTGAGCAAGCTTAAATGACAATTGCAACACTATATCATATAGCCAAAGGAACTATCGTTTAAAAACTCATATATAGAATAATTTTGCGAATAAAATAGATTCCTTTTGGTTGCAAAGTTTTCAGTTTAAAACAAAGTTTTAAATAGGGTATTTAGTTGTCGGTTTAGCGAAAATTGCCATTCATTCTTGCTCTTTTTTGCAGTGTGTATATTTTCTGTTGTCTTTTTTTGTTGTAGTATTTTTTAGCTTTGACTTTTGTTTTGGTTGTTTTTGTTTGTTATTTTTTTTTTTTTGTTGTTGTTTAAAAAATGTTGATTATTGCAAATTGCTTTGGCGATTGGTAGCAGCTACTTAGTTGTGTTGTTTCTGTTGTTGTTGTCTGTTTTTCCTTGTTCTTAGCAATTGTTCAAATTGTTTATGGTGCGATTATGTTGCCAGATCTAAAATCCGCTCTCCCTCTCCCCTTGACGGCCCCCTCCACTCCCTAGCAGCAGCTACTGTGCCACTGTTTCGATCAATGCGATTTCTCTCAGTGTGTGTGTGTGTGAGTGTGTGTGCTTTTGAGTGTATCTAACGGTTCTGATCTATAGCTTGGCTAATTGGCTTGGGCTGGGCGGGTTGGGTTGGGGTGGGGTGGGGCAGGCCGGGGCGGATCTGTTTAGCCCAAACATATGCAAATGGTGTCTATTGTTACGCCTACGCCGTCGAAACAAATCGCTTAAAAACAAAAAAAAAAAAAACTATACAAATCTGCATAGATTGGCAATAAAAAATGTTTATCAATGAATGAATGTCTAGCAAAAAAAAAAAAAAAAAAAAACCCCAAAGAAATACGATACAAAAAGCATTTAGCTGGCCTTATACAACAACATAAAAACATATTCATAAAAAGATTGTCAAAGAATTTAACACCATTTTTGGCCGCTGACCAATTTCGACTGATGAAAAGGCCCTCAACTTGGCTACAAGGTTCGCCAAAAACTCACATACACATAAATCTTGAGAGCATTAAAGTCAACTTCTATTTGAAACCTGATTGAAGAGCAACTTGAACTTGACTAGTTAGAGACTAAGTATTATAAAGCTTAATGTGTGAACTGAAGAGTCTGTCTAAACTCAAGTGCAACCAGGCAGAGATGTATTTAGACACTTAAGGTTAAGAGCTCTTCTCTCAACTGCGGCTTGCAATTGAGCTGTTCTTCACAATGTTTAAGTCAATACAATGCGTACGAGCATAAACTAGGATTTGATGGGGATTAATAGCACCATCTTGGTGGAAATTTCAATTGAATCAAGCTCACTTTGAGTTCATCTCTGTCTGGTTTTGTAATACACTTGAAGATAATGCTGCGTTTAAGACTACTTTGTAGAATTGGTTAATGGAATTGAACTTAACCTAGAACAATACCTCTGAATTCACCATACTTCATCTTTATCTCTGTCGTTGCGTTTGAGACAATTTTGTAGAATTGGTTAATGAAATTTAACTTAACCACGAACATAACGAACATAACCTATGAATTCACCATACTTTCATCTTTATTTCTGTGTTTAAGACTACTTTGTAGAATTGGTTAATGGAATTGAACTTAACCTAGAACAATACCTCTGAATTCACCATACTTCATCTTTATCTCTTTTGTAATACACTTGAAGATAATGCTGCGTGTAATAATACTTTGTAGAATTGGTTAATGGAATTCAACTTAACCACGAACATAACGAACATAACCTATGAATTCACCATACTTTCATCTTTATCTCTGTCTTGTTTTGTAATACACTTGAAGATAATGCTGCGTTTACGACTACTTTGTAGAATTGGTTAATGGAATTGAACTTAACCACGAACATAACCTATGAATTCACCATACTTTGATCAACAATTTGAGCGCAGCCAACTTAACTCTGTTCTAAAATAAATACACTGGCAGAAAAATGGCATACTAAAATCAAAATTTTAAATTTCACTTCAAGACTTTTGTGCACTTGAAATTTTAAGAACGAATTTCGGCTAAAAATCTTGAACTGAGTACAAAAATAGGATTGGTTGGGGAAATTAAGCATAAAATACTTTAAATCAAGTATAATCATACTTATCAGGTGTCATTAAGTCTCATTCGGGCTTGATTCAAGTATGAAATTCTTAAATTAAGCTCTGACAGCAAAACAGGATCAAATCAAGACATCGGGGATTGGAAAAAAGGTACTTGAATTAAGATTGTTGGTGTCAGTTTAAATATTTTTAGGATCATAGCCATTATTGTCAACGATTCGTATCGACTTAAGCCGAATCGGCTTGGGGTTTTCTCTCTGTGTATATTTTTAATGAGTGACAACTTCATACAGTTCATTTTGCGAATCTGTTAAGCTTCGGAACCATTTCTTTAAATTCAGAAGAAAGAAAATATATATTACATAGCATGAATGGAGTATATTAGCAGAAAGTTAAGAAATATCGCTTAGGATTCTCAAACGGTTAAAGCACATTTCCTTTGATTAGGTAAAACTAATTTGAAAATTGTTGGGGAAATAAAAACAATTATTTAGAACTTTCAACCTCTATCTCCTTTATCTACCCAGGTTTTTGGTAAAAAGTGGCAACGCTCAACGTCTTTTAAAGCAACAAGTGAGAAACAATTGCCGCACAAAGTTGCCAGCTTCCTCAAATGCAATTATTCCTCAATAGTACCATATGGCAGTAAATAAAACAAAAATCAATGTCTTCTATCTAAGAGTCATCTTCATTTTTGAGGGTGTCAAAGGTTAACGGCTTTTCAGTAATTTTAATAATAAGCGTTTCAAATCGTGCTGTTTAAAGTTGCCACCTCGTTAAAAACTTACAGCGTCACTTTAAAGGTGAACAGAAACACGCATTTTCTAGATAATCGCACTCAACATTCATCACGAATGTTGTATACTTTTTTAGTCATTTACTACTTAAACTCAAGACTTAATTCGATTTGCCTCACACGCCATTCAAAAACTGATAAATTTAATACTAAGCATGGTATTTAGTTAATTGACTTGGAGCCAACACAATTAATTAATATTATTAAAAGACAATGACAGACAGGCCCGTTGGGCTTGGCCTCCTGAGCAGCTCAATTAAGCGTAGCTCATAACTTGTTGAGCCCAAGTTTGGATTCGTTCTGGTTAATCAGCTCCACCGTGGTGGAGCAGGCCGCAATACAGTTGACTGGGCCAGAACAAAGACCACCCTCCAAGCGCGACTTTAAGATGCGACGCGTAGATACAAATCGAATATGTTTAAGGCAATGACAACTATCGTGAGTTTGTCTACAACGATTTAGGCACACACCTCACCTCAGGTGCCGAAAGAGTCGAATAGCATGGCTCATTAATATTAATAAGCCAATAAGCCAGGCCAGTCACTAAAATGTATCTTTGTATCTGTATCTGTATCTGCGGCTGTGTATCTGCATCTTTAGCTCGTTAAGTATGCCACAATTTGTCGTCTTATGGCAGGGCTTAAGTTCCCAGTTGTTCTCAACTTTTCATATTTCTTTCAAATATATTTTGATAAATTGTTTGCATTAGTTAATCTATATTTGGATATTTTAACGCCATTAATTTAGTTGTGCGTATTAATTGCTTTTTTCTCCTATTTTTTTCTTTTTTAAATATCTTTTTATGTTTTTGCTTTTGTGTTTTTTCTTGGGCCGCTGGCGTTGAGTTTATTAATTTGATTTTTTTGGATTTTTTTTATATATTTAAATTTCAAGTTTTCTGCGTTTTTCTTTTGCCTATTCGCCTTTTGTTGCTGCTGTGCTTGTTGTTTCCTTTTGACAGCAAAAGCGTGCTGTGTTTGTGTTTAAGCATTTTGATTAATTTGCTGTCGGTTTGGGCCTTTAGAAACAGTAGCCAAAAACCGATATCGATACGAATTTTTCGTGGCATTAATTTGTTAAAATGTTAATTAATTTGTCAGGCGAGCGACAGGCCCAACAAATCACACCAACTAAATGAGCCAATGATTTTTGGTAAATGCCAGTTTAAAAGCGCCAGGGAAGTTGTGTTTTCGACACATCACTAGAGCATTTACTAAATTGTCTGTTGTCTGTTTTTGGTATTTTTAAAAAATATCTCTATCATGGACGAGAAAAAGGATCAGGAGCAGCAGTTGCATAAGAGGCAAACCCCCATACTGCGTGTCAGTGGCAGCTATCGGAGCAATCATCTGTCGAATCATCCATCTATAACCATTAATGTCCCCACGGATGCGGCTTCCTCGGCCAGCGATGCGAACAGCGACGCCAGCGATGCTCAGGCGCAGCAGCAGCGACGCCAGCGTCACGAAAACTTTGAGCAGCTGCGTCGGGATCACTATCACAATATGTTCGCAACTGACGCCAGCAGCACCCGACCGCAGAGGCGGGCATCGTTGACCTTACCGAAAGCTCCATCCCCGCCGCCCAGCGCTGAAAGCACCGCTCAAAGCTCAACGGGCAGGGTAAAGGAAGAGAGCCCCAAGGGCAAACAGTCGGAGAAATAAAACTTGTAAACTTTTTGTTCTCAAAAGCTTGAAAGCACAAGTAAAGATGCAACTTAAAACATATTTTCAATTGATATTAAGGGAGCTGTGCTTTTAGTTATCAGTTCTTTGACTAAAGCTCAATTGGAGATACACCGGAATTGTGCTTTCTTCCATGCTGCGAAAGCTTAAGAAAGTAAAGTTTAAGCTTAAGCGATGGACGCGCTTAAAGGCTCTATTCACATAGGTTAGAAAGATGAAAGCGGCAAAGCACTAAAAGCTCAAAGGATGCGCAGTCGGAGAATTAAATTTTCTTGTACAATAATTGTTATGAAAAGCTTTATGTTTTTATTTTCTATTCACATAGGATAGAAACATGAAAGGAGCAAAACACTAAAAGCTCAAAGGATGCGCAGTCGGAGAATTAAATTTCCTTTTACAGTAATTGTTATGAAAAGCTTTGTATGTTTTCATTTTCTTATGTTACCAGACTGATCTTGATTTTCAGATCTTAACTGAAAAGATTTCTTTATTTAAATCTCCGTTGAGAAGCTCAACAAATGCACTTCACAAAATTTGATGGATTCGAGAATCTAATCTCATATTTTAAGAAAAATTAATCTGATTTTTTGAATTATTTTCCCTACTTTTTGCCAACAGCCTGCAAATTTGAAATTCATTTGATTCTCTTGGAAAAATACCAATCAAGAGCTGTAATACGGCAAGCGATCACAGTTTTATTCAGGTTTACAGTGATTTAGCTATACACTGCTACAAAATGTAGCAAAGTCTTAGATTCTACTCTGATTGAGGACATAAAAAACAGAAAACTTGACATTTATTACTTTAAGTTTGCTAGAGCTGCTAAATTATATAAAAACTCAGAGTGCATAGCAATTTTGCACAGTGTAAGGCACACCAATACATTCGCATAACTGCAGGATATGCTAGTATATACATAATAATTATAGAGATAGGGGTAAGCAATTTTTAAGCTTGTTTTACTCAACTAATTCCCAACTAGAACCATTAATAATATGGCCACAACTCAGACTCACCTGGCAAATGCCGCGGAGACGGACACCTCGCCGTTGTTGCTGTTGTTGTTGTTGCTGTTGTTGTTGTTGTTGCTGCTGCTGTTGTTGTTGCTGCTGGCGGGACTGAGACGCTCCCGTTTTACATTGCTGCTGTTGATGCTGAGCAACTGTTGCTGCTGTTGCTGATGATGATGATGATTGCTGTTGCTACTGTTGCTGCTGCTGCTGTTGTTGTTGATGTTGTTGCTGATATTGTTGTTGTTGTTGCTGAGCGCTGCATTGTTGTTGTTATTGTTGTGCATATTGGACATGGCCGTGGACTCCATGAGCGCATCCTTGAGCGTTTCAATCTGTGCGCCCGTCATATGCAACGGCGACAGCTTCTCATGCTTCACCTTCTCAAAATACAACGCTGCGTAGGCGGCAGCAGTCGCTGCAGCTGTTGCATTGCTGGTTGCTGCGGCAACTGCCGCTGCTGCTGCTGCAGCTGCTGAAGAGGAGGAGGAGGAGGTTGCTGAGCTTGAGTTATTGCTGGCTGCTGCTGCTGCGGCCGCTGCTGCTGCTGCTGCTGCAGGCGTGGCAGCCTGCATTGCTGAGGTGCTGTTGCCCGTTGCTGCTGCCGCTGCTGCTGTTGTTGCCGGGCTGCTGGGCTCGCACAGCTTCTTGGCGCTTTCTATGGAACCGTAGCCGCTGAGCAGCAGCGAACGCTCGCTGAGCATTTTAGCAGTGTTGCTGCTGTAGCTGTTGTTGTTGCCGCTGCCGCTGCTGCTGCTGCTAAACAGTTGCTGCTGCTGCTGTTGTTGCAAATTGCTGGCGAGGCGCTCGAGATGCTTCCGCTTGGTGGCCGCCGCCGCGGGCAATGAGTTAAATTGCAGCTCCTGCTCCTCGTTGTGGTGCTTGGCTGGTGTCGCCGTTGTCGCCTTGGCGGGCTTCTGCTGCAGTATGTCGGTGGGCGTGTTACCTGCAAGTGTACGTGGAGTGTGTGAGAGAGAGCGAGAGAGAAGCATTGCTTGCAACCTGGTTGCAAATGTATCAAGCTAGCGGCGTGCGCGCAGCGCGTCAAGAGCTTACTAAACTTTCCAGCTGGCAAAGCCGGAATGGGACACGGCTACCGAGTACGAGTACGAGTCCGGGTCCGCGTGCGAGTTCGGTTCAGTTCGGTTCGGTGCGTTTAGGTTCGGTTCGGTTCGCATGCAAATCGGCCAAAGGTTAAAATAACTTATAATATGTTAACCAAACCATTGACCTGCCATGTTGAACCCCTAAGCTAATTATCGGGTTGAGCGACACAATACTTACGACTAAATGGCGACGCACTGTAACAACAACAACAACAGCAGCAACTACAACAACTGATACAAAACATGCCATAGATACGGCAAGCAGAACTTCCTACTTGTAAATATATGGCAATTTGTATCTAAGCATGCAAAGTCTACTCACAACAATGTTGTTCAACATATAAATATTTACAAGACTTCCGCATAAGTTGCACAATCTCTTCATTTAATATGATTGCATTCAAAATCTATGCAACAGCTGCAAATAGCATATGAGTTCAATATATATTGAATAAGAAACTATAGATCTAATTCTACAATAGTACAATGTATCAGAAAGTACAAGCTAACCAAAAAGAAACTCCATAATTGGAATCAAATGGATTCAAGGATATAAACTGACTTACTTTCATAATTACAATACGTTAAAATCTTTTATGAGAGCTAACCTAACAGCGCTGTCAGTTAAACGTTCACGAATGCCTCACAAAGCAGAATTGACAACATACATGCTCTCGAGAGTGTAAACACTGACAACTGAGAGCGTACGCACTTAGATTGCTTATAGTCTCAAAGCTGACAAAAGAGATTTGCTTTGTTTAGAGGTTCTGCATCAAAGGAGGATAAATAAGGGCTTTAGGAGAGATATAGGTGGATATATATCATATAATATGTATAAAATCAATTGTAGTACAATAGAACTGATACAGTTGTAATAAATTTAGCAAAGTTCTTCAGTAGAGCCACATTTTATAAAAGGTTTAATAACTTTATGAATAAATTATCCATGCTTATCACTTTAAATATCAATTCCTTCAGTTCTCTAAGAGTGTCTTTGAAATAAACTAATTGGAAAAAGTTTAAGTTAATGGTAATGCAACTGAAACCAATTTGTGACTACCACTGAGAGCACAAAGAGAGAGTTACGCTCTCAGGGTGGCTCAGGGGAGAAATATTGACCTCCTATGCAAGTGTAGAAATAGTTACTTGCTAAGAACTCTACACTGGTTCTAGGTAATACTGAGGGGAATTCATAACATTGGTAGGACAAAGGCCATGTTAAAACAATAGTGATAGTGTAATCGAATGGGAACTGTAGTTCTAGGAAGTTTCAATGGTAAAATTGGAAAATTGCTAATAATTGGATATCTTTACACAGTCAAAGCCAGTCCTAATGGTGTTTTTCAATTATATTATAATGAAACGCTCTTTTATTAAAACATCATATATAAAAATCAAATAAACTAAAGTTTCAAACTGAACTCGGCAGATATATAGTGAGAAATATATCTTTACCTTAAAGGCTACAGTCAGACGTGGCTATTTTCAATTTGGCACACACTTTAACCACTGATCAACCAATATGCCCTCTATTTGCCACAACAGCACACACACACACACACACACACACACACACACACACACACCACACACACACACACAGCACATAGTCACATAGTCACACATATTTTCAACACTGACCGCAGTGGCATACATTGAACTTTATGGTGCGGTTTGAAGCTTCCGTCGCGCCCATCGCATAAATTGTTTATTTACATAGCACAAACATTTATATATTCCTCGCCCCTCGCCCCACTCCCCTCTCACACTCCTTTTCTCTTTGGGTGCATATAAATAATTTAATTGTAATTTAACTGGCAAAAATAAAAAGACAAATACGTAGAGCAATAAGCAGAGGCAAGAAATATTCAAAAAACATTGACCTTTTGCATGGTCTTGGCTGCAATTGAAACCTAGGTGTAAATTAATGCCTGCCCAGCCCCAGACTTACACACACACACACACACACACACACTCACACACAACAACAACAACAACATAAATAATTTAATGAAATATTTACAAGCGAAATTAACAACAATTTGTAGCTTGGGCTCGTTAGGAACGCTAGAACCATTCGACTGACTCCACGCATCCAGAAACCAGTCTAGAATCTTTGGGGTATTGGAGTCTTGGAGTCTTGGAGCCCCGCTCTGGACACTTGGCTCCCCTGTGGTTCGAACGCGTGTCAAATTTCATAGATCGCTTCCAAACAATTGTATAAATATTGTATAAAACTTTGCGCGCCTTATCATAAAGTTGCGTTTATCATTAGTTAGCACTCAAATTAAGTTGGCTTGCTATTCGCTTAGAAAGTGCCTGCAACAGTGCCACAAAAGTGATAAGAAATCAACAAAACTGTTGATTAACAATTGTTGAAAGAGCAGTGCTACTATAAAGCAGGGACCGTAATTATTATAATTTAAAAAAAAATATTAAATAAAAGTTATTTGTTGATTTTTATAATAAAAATTATACCACTTGGTTCCAAAGATATTTACATTGAATTTTTATTTTCAATTTTTATAATAAAAGGATACCCCATTCAAAAAAATGTATTTCAAAAATTTTCCGGGATATTTCTAGGTATTTTTTTTCAGGTTTGATTTTTTTAACTCATAAGTTTTATTTGCGATCCCTGCTATATAGTAAAGCAAGCAAAAGGCCAATCTAAAATTGAACATTTTTAAAAATAATTTTTTTTTTAAATATAATAATTTTAAGAACCTTTCTGAATATTAGATTGCCTAGATTTTACATAGCATACTTTTAATTGCATACCGAAAATATTAATTTTCAAGTCACGCTTGAGAAACTTAACCATAAATAAATCTTCCAAGGATAATAAATTTTCCATACAATTTTCCTTTCCTACCGCTAAACTTTAAGCAAATACTATTACGTGTTTCAGAATAATTATTATATTAAAAATGTAAGTTTATGAATTCTAAAAAACTGTCCCAAAATGGATACAATTCAAACCTCAGAAATATTTTAAAAGCTGTAAGTTTTACAAAGTATAATTCAAGCCATGTTTAATGCCGATTTATAAACGTTGCTAAAAGATCCGTTCTTTTAGCCACGATTAGAAAATTTAGTATACAGCTAGTATATTTAAAACTAAATACATATGCATATTAACATAGTAAAATCATTTCAGACCTGGCTTGAAAACAGCTCAATTAGTTTTGGGAACTATTACGAGTACTATGATAATTAAGTTAGATATATCATATTGTTTGCCTTGATAGCTAATGTTGGGCATATTATATTTGATATATACACTTTAAGACAGATTCTTAGCCCACTGTGCCGTCATTTTGGTGTTTGTCAATCGAGCAAACGTCCAGCACTGCCCCCAAGCCCCCGCACCCTGCTTTCGAGACCATCATGACTGGCGGCCTGGCTGCTGATTGGCATCGCTTGATGCCAATGGTGCTAAGTGCCGAATGCCGAATGTCGAATGCCGTTGGGGCCACAGAAAAGCAGAGAACGGAGACCGTAGACGGTAGACCGTAGACTCTATAGACTTTATAGAAGACTGTAGACGGTAGACTGTAAACGTAGTAGAGACGACATCGCGACATGCGCCGTGCGCGTCGACATACTGTTGACTTTTCCAGTTGGGGTTTGTGCGGTTTTTTTTATCATACAAATCGTGTGTGTGAGTGTGTGTGTGTGTGTGTGTGTGTGTGTGTGTGTGTGAGAGACTGTGTGTGTAAATGATCCGCGCAGTGACAGGCCGCATGTTGGGTCGACAAGTGTCAATAGTACTAATAGACGACCGACTATGGGCTAGGCTAGTGCGGAGCCGTGTCTAGGCACGTTCGGTAACAGAGTTCTGGAAAAATGAAAATAAAATACGAAAAAAGAAAAAAAAAACATACAACAACGGTAAAGTTCATTGCCATTTGGATGTTGACTATTTGGCTTTTGGGGCACGTCACGGGGCCCTCAACAACGAGGCACACACAACGTCACGTTGTTGGCAAACACAGCTGCCGACCCAATCGGGCTCGTCATGTGACCATTTTTCATAGACCTCTCGTAACTCCGTCCCTAGCCAAGTAACAGTACCAATCTTTGGCAGTAATTTGATTTTGATTTGATAAATAGTAAGATTTTTAGCAGCTGCGGCCTGCCCTGGGGTTCGTCTAGACTTGAAAGACCTTGTGAAACACACAGAAAATAAAAATAAAAACAAAAGTATATATACAGAATATACCACTCGGCCGCAATTTGACTTTCAAAGGCAGGCCACGGGTTCGAGTCGGGGCGTTAAAATTATACACACACACACTAACACACTCTTTGCTTATCAGCTTTTGACCTCATTTAAAAACCAAATAAAACACAACGCTCGAGAGCAAATAGCGCCCCACCGATTTATGCGAACTTTGAGACGCGTCACATTTTTGAATTCTACGCCTTATCGCCCCTACCCGATAGGGGCAGAGGGTAGTTTCAACTTTGTGCCAGCACAGTAACTGAAAAACAACAAACAACAATGGGAAGACTGTTGAAGTGCCCAAGATAAAATACCCCTTGGCACCAGCTATACCAGTTCCTATATCAGCTATATACTTTTAATATAATAGAAGCTCTATTGTCAGTCATATCGTTTATCTATATCCCTACTTATGAGGTATATACTATATACTATTTTCGTTTATTATAATAACAAAAATTAGCAAGCAAACTGTGAGATTAGATCGTTGAGCACTGGTAGTTCTTAGCAGGTACTGTAAGGTCCTTCCTTGCAGTACCTTAAAAGATCAACAAGGAACAAGCGATTGTACCAATTTTCATAAGTTTAGAGAGGTTTGGTTATCTTTTAGTTTAGTATCTACCATAGTTCGGTATCTATTGTAGTATTATGAATTCATTTTGGGATTCGCATAGAAACAGATAGATAGACAACCCTACAGTGAGAGGGTTTCTGCTATACCGGACTCAGTGTGCTATCCTGAATAAATAAAATAATTTTCTTTATTTCTGTCTTATAAGTACTAAAAGAAAACCCAAAAACTATAATATTTAAGGCATATACAAACTGTAGATCCTGGTAAATTAAACTCTTCACATGCTTGGGTAAGATCGCAAGGTGCCAATAAAATTAAAAAAAAAAAAAAAAACAAGTAAGAACGTTGCAGTTGGACGCACCCGACTGCAAAATACTATGTTCCCAGTCCTATATAATTGGGTTATATGTGGGTTCGGAAAGAGACGCGAAAAAAACAGTAGTCTATATGTCAAATTTGATGACTCTACCTGTACCAGGAGGTATAGATTTTGCTCATTTGTGGGGGAGGGGGTGGAGGTGGTTGGGCGATCTTGACACTTTATAAATTGAGGATATACACCAACATGTGTACCAAGTTTGGTTGCTCTAGCTTCAAGGGTGTGGAAAATAATTGCGTTCATACGGACAGACGGACGAACGCACATTTCGCAAACCCAATATACTATTTTCCCTTCGGAAACATAGTATAAAAATCATTTTAAGGTAGTGGATATTCTAATTGTCATTTCATTTCAACTTTACACCTTTTCTAACTTGTTTTGAATACCCACCCAAAAAAAAAAGAGTTAATTTTATTGTCCCTTAATTCAACTTTGTTGTTTTTTTTTTTTTGTCCACAATTTCGAGATAAACATTTGTGGGTTCTATCAGCAACTGCATCAGTTGAGTTTTCAGTTCAGTTTTCAGTTTCTGTTTCAGTTTCCATTACTCGACTTTTTTATGGCTGTTGTTTCCTTTATTTACGTGATTTCTTGTATCTCAAGTGTTCGGTCGCTTGGTCGCTTTGTTGTTGTTAGTGTTGTTGTTGTTTTGGGGTCTTATCGCGGTGTTTGTCCAAGTGCCAGTTGAACTATACACGTATGTAGTCCACATATAGGAGGAGTATGGTCTGAGCTGTATGCCTGCTCTTGTTACTTACTTATTATTATTATTATTCTATTCAGTTGTTGTTATTTTGTGTGTTCTTAATTTTCATTATGGTCGCATTTTTGTAAATCATGTCGCATTTATTAGATCATCAAGGTGTTAAAGATTGTGTGTGTGTGTGTGTGTCTGTGTGTGTGTGTGTGTGTGTGGCGCGTTTCACTGATAATATTTGGTCTGACTCTGACTCTGGCCTTTGTGTGCTGCCCTCCACAGCGGATCTTGTTGCCGTTGTTGTTGTTTACTTTTGGACATATGCGACACGAGATGCGGTGAAAGTAATTCAAAGTTCATTAGTGTGTGATTTTATGCCCGCCTGACACGCCCCCAAAACAAACAGAATACGCCCCGCCCCATGCCTGGTTTTGTGTGTTGTATCTATCATTTATCAAATGATGTTTGCATGAAACTCAGTTTCTAGACAGCAACAAAAACAACAAAAACCCCACAAGATACTTTATCTTTATGATGACAACCACAGCAAATGCAATTTTTATATGGAAATTTCCAAAAACAAAAAAAGATATAGTATCTAAAATTATCATAAGCTGAGTTCAGTGATACAGGACTTAAATATTAAGTAGTTAGTAAGTTGGTATTTTTGTAGTATTTTTTGGTATTGGTATAAATACCAGATTTTTTGAATTTGAAAAATATATTGCAGAAATCCTGTTTTGGGATTTACAGAATTCATTTTTTTTTGGTATTTAAAAAATACTAAAAAAATTCAGTATTTTTTTGGTATTTAAAAAATACTAAAAATATTCAGTTTTTTTTGGTATTTAAAAAATACTACAAAAATTCAGTATTTTTTTTGGTATTTTAAAAATACTAAAAATATTCATTTTTTTTTTGGTATTTAAAAAATACTACAAAAATTCAGTATTTTTTTGGTATTTTAAAAATACTAAAAATATTCAGTTTTTTCTTTTGGTATTTAAAAAATACTACAAATATACAGTTTTTTTTTGGTAGTAAAAAAATCCCTAAACATAATTTTAAATTAAAAAAGTATTAATATTCAAAAAAAGCTCAAAAAGTATTGCTGAACAGGTAATTTTAAAATATTACTTATAGTCAATACGGTCCTAGGTTATAATATCAAATAATATATTATAACAGATCAGTAAGTTTAAGTCTTTTCTTACCCGTTAAACAATGTGACCAAAAGGTTATTTAGAATTAAAATTCTCAAAAAGTTCTACAATCAACAGAATGATATGAGCATATTCTCAGCGATCCCGTAGATTGTAAGAGCTACACTCATCAAATTTAGTACTGTTCTCGTATAGTTCTCATATAGTTTTGATACTTTAAAAAAATGGGGTTTTTAGTTTAGAGTACGCCCAATGCGATCCATGCAAAACGATTAAAACAAATTATACCCATAATTATTGAGTTGGATTACCTTGCCAATTAACCCAAATGAGAACTTACTTTATATGCGAACTTTAAAGAAAGCCGTTCCTTGATAGTTAGCAGCTCTATAAGCTCTGTTATAAACACTTGAGACTCATAAGTAATGCCAACTGATATACCATAAGATACATATGGATATAGAGGAGAGAGCTATTATATTAGAATGCTCAAAGTGAGCCCACGTCGCACATTTGGCTCAGTCATAAACAAACCTAATTGCAGCCTCTAGATACAAGTATATAGATACACATACACACACACACAGTTACATGTTATATGGATATATAATGGGTTGTGAGTGAGGTGAAGTCGAGTTGAGTGATAAAACCCAAACGGTGTGCAATTAAATAGAAGAATAACCAAATAAACGAGAAGCGCGCGCGCGCCAAAAAGGAGTGTATAGTTAATAAGGGGGGGATAAATAGGCCCGAGGGTGGTATAAAGGGGAGGGCGGCTCATGTGGGCATAGCGCACACGCGAATATGCAGCCAAGCAGCAACATCAGACATGCAACTTACAACTTGCAACTGCAACAGAGAGCAACAACAAAAAGAAGCAGACCAACGAATCTCTCGTAAATTTATGAACCTGAACCTGGGGGCCACAAAGACAGCAAGAAACAGAAAAAAAAAACTTGAAGTAAAAATCAAATTAAAACCAGAGCAGGCAAGCACGAAATTTCTAAGGAAATTTCACCCCGTATACGTAGGCATCTATGTGGCATGTTGTTGTTGGCGGCATGCAACAAATGGCTTGGCAAGAGTTTGTTTGCGGCTTTGCTGGCAGCCTGTGGTGAATGACCAAAGCGCATTAAGGCAGCCAAGCGGCCAACCGAACAAGTGAAAAAAAAAACCTGTGCTAATTATTATTTAGTGCAGTTCAGGCAAGAGAGGCACTGCCAATGGCAGTGCCACAGCCACATGCCACTGCCACTGCCACTGCCACACAGCCTCAAGAGTCTCTCCAGTCTCTAGACTAGCTGCCACAGCAATCTGCACCAATTTAACCAAATAAGGCGCTTTTAGCGGCCAAATGCATTGCATGCAACTTGCCACAACGCATTGCAACGAGTGAAATCTGCAAAAGTTGAAAGGCCCCTAGCTCAGCTTTTCAATAGGTGTGTGCGTCTATGTATGAGTGTGTGTGTGTCTGTGTGTGTGTGTGTTGCACCTGTTTTACAGGAATTCAGAATCCAAGCGTCGTCGATAATAAACTTTAATGCTAATAGTAGTTGTACATCATCTGCAATGGACCAAAATGCCAGAGACAGTCCACAGAATCAACGCCAGTGTGACAAGGGGGGATAGCAGGCTATTGGCTAAAGGGGGGTGAAGCGGGCGGGAGTGGCGCAGCCCATGCATTGAACTAAAAATCAAATTCCATTACAGCAATTATGTGCCACAAGACGCAACCACAAAAACAACTACAACAACAACATGAACCATATATGTCCAATGGAGCAGGTAATAATAATGATGGAATTATCGATGCTATCGATAGTTTTCAGTTTTTATCACTAAATATAGTTTCTTTCGATATATGTCAATAGTATCCTTTATATTAAAACTATATTATTTTTAAAGAAAAGTCCTCAACCCAAATATTTTCATTAGTTTTCTACGATATATATCGAGAGTATCTTTTGCATTAAAGCCATGTTCTTCTATCCTGAATATGACTTTGGCTTGACTTTTAAATACTATACTGTGTAGTATAGTATATGGTTTGGGGAATGTGAGTATTTCTTTTGACAATAAATTAGTTTTGTAAATAATTTTTAATTTGCAAACTCGACGTCAACAGTCATGGGATATTTTAAAGAAATATTAAATTAAGATTATAGCGTAGGAGGACAATTTTAATAAAGAATGTTAAAATATTATTTTTATTAAAATGAACTACAACGGCCTTAATAACTCGCTATAGGAAACTCGAGTATCCTTTAAAAAATACTAGAAATATACCAGAAAATCAATTTTGTGAGTTTCAGAATGTTTTTCTTAACCAAATAGTACAGTACATCCAATATTATACAAATCAGGAATTAAGTCTTATTTTGACGGGTTGAAAACCTTAAGAAATAAGTTTAATTTTTGGAAAAAAGCAATATAACTCAAGAAATAATACCTAGCAAGTAAATTTTAAAATACAACCTACTATAACAGTTTCTGGTTGTTCTTAAGCAAATAAATATATTGAATAAAATCAGTTTTAGTTTCAAAATTCTATAGAACAATGTTGATTCTTTACATATGTCTTCTATCAAAGTTTTGAAATAAACAAAACCACTTTTGTTTCTATAAAATTATACATTTGTGAAAAAGCAACTGTACTTTTTCGATACACAATGAAAACTATCGAGTATCGATGTTTTGCCACCACTAGTATCCCGTTTTGCAGGCAGGAGAAGCGCAAAGAGCGTCGAAATGTGGCAGGCGCAATGGCGCGTAATTAGAATTTGTGATTAGACAACCCGTCAAAACCTGCGCCCCATTCCCAATCCCAATCCCAGTTCCAGTTTCCAGTTTGTCCAGTTCAAATGCCAGAAGGTGTTAATAATTTATGAATTTTAACTTTTGCACTCATTTGAAATTTCAATTTGCTGACTGAGATGACAGGCACCGTTAGATTTGCCATCAACAACTGGTAAGTTCTGCTTTAGTTTCTTTCGTTGAGAGGTTTTTAATCAAATAATTGTGAATTGATCCGTGCCAGGAGTTGCAGTTGCGGCGCCGCATGTTGCAAAGGCAACCCACCCATCAGCTGCTTGAATGGATTCATGTGGCTCACAGCAGGCGGCTTCTGCCACAGTTAATGGGTGGAGTTTGTATTAATGGGAATACAAAAGGTCGTGCCGGAACTGAACATCAACTAAAAGAGTTTGAACTCCGTGCTTGCAAATTAACAACTTGGTTGAACTAGGTTAAACTTGGTCAAAACTTGATTAAACTTTTAGTGGGAGCTGTCAAGTTTTAGATTATGTCACAGTTTGACGTGCACTGATATGGCAACGCTGGCCAGCGAGCCAGCAAGTGTTGGAAAACGGTTTGAGAAGGAAGTTGGGTCTTGAAAGTGTGCTGTGGTGGAAGAATTTTATTGAATGTTGGAAAGAATTATAAGTTATTATAATAAAGGGAATTGGTCACAAAAAATATACTTAGAAAATGCAGAATAAGTCTAAAATATGATTATTAAGTTCTTCTTATAACTCAGATTAATACAAATATTATACAAATGGAGAGACATAATTTGAATAGTTAGAACACATCTAGTGTTATAATACAATCAAAAATAAGGTAAAAATCAGAGCAGAAAAGGACATCATAATATGAAAATTTAGAGTATAAATAAATATAAAAGACAAATGGAATATAATTTAAGAATTGGGAAAGGAAAAGATTTTTTTGATAAACTTATATATAAATATCTAAATATCTTATATCATAAATATCTCGGGTTAAAGAGCAGAAAAACGCAGGGATCGAACAGTGTATTATTGGTATTGGACAAAGTTTAGGTAAATTCCAATAACCTTCCTGCAGGCAAAGGAAAAGAAGGGTGAAAACAAAGGAAAAATCAGTAAAATGTGAATAAAGTCAATAAGATTAATGAGATTGAACTAATGATTAACCAAAACCTAAGCTTGATAAAATCAGTAGAAAAGCTAGCAATTTCAAATGGAAACTTTGTAAAGTTCCTAAACGAATTACCAAAACCTGTAAATAATAAAACTTATAAACTTAGACAAATATTTGGTGAGCTCAATAAACTAAATACAATCATGGCATGATATTTACTATCAGGGTTAATAAAATAAATAAAATGAAATAGTAATTTATCAAATGGTTAAACTTGTAATTTGTTGATCAAAGCTTAGCAGCAAATTGATTAAATGTTGGTAAAAAGTATATAAAAACCTAGGAAGAAAACAATTTGCCAATTGTCGCTGATATGAAAGCAAGTGGCGGGAAGGCCAAGGAGCGGGGCGAGGAGCGAGGGGCTGCTTATGGCCAACTGCTGTGCAAACCAGCTGTGCAACCAGGTGGTGGGAGAGGGGCCGGTGGCTGGTGGCAGGTGGCAGGTTGGTGTCTTTCGCCTGCGGCTGTGGCGTAAAAAAATCAAGTGCAGATTAATTAAATTCGATAATTAAATGAACGTAGCGAGTGGAGATCGTGTCTGTGTTGCAGTTGCAGTTGCACAGTTGCAAGTTGTTGGTTTTTTTGTGCAGCCGCAGCAGCAACAGGCATTTGGCAGCTTGGTTGCACATTGAGGGTGCCCCGTTGCGGCGTCTCTCCGGCTAATGCATTTCTGTGATTTGGGCGCAGCGAATTAATGCGCAGCGCTCTATAAATTTGTCAGCAATTAAATGAGGCAGCTGCCCCTACAATCTGCTACCCCCCGTCACCATCTCTCTCTCTCTCTCTCTGTTGTCACAAGCCACAAGTGCAACTCGTGCCATATATCAGGCGTTCCTTTAAATGCTGCCACACGTCGCCTTTTTGGCATTATATATAAAGTTTGTTATGTTGACGATAAAAGCCACAAACTCTGAACTTTATAGACTGTCTCTCTGCTGCTGCTGCTGCTGCTGCTGCTGCCTCTGCCTCTGACTTTTGTGGCAGTTGCAGCGCATCGAAATGGCCAACTAATTCCGCATGCAGCTGCCAAACACTTGATTGATATTTGGCGATAAAGATGAAAATGCCGCTACAAGTTCGGCCTGGCTCAAAACTTGAACTCAATCTCGGGCAGCTAGGCCAGTCCGGGGGAAAATGTACTAAACTCGTCTAGCTGGCAAAAACGGTGCATGTTGCACATAAATTTATCGAGTTCAAGCGCAGTTGTTGCAAATTTATGGCAACTGCCACAGCGAATGTGGCTGCAGCTTCGCTCGCTGGCAACTTGGCCTGACTTTATTTTCTTTTTACCCCAGCCTCAGCCCCAACCCCAGCCCCAGCCTCCTCCTCTGTTTTTTGTTTTGTTTTTGTGCTTGTTTGTAGTATATTTTGTGGGGCGTGTGCCTTGTTGTGTGTGCTGTCCTGTTAACATCTTGTGAGTGTTGCTTGTTAATGATAGACATGTGTGTGCGTGTGTGTGTGTGTGTAACTACAAGGTACAAGCAATAAGATTCTAAGTCAGCGCAGACAATTAGCCAGGGAAATATATAACTTCTTGTTTGTACCTTCAAACGGCTGAGCTTTTGCTCCAAACGCTTAAACCGCTTGGGAATTATAACAGAAGTTGGTATACAGCAGAGTTGATTTACAATTGATTTGATTTCAAGGGAGCTTAAGTGTTTATAAGGCGGAAAGATCAAACTATATGATTATTCAGCTCTTGCAGTCAGCTTTAATGGTTTCAAAGGCTAAAACCGCTTGGGAATTTTAAATGATTTGGCAGACGAATAGAGTTGCTGTGCAATTGATTTGTTTTAAACTGTTTTAAATATAAATTATATAGTTTAGATAAGACTTATATTCAATTTATTAATACAATCTCTTGAGCAAAGCTTTTAAGCTTCCTAAGCAACCTAATATTTTGTTCAAGTGATTAATACTCAATACAAAACATCGAAAATCGAACGATTAACAATCAGAATGGAAGTTAATACTATTTGGGCTGTAAGCGCTTTTATTAATGAGCTTTTTAATGAGCTTTCTGATGAGCTTTTAATGCTGTAAAGGCTTAAACTGTTTGTGAATCACAGCAATTGATACATTTTGGAATTCTTTTAAGATAAATATATGATAGTTTATAAGGATTGATAATCAATCAGATATTAAGATAGTTTATAAGGATTAATAATCAATTAGCTAGAGTTTTTACAGAAATGAACTAAAAAGCTCTCAGCTTTAAAGTATTGCACTCAAGTGACCGAAAACCCATAATAAAAGTATTTGAACGATATTGAATTGATTATATTTACTTTTGAAATCACGGCACAACACACTGAGTGTGCTTAAGACTCCAGCTGAGCTCATTGAACACATTCTACAATCTATACTTTAATAATATCTCTGTGCAGATTTCCTGCCTCACCCCCTGCTCGACCAAAGGCAAAGGTTCTTTGGCAATTTCCTGTTACACACATAACTTATATAGGTGGCATACATAATACAGTATATAGTATATAGAGTAGCCATATACTATATTATTATACAGAGCCACAAGTCGTTGTCGTTGTTGTTGTTGTTGTTGTTGTCGTCGCGTTCTGTTCAACAAGTTCAAGTAGTTCAGAACCTTTGCACGCGAACTTATCGCCGACGCGGCGGCAGAGGCAGTCAACGGCATTGTTTGCTTAGAGTGGCCCAAAAACAAGCTCAAATAGGTAATCGAAACTTGTAATAAACAAGTGGAGAATGCTCTGATTAAGTATGCCCGACTGCAAGACACCCTCTGGTCAGTTTTGAAATAACAAGCCACATATTTGTACATACACATTCGCATCAAGCAGTTCAGCGGCTGTGCAAGCAAGCAGTTCAGCGGCTATTCAAGCAAGCAGTTCATTACATGATCTTCGTTTTTGGGATAGCTTCGTTGATTAATATTCGATCGGTTTGAAATTCTGATAGTTGTTTAGGAATGAGCTAAGAATCTAGGCTATATCTTTGAATTTATCAGTATAAAGCATTTATACGAAAATCTCTATACCAAATTTGGTGTCCTTAGATTATGTGGTCTCTGCGATCTGACTGACAGACAGAGGAACATATTAACTCGTCTGTCTGCTGATCAAGAATATATATACTTTATAGGGTCGGAGATGACTCCTTTTGCCTGTTACATACATTTTCACAGTTTTAGCACCCTCTTTTGGGTGCAGGTTAAAAAGAAGCATTAAAATACCTTAAGTACCCAAGGTAGTAATAAAAACTGAACTATATTGAGTTCTGTTTAGGCGAAATATTGTTTATAATTGGTAATTGTACTGATATCGACTTTCTGCAAAACTTTTATCACCAAAAAGTAAACAAATAAAGCAATAAACAAGATAAAATACTGCAACTGTGCTTGCAAGTTTGTAATATACTATAAAATTTTTTAAGTGTAGCATATTATAAGGACTTTTTCGAAAAAATATAACACCTTATTCATTTTCTATAATTTAATCTTAAATTATTAAAAATATTTATATAAAAAAATACAATTTAGAAAATTATTAAAAATAAATTTTTTTTTCAATTATATAAAAATAAATTTTTTTTAAAATAAAAAAAATTTGTTAAAAATTGGTAAAAAAAAATTAAAAATAAAATTGAAAGCAACACATATCGATAGCAACAGGAATCGATACAAAAGGAATTGCTGGAATACCCCAATTAATGGTGGCACCATATCAATAAACGCGTATTGGGGGTGACCCTTTGGTAAAATATCAAAAATAATACAAATATGCTGTTTTTTTGTCACAGTATGTACTCGTATATATTTTGATTGTTTCGTTAAGTATTTATAATCAAACAAAAGCAACAACAATGGCAGAAGCAACAACAACAACAGCAACAACAACAACGGCAACGGCAGACAATCAACAAACGGGCAACGATGTCGCGCCTGATTATATAAAATAAATATCTTTGACTTGAACTTTTGCTGTGTTGACTGTTCCCATTTTGCCTGCACACACACACACACACACGCACACAGAGAGAGGGACACACATATATGCACGCATACGTGTACATTTCAAAAACCGAGCAAAAAGTCAAAGCAGCAAAGCGGTCGCCGCGTACAAAATTCAACAGCAGCAAATAACAACAACAACAACAACAGCGCAGCCGAGCTACATATAGTACACAGATCAGCTAGCAGCAGCAGCAGCAGCAGCAACAACAGCAACAACAAATGTATACACAAACGTCAAAAAAGTCAACTGCGCCGCTGCCATTTGATAAGAGGCCACAAGTGTAAATATAGACGACGACACCAAAAGCAACAACAGCAGCAATAGCGACGCCAACGTTGACGTCGACGTCCACGACCGTTGACTGGCCGAGTCAAATGTGTACGCTTCTCTTTATACATGCATGCATGTGTGTGTGTGTGATAGAGTCAAAGAGAGCGAGAGTCAAGAGTGCGGCTGCGACGCGAACATACATACGCTCGCTCTTTCGGCCTTTGACGTGCCACACGACGTATGCGCAATGCGCTTCGTTTGCCATTCGCACTCGCACTCGCATTCGCATTGATTGATACGAAGAGCAGGCCAGGCCGCCCATTGCCTTTGTGTTCGCTGTACTTTTGCTTTTGTGCAGTTCAGCAGAGTTCATTGTAGGTGTATTTTTTTCTTTTTTTTTTGTATTTGTAATTGCTTTTTTTTTGGCATATGTGCAAAATGGGTGCGGATGCGGGTGCGGGTACGGGTGTAAGTGTGGGTGGGTTGCAACTACGTGCTAAAATGCGGGATAAGCTGCTTTAAATTCTAAAAGCTCCCTTTTAACAGTCAAGTTGAGCTTGCAGTGAGTAAATTGGGTCAACTGTACACGAGAGTTCCTTTTATAGGTTAGGGCTGGAAATGTAGATCAAGGGAAAACCGAAAGGCTTAAAGAAGAATATGCAAGAACTTAGAGAAGATTATTGAGATACGGGATTGAATTATGATCATTTAAAAAGAAATTGATTATTATTTTATTTTATTAAATCTAGCTGTATAATCAATCTGTAGATCAAGTTCAAAAATACTATATCTTCCATGTAAATCGCTTAAGTTTTGTAGTATGAAAGCTCATGTTGAAAGTCTAGGGAGTCATGTTCTATGAAAATGTGATTCTTAAACTATATGGAAATTTTGAGAAGAATTTTTAGCAAGAAGTGAGTCACTTCGGAAGACAATTTAATAAAAATAACTTTTGTAGTAGGATATAAACATATAGACACATACATAATGTTTAGGGTCACACTGACACGGATATATCTGTTAAGTAACATTAGCATTAACATGATAACTACTCTGTTAGATCGTAATGTCTGTAAGAATAACAGAACGCGAGTCAGTTTGTGTTCGTCCGTGGAACTAATAAGAATCAAGCTACGCATTATATTGTACATTATTAATAAGCTAAAGAATAAACTTAAAGACACCCACACATTTTATATCAAATTTGAGTTTCGAAATCCTTTAGAAAACTACCATTTGAAATCTTCAATTTCAACAAAAAGTTTCATCCCAAAACTGAAAACTGGTAAATCATCAAAAAAACCAAAAGAAAAGTTAAGAATTCTTCTCCTTATACCATATCAAACTATTTTTCATCTAGTTAAGTAACCGTAAGTACTATTACCCTCAACATTTCAAGCTGTCAATTAAATTTCTGGACATGTTACAGCCCCAACATTAAAAGGCCCCCATTCACGACATTTGCACTCAATTTTTAAACAAGTACATATAACATGAAAAATAATAATCAATTTTGAGGCAAGTGACAAAAGATAAACGCCATAATTTATGCAACATAAATGGCCATAATGATGCGGCATACAACAACAACAACAATGAGAGGCAGAGAGTGCAACAACAAGAGCTACATTGTTTTGTGGCATCGTCTTTATAAAAAGACTTACAACAATGCGATTAAATGACGCGTGCACCATGCAATTTAACAGCTCAATATTTGCATAATAACAGCGCGTGACAACAGCAACAACAGCAACAGCAACAATAATAATAATAATCACAACAACAACAACAACCAGCAATCCACAAACAATCCACAAAAGACAGAACCCACTGAAACCACCAATCGAAGCAATTCAATTGCAATTGCAAGTGGAAAACGAACAAAGGAGCCACAAATATGTGGGTGGATTATGCTGGTAAGTGGGGGAAGGAAGGGGGGAGAACTGCCTCGGCAACGGTATTTCACTTCAAGTTGATCATAAATTGCACTTGGCTAAAAGGCGCTCCAATGACGGATTGACAAATCGCATTGGTTAGCGGGAAGGGGTGGAGTTTTCGTATTTTTTTTTCTTCGTTTTTTTGTGACAAATTTATGAGAGACTTTTGTCTCCTGCCTCGTAATAATGATCATGATAATGATGATCGTGATGTTGGCTGTTGACTGTTGGCTGGTGGCACGTGAAGACGCGCCAATGTTTATGACTCCGGCCAAGGTAATAATTTGCCAACAATTTTTCAACTGCGCCTCGCCGGATCAGTGAAGAAGACGCTGTAGGAACTTGTGGAGAGAGGAGGAGGCTGCCAGCCAGTTGATGATCATCATCATATGCAATCATAATGATGATGATAATTTGCATTTTAAATGCGCGACAATGCGGCACGTGAAGACCACAAAAAACAACAACAACAACAACAACCAAGTCCAACTCAGACGAAGACGAAGCAGTTGCAAGACGATGGCATCTTTAAGCCATTTGAATACCGAACGAATACTACTCGAAACGTTGCTCAGCCGCATTGCATTTGGCATAAAGTACTCGCACTCATACTCCCCTCCGTCCCGCCCTGCGGCACAGCTCCTTCTTTCAGTTTGTTGGCTTAAAGGAGTCGCCTTATTTGGCTTTGGCCCAAAAGATCGTCGCTCAGCCATACAAATTTGTCACACGAAATTGGTGTTTGTGACAAATCGCGGAGAAGTCACCCTACGGTGAGAGGGGGTGTCTCTGTGTGTGTGTGTGTGTGTGTGTGTGTGGGCTGAGCGAAGGGGTGAGGAGTGGAAGGCAGAGTGTCTTCTTATGTGGTGACAAGTGATTGAACTATTATACTGGTCTTATATGGCTGCATTTTCTTCTCCTTTCTGTCTGTTTGGTATAATGAATGTTTATGCACTGCTCATATGCATTTTTGTACAGTTAACTTTAAGGCCTGGCCAAATGCATTCAAATGGCTATATAATTTGAACTGACAATTGTCTTGCATACACTTGGAAACTTGCATAAGGAGACTGTCAGTCAGCCTGATCTGCGTGAGAAAAGAAAGTCACCCGAACTGGACCTTCCAAACTGCGCACTTGAAAATGGCTTAGAAAAGTGGTTAAAACAAAAAACTTAAGCTTAAGGCGCCAAATTTGCGTATAATCTATGCAGAAGTTCATTCTCATAAAGATGAATGAAAATAAAAAGATTCTACAAGAGTCTGGTTAAGCTACCCATAAGAAAGTTGAAACAAGTAAGAATGCTCTAGTCGACTATACCCGACTACGAAACTTCCTGTACCCAGGTCTAAAACTTCCCATCATATCTTCGTCCACTTACACATACATACACACATACACAAAGCCGCACACACACGAGCCACTGCGTAAGCGAGGCATTTTAAGTCGTGGCTGTGCTTCTTCTTCCCCCTTGCTGCAGCACTGAATCTTCTTTCGTCAATAACTTCCCTGTTTATTATTCGATCGACTTGAAATTTGGACAGTAGATTAAGAGTGACTAAAGTATTATACATGCCAATTCTCAAAGCTATATCTTGAAAATTGTTTGATATAAAATGTTTTTATACGAATTGCGGGGGAAATTGGAAACAAACTTGATCTGTGAATGGTATACAGGAACCTACATTCCAAATTTGGTGTCTCTAGCTCTTATAGTTGCTGAGATCGACGCGTTCATACAGACATGGCCAAATCGAAATCTCTTTTGATACTGATCAAGAATATATATACTTTATAGGGTCGGAGATGTCTCCTTCTGCCTGTTACATACATTTGCACAGATCCAATACCCCCTTTTTACCCATTTTATGGGTACAGGGAGTAAAAAGTGATCGCCAATTCTTGAAAATACAAAATTAGTGAATAAAATATGACATAAAAAGCGACACATCAAATACAAAGCAAAGGGTTATCGTAATTCATTTGTTTTATAGACTTTATAGAAAAGAAAGAACTGATGAATGTTTTGTCTAATCCAAAAAACTGGTAGCTTTCAAGAAAAACAGTATAGGTCAACTGGCATTTATCAATATATTAAGAAATAAAAACAACGATCAACAGGTCTTAAATACTATGCAAATTGATAGCATAGAGAAACCAAATGTTAATGAATTTGAAGAATGAAAAGATGAAGACTGCTGAAGAATGAATGAAAAGTTAAAAGACTTGCTAATCCAACTACTATGTATAAAAGTAGCTACTAAAAGACCTGTAAAGAAAGCTGAAGAGTGATCATTTGAGTTGCATGCGACAAAGATGATCCAATTCTGCATACTTCTTGAGATTCTAGATAGAAATTATAATTTTATTGAATGTATGTTGGTTTTCTGTTAGATCAGAATCAGAACTTATCTATCAGATAAGCCAAAGTACGTAAGTTTTCTCAGTTAATCCCCACTCACATTTAATAGGTAGCGTTTCTTCCACGCGGAAGACTAGACGAGACCGCAATCAGTTAACCACAAATATCCACAAGATACCAACTAATTGAGACATCATCAGTGGAAAAAAAGGAAGAAAAAGCGAAATAACGTGGGGAGAATGGATTGGCGAGTCTACTTCAGCTAAGTAAACATAAAAAACACTCAACTGCAAGTAAAAGGCAAGTGTAAATAGCGCATTAAGCGCCAGAGGAAGTCAGTGGAGTTGCAGAGTTGCAGAGTGGCTGAAGGAACGTCTCCTAACTTCAGCTCTCAAATCCGCTAAGATCCTCCAAGCGGCAACTGAAACGCACGCCCAGACTCCAGACATAAAATCAGCAACAATTTAATAGCAATTTTACAGCGTGTGCGCTCCAACTCTCTTTTTCCCCCCCTCCCAACCCAAACTTCGACTCAGCTCCAACTTCAGCTTCAGCTGATAATGAAGATTAGATGTTCGTTGGAGCCTCTGTTAATTTTGCTGGCTGTTGTTGTTGTCATTTCAGGACTCGTACAGGAAGTGGGGACTTCATTTAATGGCAGACCCGACTGGCTAATCTGTTGCCCCTCTTAAAGAAGTTGTCAAGGTGGGGCGAGGGGCCGAGGGGCGACAGAGTCGTTAAAGCCTCTGGCAAGTGAAAAGTTCATTAGACGAGTCATAAAATGCCAACTCGCAAAATGTGCTCAACGTGTCAGAAATTCAATTTGTAATTGTGGCCAGCATTCGAAAACTTCGATTTAAACAACAACAAAACAAAAAGAATCGAATTGGAAATATAGATACCCTATGCCAAGTATTCCCTACTATATACTATATCTTTCATTTGTTCATTGACATTCAATAGAAGCCAATAAAAACAATTCCAGCAATTCTAATGGACAGTAATATAATTCAATCTCTTAACTTCATTTATCTATTAAGACTGACAAATAATCAGATCAAATCAGCTGACACTGATTAATATGCTAATAAAATGCTATATTCTTAAAAGGCAAAAGATTTCAATGCAAGCTAAATTTAGCTCTAAGATTAACCTAATATAATTAATATTGAAAGATCAACCTAAGATCAAACCTAATATTATTAATAATATAATTAAAATTAAGTTGCAATGTCAAGAAATCTGTGATAAACATCTTATTCAAATGCTTAAACCTTCGTCAAGTAAATGTTGAGATATATTTAGTAATTTCTCACTAGGCTCTGCTCAGATTCTCTGTCAACAAAAGTCACCAAAGGTTAAACTAACTTTTTAGCTCGTTTGTCAACTGTACGTCGATTAAAGATTCCAAAATAAATATACAAAGCTATAATTATTGAATTCGTGTGTTGTAAATATTACTTTGAAGTAAATAAATCATTCTGAATAGCTAAAGTTTACTACTTACAATATATTCTTAAAGAATTAGTGTATTTAATATCAGGATGTTATTATATAATTAGGAGATGAAGTAAAATATTGTGTATTCTATATATTCTAAAGATTTAGTGTATTTAATATCAGAAATTATCAGGAGATGCCGTAAAATTACTATATATTCTAAAGAATTAGTGTATTTAATATCAGAATGTTTTTAAATTGTCAGGAGATGCCGTAATATATTGTATATCTTTAGAAATGAAACTTTAATTGGATAATTTGTAGATTTACTTTTTTTTTTAATTTATTTTACAAAGGATGAGTGTTCTGCTACCTTACAGGCAACTTAAACTAATCAGAAATTAAACTAAAAATAATAACCTGAAAATTATTTATGATAGAACATAAAAATGAATTAAATATAACTTTTAAAGGGGAAGTTAAGGGGTGATACTGAGGAGATCGTCTAAATTTTGGTAGGAGATCATCATGTCAAGACTCGGTTCAGGAGGTCTTGAGGGTGGTAGATTTACTGGGAATCAAAGCACATACTAAGGTATCTATACTACTTAAATACATTGTTCTTAGCCTTTACAGACTCTAAGATGGACGAACTCTTATAGACAGATAGAGGAATCAGTTATACTTAGTAATCACTTAATAATTGACGTTAATAGATGCCTCCTCCTTCTGCTTGTTTCATACATTAGGTTAGGTTAGGTTACAGTAGCTGGAGCAGAAGCCTATTCCACACTTGGGCCAAGAATTGGCCCCTTGTGATACCACTTGATGTCTTTAAAACATGTTGTTAGGAATTTGAGAATATTGTATATCCCAACCTCGGATATGTCCGATAGGGTATCAAAACTGTAGTGTCCCAGGTGCTGGAACCTTCTCCTGCTGAGTGCGGGGCATACATTATCACAGTCAAATTCCATGTACAGGGTATTCGAAAAATACCATCTGAATGTTGAAACAACTGTCATACGAACATTGACCTCTTCCCCGGAGGTTCTCGGATATGTCCGATAGGGTATCAAAACTGTAGTGTCCCAGGTGCTGGAACCTTCTCCTGCTGAGTGCGGTGACAGAGCATACATTATCACAGTCAAATTCCATGTACAGGGTATTCGAAAAATACCATCTGAATGTTGAAACAACTGTCATACGAACATTGACCTCTTCCCCGGAGGTTCTGCGTGTAGTCGGCACTTGGGCACTCTCAGCACTCACTCACTCACTCGATTGGTAGCTGGGCGTGCGTACGTGATCGAATAATGAATAACTTTCAAATTGAATGATCAAACACGACCAAAGACGTCCAAAAACCCATCGACTTGCTGAGAATTTGTTGCTGTTGTTGTTTCTGTTGCTGCTGTTTGGGTGTCATAAAGCTGGCGAGGCCAGCATAGGAAAATAATAAAAAAAAACCTGGCCAAAAGCTGTTAGAGCCGCGTTGCGTTGGAGCTAAGCTCCACAGAGCTCTTCTTGGGGTCACGCGCGTCGTGAAGGAGGCAAACAAAATGAACAAAAATAAAACATAAAACATTAAAACAGCAGCAAATACAAATTCTTGAGAGAAGCTAAGATTGACAAGCTTTTGAATACGAGTGTATCTATAGGTTGATATAGTATAGTGGGTTTGCCAGCATGTTTCCTAATTAATATTTCAAATCTGATCCATCTCAAGTTTCGCTTATCGTCTGAATTATGTTCAAAGAACTTTCTGTTTCTTAATCGAACTTAAAATGTTAAGAACTTCAGAAAATTTGAACTCGTGAAGAGTTAGTTTCTTTTCTTTTAGGAGAAATGTTGTGTAATTTTCTAGGAAATTTAAGATTACGTTGAGCTAAGTTAGATTGGTGAATACGTCCATATCGACTGATATATGATCATACTGATATATATCATAAAGTTGTGTGATTGCCTAGGAGACTTAAGCTAACTTAGATTGGTGAATACGTCTATTTAGACTGATATATGATCGTTATGGTAATCCTAAACGTTTTTATAATTCCATTCCATAATATTATTATAGTATTAGTATTCCTTTAATTCCACAAACATCGATCCTTACAATCCTTAGTGAAAAACAATCCAATCTTTCTATTATTCATATCATGATAGTTAAGATTGTAAGAAACAAGTCTTGGGAAGTTGTTCCAAGTTAGGATTGTTAGAAACGATTCTTAGGAAGTTGTTCCAAGTTAGGATTGCTAGAAACGATTCTTGGGAAGTTGTTCCTCTAACTTCCGAAGAATCGTTTCTTGCAATCCTAACTTGAAAGTAGTAGTACTTTATAGTACTTTATATCATGGTGTTCTTAAGAAAAGATCTTCCGCATAAAACATTTGAGAGAATACAAAATATTCATTATATAGAAAAAAGTCAGTTTCTTTTATAAAAAAGTTTCCTAAATTATACTGTCAAAGAATGTTTATAATGATTCATATCATTAATCAAAAAGTAAAACGATCAAATGGGAATATTCCTCCCAGAAAACAAAAATTTTGTTAAGTTTTTAATTCTTTTTTGTGTTTTAGGATCAAAAAGTATGATTGTAATTTGGGAATTTTTGTCAGGAAATTACTTTTGATGAAATGTCTTTAACTCAAACATATCAATCTTTATACGCCATTTACTTTGTGTATGTGTGTGTGTGTGTGTGTGTGTGTGGGGGGGTCGTAAAAGGCCTCACCTTAGCAGGTTCTCGGCCTGACCGCACCCCCGGACACCCTCTCATCTGTGCACTGAGATATGTTAATAAACGCTGGCAATTTCAACAAGCGACACATTTGGGATTCACACACACACATACAGAGAGAGACACATATATATGTTTATCCCCCCCTTCGACGCTTTTATGCATAACTTTTTGCTTCTCTCTGGGGCTTGACTCGATTTGCCAATTCTCATCAATATTTTGCGCACGTTGCGACATTTTGTCAATATCTGCGCCAATGATCGTCGCATGTGCCGCCTCCGCCTCCGCCTCTGCCTACCTTTATCCCCCCTCTCTCTCTCTCTCTGCGCTGTAGCTTCTCCAAGAGTCGTTCAATGATTCTTTTTTAATTGAATTCTAAAAACGTTGTCAGTTCTTTGTTGCTGTGATTGTTGTTGTTGTTGTTTGGGGCGCTACGCGTTGGTATCTACATATGGAGAGGTATAACGTATATAAGGCATAAGGTGTATAGGTATAGGGTATATCGTGTATGCTATATGGTGCCCTCAAACCGAAGAGAGAATTCAGCCTTGTGGCATGCGTTGAGGTATTTTCTTGTTGTTGTTGTTGTTTTTGTTGTTGTATATTCAATTTTAAACAAGTTGAGTTGAAACTTAATGGACAACTTGTTGTTACTTTTTTTGATTTTTTTTATTTTTTCTGTTTTTTTTTTTATTTGCGCGCTCTTGGACTTGACAATTACACGGCTATTTTAGTTATTTTTTATTTCATTTTTATATTGTTTCAATGACGTTTGTTCAAATTTTGTTACAGTCATGGTTAATAGTACACACACACACCTATGTACATACATACATACATCTATTTACTCCCTGTACCCATAAAATGGGTAGAAAGGGGGTATTAGATCTGTGCAAAAGTATGTAACAGGCAGAAGGAGACAACTCCAACCCTATAAAGTATATATATTCTTGATCAGTATCAAAAGAGATTTCGATTTGGTCCGTCTGTCCGTCCGTATGTATGAACGCGTTGATCTCAGCAACTATAAGAGCTGGAGATACCAAATTTGGTATGTAGTTTCGTGTATAGCGGGAGCAGGTCAAGTTTATATTGGATCCGAAAAATTCCCCCGCTATTCTATAAAAACCGTTTTGCAGTAAGAATTTTCCAGATATAGCTTTGAGATTTGGCATGTACAATACTTTAGTCACTCTTCATCTACAGTCCAAATTTCAAGTCGATCGGATAATAAACATGGAAGTTATTCAACAAACAAGATTCAGTACTCTAGCGAGGGGGGGGGAAGAAGCAGCACAGCCGCCACTTAATATCCCTTGCTTGCACTGTCGCTTGTGCTGTGTATGTATGTATGATTGTGTATGTGTGTGTGTATGTGTAAGTGTAGGAAGATGCTATCGGAAATTTTTGACCTGTATACAGGGAGTTTCGTAGTTGGGTATGCTCAACTATAGCATTCTTACTTGTCTTGTTTTGTGTGCTACTCCCAACTTGTTTTATTAGTTATTATTATTTTTATTATTTACTATAATAAACGGCAGCAGTTCAAGTTCAATTGTTTCAACGTAAAAAGCTACACAAATAAACTTAAAGCCATTAAAATTTTTGGCTTTTTGTTATAATTTGCCGTTTTAGTGTGTAATATGTAAATAATCTAGGTAAGAAATGTGTATTGAAAAAACAGCAAATATAAAAAAAAATAGAAACATGCAGAAAATTAAACGAAAGTCACCTTTTGATGAAGTGAACTGAACACTGAGCATTTAATTAATGTCAATTATTATTCAATTAGAGCGTACTCGAAAGGTCGCCAAATTCAATGAACTTTTGACTTTCGCCACACGGCGGCAACTGTTTAATGTTCTCAGTGAGTTTAGCTAGGAATGGCCATAATTGAACTTAAGATATATAAGAATTCAGCAGAAATTAAAAGAAATTTGTTTAAAGGTTAAAAAGAAACGATTATAATAACATTAACATTCTTCAAAATTATTTGAAATTCAGAAAAGTCGAAAAAAGATAACTTCAACAGTCTGAAAAGTGACTTCAATTTGAGAAAATCTTTCATAAGGTCATGATCATAAGGAGATTAAACTAAGGAAAATAACTTTTTGGGAAAGTTAAGGCATCCCTCTGTATCTATAAAATTACCCTTCCCTCTTACACGTTAGGTTCAGAAGGCAAGAGTAAATTTAAAAAAAATCAAAAACTTTTTGGGAAGGAAACTTTGTTTTTCTTTTTAATTTTTTTATTTTTTTATATTTTTTTTATTTTTATTATTATTTTTTTCTTTTTTTTTTGTGTATCTGATGTACCTTGCGATCTTACCCAACTATATATTGGGTTTCAATAATCCAAGATCTACATATTTACAGCGTTCGTAGATGTTAAGTAAAGACTAACTCAACATAAGTGTAGGAGAGTAAAAGTATAAATATAATTTATAGTAAAAAAAAATAAAAAATTAAAAAGAAACAAAGTTTCCTTCCTAAAAAGTTATTTTCCTTAGTTTAATCCTTCTACTGGGGAGGTCCCTTGAGTAAATGCGCTTCAGTCTTCTGTTGCGGGATAGGAAACTTTGTAGATTCCGAAACTTCAATCAAAAGTACAAAAGATCTTTTATTCTTGATTGAAGATCTTAAATATCTGAACGAGTTGAATGGTATTACACTAGGAACCCTTTTAAACTGAAAGATCATCTCAATTGAAATTTCTAACAATACATTCTCACATTTGAAGAAAGACTTTTAGAACACGACTTTTCAATTGAATTTGACAGCTATTTTTGTGGAGCTTTCTAAAGTTGACTAGGCAGAGCTTTGGGTGCTGTACTTAATGCCCGGGCAATTGAAAGGCTGACCTTAATGATGGATAAGTCGACAACTGACTATTAAGATAGATGCTGCTAAACCTTTGACAAAAAAAAAAAGAAAAATAAAGATGAAAAACGCTCAGGAATGCAAAAACAAACAATAAGCATAACTCAAGACGCGCTGCTAAAGTCAACGTCAGGTGAGACTACGACGTCGACGTCGACGTCAACGTTGACGACAACTCATTATCGATGTGGCTCAGTTGAAGCTGATGAATAAACGTCGCGACGTCCACTCCCAACTCCTCTCGGAGCACAAAAGGCGCGGGCGTCGCTTTGGGTGACAATGGCGGCTGCGTGACACAAAGCTCAGAGAGCAAAGAGAAGCAAAGGCAAAGGCAAAGGCAAAAACAAAAGCAACAACAAAGTAGGAAACTTACGACGTCGCACTGTGGGACAGAAATTAGAAAATGCGTCCAAAGCAAAAACTTAACAAATTAAATGGTTAAATTGAGTAAGTATAAAATAAATATTGCTCAGAGTTTTATAAATTTTGAGCTAATTTTTTTTCAATTTCAGAAAGATTTTGCATAAATGAAAATCCCTTTTTATATTAAAATTTTTACCATTTACAAGAAATCATTTTAGATTGAATTTTCCTGCCATTAAGAATGGATTTAATTCACTTTTTAATTTATTCTTTATTTATTTGACTTCCAGAAGTAGAAACAAGAAAGCTATATACCCTAGCAGGAATTAAATTTTATACAAAACTTAATGTGGTCCGATTTTGATAAAAATAATAAGAAACTATTTGAAGTATAAATACTGAATTATATCTGATTTTTGCAGATTTTCAATAGAGATGAAAACTTATTTAGACTAAAAAGAACTTGAAAATGGCAACAGGGCCGAATACTGTCTGATTCATGCATTGGAATTTGGGCAGCGAAAAATTGTGAAAAAGGCCCACTGTGCGCGTCGCTGTCGCCGTTTTTGTGTGCTTTATTTGCGTTGGCTGTGACCGCGACGCGTATAATTTACACGTTTTGCTCATTTGCGATTCTAGGCTCGCAACTGAAACAAAATAAATGAATTAAAATCGCAAAAGGGGCGCGCACAAGGGCAGACTCTGAGCCAGAGCTCGAGTCAGCGTCAGCGACAGAGACAGAGACAGAGCCAGGTCCAAGACACAAGACCCAAGAGACACACTCTCAGCCAAGTCGAGTGAAATTCCAACAAGTGGCGTAATTGCGCCCTGCGGCGGCTACCGTGCGGCGGCCATCGATAGTCATTGCCTTGTTGAAGCAGCGAGCGCGCGGGCAATGCGGGTTGGGGGAGGGGGGGCACAAGCAAAATCGCAAATCATAACTACAACAAATAATAAATAAGTGCATGCAATGCAAGAAGCAAGAAGCCAAAGAGCGAAAGAGCAACAAGTGTGCGTGTCTCAAGTCGTTTAACTGCCGCTGCCGCTGCCGAGTGCAAAGTTGAGCAGACATAATGAACGAGGACGAGAAGGTGAAGGAGATGCCAGCCAGAGCCGGCAGCGGCAGCAGCAGCGCAAGCCGACGCGACTGCGCATTCGTCGCTGCTCGTCATCGACAACTGCACGCCATCGGCATATAAACAAAAACCAACAACAACAACTAAAATATACACTACGCTCTTTCAGAGAGACTTTTTGAGCTGCTTAAAGCTTGGTACGCAAAGCTTTGCTTATTAAAACTCAACTTATGCAGCCCATTCATAGCGATTATGATAGCGATCAAGGGCCCCATTCATGCAATATCAAAATCAAGCAACAAGCAACATTGTGCGCTTAAAATTGAGATTATATAAGCTTAGTTTTTTATAATGTTTTTCTTTTAATAAATGTATTTATTTTTTTATCAAAGAGAGACAGAGAGAGTTCTATTGTGTTCTATTCTTATCAAAAGCTTTTAATATTGCAGCTCACATTGCGTATAACAAGAGAGTTCTGTTCTAATGATGTTCTCTTCTTTGTTTACATAAACGGGCAAGTGAAATATAAAACTCTGGATTGAATGAGTTGATAAAGCATAATTGCATAAATAGCTTCGATAAGTCCGTGACAGCTCAGCTTTATTTCCAAACACGTACACGCAATGACTGGCTATCATGATCGTCGTGAATGAGCCGCATAAGCATTGACTACTTATAAAAATGTTTAAAATTAAGAACTCTATTTATTTGCAAGTAATCAAGTCTAATGAAAATAAAATTAAACTGAAATTAAACATAAATATTTATAATTGAAATAAAAAAGTAATTGATGCCTATAAAACTAAGTTTAAATTGTTTATATTTAGTTTTTCTTTATTTTTTCATGAAAGTGCATTTGAAATTCGTCAGAAATAAAGCCAAGCTTTGCTTTCTTAAAGCCTGCTGTTATTTATTTATTTTTTTGCTTGCCTGACTGCAACTGTGGCTTCGTTCGCAGTTCTCAGTTCTCAGCTCTGAAGTCTCAGTTCCAGACAAGTCAACATTCCATGGCCATTTGCAGGGCATAAGTTCGCGTCAAAGGTTTCGACTCAAGCCGTGCAAAAACAACAAAAAGTATAAATATATATATACTATATATATATATGTATATAAAATACAGAGTGGCAAAGAGTGAAGCGCAACAACAGACAAAGGTTATAAATGCAGCTCTCTGCTCATATTGATATTGTATAAGTAAGTAGTTGTTGTTGTTGTTTCATTGTTGCTGTTGTTGTTGTATTAGCCTCACAAGGGGCACCGCTGATGACGACGGGTCGCTTCTGTTTCTGTGTGGAGGAATGAGAATCTTCACCTTCTGCTCCTGCCTGGCCGCCTCGACTCGTTTTGCATTTTAATTTTACTTTTGTTGTGCTTTTTTTTTTGATTTTTGATTTTTTTTTCACCAGCAAGATCATTTTATCATCATCATCATTTTGTGCTGATCATCATCATCGCCATCATTGCATGCTTGTTTATTCTTTATACTTTATTTTTGATTATTTTAATTTTAAAGCTGCTTTTTTCCTCTTTTTTTATCGCCACTTGCCGGCCATTTGTGTCTCCCTCCCGCTCCATAAACATTCGCATGTGTGTGTGTGAGTGTGTGTGTGTGTGTTGCCTTTTTTGAGGAGCCGGTCAAAGTCAAGTCGAGTCCCAAGTCAAGTGAATACGCGGCAGCGCATTGAAATTGTGGCTTTTTCGGGCATTCTGCATTGTGTGTGCGTGAGTGTGTGTGTGTGTGTGTGTGAGGTGCTTTGTTTTAATGAAAATTTGCATGCTGAATGCTTAATTTTGCCAGGCACTTCACTAGGGAGTGGCACTGATATTGAAATCAGTTGTTGTAAGTTTTTTGGTCAAAAGGTTGTTCAAATGCAGCACAAGATGCAAAAATGAAGTCATTCCCTAAGTGCACGAGTATTGGTGAGCTTTTGAAAGCTGCACGCCATGTTAAGTGAAATGCTTGCTTGACCCGCCGCTCTGCTGCGTATGTGTGAGCTGTGTGTGTGTGAAAGCTTAACTGCTTTTAAGCAAGTGTGCGTGCAATTTATGTTAATCAGATAAACATTATAGATATATCACTGATCTATCTGACTCTGAAAACACACATGTTTTTTGTTTGTTTGTTTGTTTGTTTGTGTTTTTTTTCAATTCTTAACGTTCTCTCCGACAATATATATTTTTGATCATTTTGCCTTTTACTTTTTATGTGCATGTCGAAAGCAAAAATTCTCGTTTTGTTGCGAACTGCGACGGGGGGACCAGACCAAAAGCCAAGCAAAAGTCAAAGGTGAGCCCATGGGCCATATGACATCATCATCATCATCATCATAATCATCATTATGAACAAAGCAAGCAGCTGCATATACTTAAGTTTTGGCATTCAACTCAAGCCACAAGTGAACAACATTTGTTAAACACAAGGTGAGCACAACTAACCAAAGCTCAAGACAATCTAATTAATAGATCAATATCGGGTCGAGAAACAAAACTAAACTTTAAAAAGAAGTTGTCACACCAATAAAGCCAATGACAAAAGGTCTCGAACAGAGTTCAGAGAGGTTTGTAATCTTACAGTGGCTACAAAAAGTAAGCAAACGGTTTACAGTATAAACACAACTGACCAACAATAATAGAAACGAGGCCTGGACAAAGAAAAAAAAAAACACACAAACAAAACAACAAATGAGAAATAAATACAATAACAATACGAAAAACAAAAGCGTAAAACGATAGTTGAACTTTCAACACCTATTTTTTCAGTTGTGTTCCACAAAGGGGGGGAATATGGTGGGTCTGGGTCTGGGTCTGGTCTCGGTCTACCTCTATCCATTGTTGTTGTCGCCATGAAGCAGTTAAATGCGATAAACGCCGCTTAGACAACGGAAAGAAAGAAAAAAAAAAGGGGTGGAGTATGGCTCTATGGGAGGAAGGGGGGGAGTTTGTTTGGGTGTCTGTGTCTCACTTACCGGAATAACACCAGGCTGGCCATACTACTGTTGTCTCGGTATCAATTTCCTTCATTATGGTGGGCTCAACATATTGTCAAAACCGCACCGCACCGATTCGATTTGTTGTCTCTTCTCCACACACACGCTGTCTTTCTCTCTCCCTCTCCTGCTGCATTGGTAGTCCGGAAGTAAACCCAGAAAAAAGATAAAGATTGCAAGAGAGAAAAAATAAGTGGAGATCAGTTATAAAGTTATTTAAATGAATAAATTTTTTGCAGTTATCATTGCGGCTTCATTTTTTTATATATTGTTTTTTTTTTTTTTTTTTTAGCCAATTTTTCAATTAACTTAAGGCAACAGGTTGTTGGCCATTTTCATGTCGCTAATTTGTCTTTGTATCTGAGTTTATTTATTTTTATTTTTTTCTTTCTTTCCTCAGCTTGTCTCAAGTTGTCTGCCTTAATGTCTTTATGTATTTCGCCTGGCTATTAAATATGACTCTGTGCAACTCTTTGCAGCAAGGTGTTTCTTTAATTAATTTACTTCTTGTCAAATCTACAACTGTCTGTGTTTGTTTTTGCTTTGTTTTTGCTATTTTTAACACCCAGTAATCATGAAAATGGACAAGGGGGTGTATTAGATTGTGGTAAATGCATTTTACAGGCAGAAACCAAGCATTTCTGACATGTAAAGAATTTTTATTTTTTTTTTTTTTTACAATCTAATCTTTAGCAACAATAATGGATTTATAGCTTTCATAGGGCTGATTACTATTATAAATAAATACATCTACAAAAAATATCTATATTTCTTTAAAATCTGCCCCAAAGTGTGACAATAATTAAATTTTGTGACAATACATTAACATTTGATTATTTCATTT
This sequence comes from Hirtodrosophila histrioides, assembly GCA_037075165.1. NCBI lineage: Eukaryota > Metazoa > Arthropoda > Insecta > Diptera > Drosophilidae > Hirtodrosophila > Hirtodrosophila histrioides. The sequence continues at coordinate 117,260 of JBAMCL010000321.1, forward strand.
GATGTAAAGTATGATCATCAAGATCATCCAATCCAGAATATTCCTTCATTCTCAATAAGATTTCCATTCCTTCCATTGTTTTTTAAAATTTAGTTAATAATACACTATATATTCTTCCCATATCTATACACTTAAAACTAGCTGATAAAACCCCTTCATCTAGGACTACCCACAAAAAACCTGAAACCACGATATGTATATAAAATGTTGAAATATAACACTACATTATAAGTTAGCTTTGAGTAACAGCAAAATGTTAAAATTTAGTATTAAGGGTTGCTGAATTCTAAACTGTTAAATAAATATTGTATATAAAAAAAATAAATAAATAAATATAAAAAAAATAATAATACATTCAGCATTACAATATTATTATAAGTATTATGGTGTCCTCCTCAACAAAATTTTTGTACTTGTTAAGTTAAAGGATTGTCATATCCAAAAAACAATTCTTGATGAACAGTCCACTTAAGGAGGAAAAGATTTTCCGTTCTTCTGTCTACATAAAATGGTTTATCTTACAGACTTAACAGCTTCACAATTTGAATACATTTCATGTAGGTAGGTAGGTTCTTATATAGAACACGATCTGGATTGAGTTTCTTGGTAATCCGAGAATATAGCTTATAAATTTAGTAATAATTTATCTACAGTTACTTTCATTATACAAAATAAACTGTATTGAATTGTATTCTGAGTGTTTTCCAGAGGATTTGATGCTATTGTATTGTATTCAGTTGTCCATTTACAACTCTTAACTTATTCTCCGACATTTAAAATCTATGGTACCCCATAAGGTGCCTAGAGCTTGTCTAACAATCCAACTTTCTGAAGAATTGCAAGTATAATCGTTTAGTTTAGATTGTTTCCTGTTTCTGAGGATTCTCTTCACTTTAATATGTTTCACTTTAGTTTGCTTTATATTATTCATTCCTTCTGGTATTCCACAATTCTTCACTGTCACAATTTCTTTAATTTCTTACAGGGTATGCATTTAGTCGCGTCATTTCACATTTGTCACAGTTCTTATTTGCTTTCTTTGATCATTGTTTAATTGAATGTTATTTAAATGCTGCCAAATTTTGTTAAGCACACATAAACGCAATTTAACAGCGAGTTTTCGCTAATAATTCTCAACCGGTTTAAGCGCTGGAACTAACTTATTTTAAAAGTCAATTCCAGAGTTTGCAGAGGAGAAATGGTGCCCAAATGGGGACTTATTTTGAGTTCTATGTAGAAATGGATTATAACTAAGCGCTGTTCGAACAGTTTAAAACTTGCAACTCTTGATATGAAATAGACTATATAATATTTTAAAAATATATAAGAAACTGTAACCTTTTTGAGCTATAAACAATATAAAGTTTAAGGTCGCCTATTGGCTATCCAAATATTTAAACAGCTTTTTTGCTGGAAATTTGAATTTACCTCTATTTTTTTTATTTTTAATTTATTTTGTGTGTGTTTTTTTTTCTTTTATTTTTGATGTCGATTGTTTCACGTTGATTGCCGCCAACGACTGCTATTGTTATTGTTGCTATTGTTATTGTTATTGTTATTGTTGTTATCGTAACTGCTGTCAATTTGTCATTCCAATTGACAAAGTAGCCACAGCGCTATAAAAAATATATATATAATAATAAAAACAAAAGCAAAGCCGCCTGCTGACTTATTTTTGACTTTATTTTGGTTTATTTTTTTTGTTTTGCAAATTGAATTTTTTTTTTTTGTTTTTCTTTGTGTTTGCAAAGTAAATTGCAAGTTTTGTTTGCTTTTTATCTTCTTTGAGCCGTGTTATTACATATAATTATTTTAATGTGCGTTTAAAAATGAACCTGTTGTTTGGCTTAACTTGTTATAAAATCACTTATTTTTTTGTCATATTTTTATAGCGCTTGTTGTTGTTGTTGTTGTTGTTGTTGTTGTTGGGTGCAGTCGTTGGATGCGTTTTTTGTTTTTGTTTGTTTGTTTGCACTTTTCAACTGTTTCAACTTGTTGTTGTTGTATTTCCGCTCCGAAAATATATATTTTTAAAATGAATACTTTTTGTATTTTTTCTTTCAATTTTTAATGAACAACACACGCGTCGAATTTCGATTTAACTGCTTTTGTTGTTGTTGTTGCTTGGCTTATAAGTATTTAATTTATATTTTCGAGACGCTTTTGACCTTTAAAATTGCCTTTGATTCTTGATATATATGGAACGCCACCTGGCGACTGATTTGCATTTCACATTTGCACTTTTAGCCAGCTAGCCATGTTTGTAGCTCAAAGATACATTTGAGCAGCACTCGCAGATTGAATATCTGAGTGATGTATCTGAAAGATACTTTTTCTTTTTAACAAATAGATTTTTTATGGTTTGTTGTTTGTTGTTGTTTTTGTTTGTTTGTTTATTATTGTCACGTGCCTTGTCAGCCTTTTGTATCTCACAGATTTTGTATCTTTTGTCTAGGCCGCTAGACACGTGAGTTTGTTGCACAAAATATATATTTGTTGTTGTTGTTGTTGTTAACTGAATGCATTTTTTACAGTTGCGTGAAAGAAAGGAAATAAACCGACTGTGTTGTTATGCAGGCATGTGTGTGTGTGTGCGCGCGTGTGTGTGTGTGTGTGTGTGTGTTATGGGTTGCTTAATCCTTTGAGCTTTTAAGCTGTGCGCGACCTTTGACGCACGTTTCACGTGTTTTCTTCGTCTGCTGCCTGCTTACGTTTTTTGATATTTGTCTAATTGGAATTTGTGACTGTGTGGCTGTGTGTGTGTGTGTGTGTTTTTTATCAGCACTTGAGTTTGTTTGCGCGCGCGCTAAAAAAGAGGAGCCGACGCAAATGTGAACTGCGATCGAGAGCTGCGATCGTTGCTTTTGTTGTTACAGCGAGCGCAATTCGCACGACTCGCAACGCAAACGGGAACGTACTGAGCATTGAATGCCGAAGCAGCTCCACTTTGGAGCCGCTGCCGTTCACACGTGCACACACACACACAGAGAGAGAATCAAACGCTGAGAGCGCGCTAAAGAGCGCGCGCTCAAGCCAAAACAAAGCACGAAGAGCAGACAACAACAAACGGCCTGCGCTCTCAGCAGAAAGAGCGCGCGCATTGAGCTTTATTTATCAGCCAGTGCAGCGCTGCGCTCGCTCTCTTTGCTATCGCAATCTCGTTCGCTCTCCCTCTCTCTAGCTCTCTCTCTTTCGCTCTATCGCAAAGTTGACTAGTGCGCGCAGCTGAAAAGGGTTCACTGAAGGTCAGCCGGTTCAGAGTTCAATGCATATAAAGCTGCACTTAGCTCGGCTCAAATGCAAACTCAAACGCATGCGTGTGTGTATCTGTGTGTGTGTGTGTGTGTGTGAGTGTGTGCATGTGTGCGTTGGGAAAATAAATAAATCATAATTCTCAAAAAATAATTGATTTTACAATTTGTAAAAAATCAATCGATATTTGTGACGCTTATCGACTTGGAAATATCGATTAATCAATATTGGCTTTTCAATCAAAAGCTTTTTGTCAAAACACAAATTATTTTATATTTTTGTTTCATATTTTTTTGTTAATAAAAATATTGAAATCTTTAAATCAATATCCTTCAGAATATTACAAATATTCGATGATTTTTAACTACTTATTTTTAGATCTATTCCTGCTTTGAACATTTTCAAACGATTTTCTATTTCTTGAAATTTATAAAGATATCATTGTTGTATTTGTCAAGGATGAAATAAAGAACAGAACTGAATTTTATATAAATATATCAATAAACCTATTAGATAATAGCGAAGACACCAAGCGACTAAAAAGATATACTAGATCGTCCTCATAGATTTTAAGGAAGATATAACTGTTTATTAGATCCAGCGATCCAATATACAATTCTATCTTCCTTAAAATCTTTTTTTTTTTTTTTGATAAACTAATTATTTAAAACAATTTCATAAATATCTAGGGTTAAAGAGCAGATAAACGCAGGGATATAACAGTATATTAAAAACGTCAGAATGTTAGGCAAGCCTTTACCAGATTAAACAAAGCTTAGGTAAATTCCAATAACCTTCCTGCAGGCGTCCTACCAAAAATCCAATTATCCGAAGGATGCCTTAAAATCCATGAAGAACAATCCTTGTGAATTTTAGTTTCATTTAAATAAATATGCAAAATTTTACCAAAAAAAAAAGAAAATAGTTTTATTTATAAAATTTGCTTATTGACCTAAGATCGCAAATAAAAATGTATTTAAAAAAAAAACTATCTATTTAATTTATGACTTAAACAAAGCTTTGATTATATCTGAAAGGAAAAACAAAGACAGTTTACAGAAAGAATCTTTTCAGCTTATTATGGGTATATTGGAATACGTTCTTCCAAAGAAACTTATTTCTTTTAATCCACTTGTTGACCTAAACTGAGTTTTCTTTTTTTTTCTAGCAACAATCATCCAGCTGAGTTCCTTTTTACCCTTAATTTCCTTTAAATTCATTTGTTGCTTTTTTAAGAGCACGCTTATTTCGCTGAGTGTAGCTTTGGCCATTTGATACTTTGGCCTCGTCTGTCAAGTGTTGTTGTTGTTGTTGGTGTTGCAGCTTTCCTATTTGTTCAGTTGTTGTTAGCTCGAACACTGGCAAAAACATATGCATATTAATTGCAATGGGGCACATTCTAATGAAAAAATCTTGTCTGGCCAATACGCGTAATTCAATGTAAAACAATATCATTTGATATCGCAACGACCTAAACAACCTTTAAAACTGAAACAAAACACAAATAAATAAAACGCACGTCAAAAGAGACGCAGCAGAAATATATACAGATACAGATACAGATACAAATGTATATTGGCCCATAGGCCAGTCGCCAAGATACACAGATACAGCTGCAAGATACAGATACAGATACTCTGATACAGATACAGATACAGATACTCTGATACAGATACAGATGCGCCGCACACTTAACCCAAACGAGACCAAAAGCGAACAGGCGGCCATCGCGACCGACCAAACGACCGAGCGACCTGAAATATTTTTAGAAACTGCGACGGCGACGTCAACAGCGACGCGACAGCATGCATATACGAGTGTAGGCTCCCCCTCCCCCTTACAGCCCCCTCCCTTCGGCAGCTTTTTTAGTGTCAGGCTAGCCGGCCGCCCGCCCCCTTCCCTTCGCCAACACACTGGGGTTGCGGCTCTGGCGGGACGACATTTGCCAGGGCGCTGCTGCCAAGCACACAAAACATACGGACAGGCGGACAGGAAGAGCGCGGGGGCAAAGGCGACAGAGAGACAGAGAGAGAGAGAGAGAGAGGGAGAGCCCGAGTGAGGTCAGAAGGTCTGTGATCTTTTCTGCGAACTGCAAGAACAAGAACAAAGCGCAACAGATACGAGCTAAAGCAAACAAACGCGACACATGCCACATGCATACGAAAAAAACGCTCTCAGTTCGAGTTCCCAATTGGAATTTCGATTACCAACTTGCTATAGTCACAAAATCCAGGAATACAAAATTTGCAATCATATTTTCAATTAAATTTTGGAAAAACTTCCTCATTTTTTATTAGCTGAAAGCAGAAAATTTAGTTTTCCTGAAAAAATTAACTAAGTTCTATGATAAAAATAATAAGAAAAAGTGAAGATTGATAAGAAAAACAACATAAATTGCAATAATATACGTTGATTACTTATAAATATTACTAATTATAAGGCATAACTGGGCTTCGAATGCAGAACTTTTGTATATCAGAAGCTAGCACTTCTGACCGTTGACTATCAAGCAAAAAGGATACCTTTAGAACCTTTTTGCAGCCTGATTTCTTCTTTTTCCAACACATTTGTTGGGCTTTTAAGTCAGTTATAGATTTCACATCATTTTATTATCCCACATACCAAATTTCAACATAATATACCAAATACTTCCCGAGATATGACACTGAACCTGTTTTAACCCACTTTTTAAGACATTAAACTATATTAAAGGTGAATCTTAAGACATAACATTTGAGAATTGATTGTTTGACATAAATTATTTAAGTTGTTCGGTACAGAAGCTTTAACTACACAATACAGTAAATTTTACACGATTCGGGTTCGGTTCTAAACTAAAATAAATTAGAGTTGAAATGAAAAATGTGGCATGCGTAGGAAATTGTTAAGATTGTCGGAACATCTGAGTTGTTTTTGGGAACATCCCAGCACATCGCGTATGTTATATGAGTACTATATTCCATATAGATATTTGACTGTTAATTTGTTGGCACAACTTTGGGTTGACATATTTCAGCACTCGAGTGTTTTTGGCCAGGCAAAGCCAAAAAGTCAAATGACAAGACGCAAAAACCAAAAAAAAAAACAACGACGCAGGGTAAATACTCATACGGTGCACATACATATTGATATATGTATATATATATATATATATATATATATATAGCGCTGCTCTCAATGAATCAAAAATACGAAACAGCAACAACAAGGGGCAGAGGTAGAGAAGGTGAGAGGGCAGAGCAGCATCTTTTGACGTTGACAACGCGACCGAAAAGTCGCAGAGGCGAAGTTTTTTTTTTTATTTGCTGATGAGGGGCACCATAAGGTGTGTGTGTGTGTGTGTGTGTATGTGTGTGGGACGATCCTCAATGTTGCAAAAAAGAAAATGAATTTAAGAAACGAGTGAAAAAACAACAAATTCAGCAGGCAACGCGCGTTGTATGCTAAGATCTCGCTGTTGCCGCTTTTTTCATCTTTGTTTTTTGTTGTTTTTTTTTTACTCTGTTGCAGACAGTTCGACGGCCACACAATTGACTCGTTTGCCAACACGCGTCACAATGTTGCAACAACCAAAAGTTGCAAGAGCTACACACAACCACAAAGCTGGCTAAAACTCAGACACAGTTATCAAAAGCTGCATCAGTTCAAGATCTTCAGATTGTGGTAGCTAATGAGGTGCCAGAAGCAAAGGAAAGCACTTCTTCAAAAACACATAACATATACATATATATCTGTATCTATATATCAAAAACTGTCCGCTTGTCAAAATGTCCAACTTCAAATGACGAGGCACTCAAATAATGCACGACTTTCTGCAGTTAAAGCCACACAAGTTTGTGAAACAAATCTCAACTGTTCGTAACATAATTTGAACTTAAATATATTTTGGGAAAACTAGGATAAAAACATATTACCCCAAGGTATCTTCATAGGATTATACACTCTACCCATTTACAGTAAGAATTCCATTAATTCAACTCGATCACGAGTCTAAATTTGAGTACAAAAGGCCCTACCTGTGTTCAGGTATGTGCAGCTTGGAGCTGGAAAACTATCGATGTCAATATCGATGTTATCGATATTTTAGTTATTATTTGCTATTTTTGGAATCACTGCAAGCTACGATATTATATCACTAATTGGATAAATCGATAATTGAACTTAAGCTTGTAATTATATATATGAAATGATGATTCAGGGTAACTTATTCGATTTTGCGAGCTGACTCTTTGATGTATTATGTTCCGATACTGTTCAAGAATCTTATACGAACTTATGCGTATAGCGTAAAGTCTTTGTGGTATGACATCTTAGTAGCATGGTTCATGGAAATATATTGATAACCTCCATAAATGAGGGAATATTTAGGTCTCACCTGATAAATAAACTAATAAATATTAGTTTATCAAAAACTGATAAATGAATTCCTCACAAGAGGAGGGTTCCGGACATAATGTATGTATTAGCATAATATATGTAATGTATCATATATATATAGCCACACCATATGTCCTCATGGGCATAATCATCATCTTGAATAACAGTATCTTCATCTTCGAACGCAAGGGAAGCTTGGAAGACACCTTCAACAGCCATTGAAGTTAAGAAGGTGAAGAATAGTGATTGAAAGAATCTGAAACTTTAATCTGAAACTTTAAAATACCTAATTTCTAATAATTCAAATACTTTACTTCAAATATTTTAGCTGTTAATTGAAGCAAGACTGCAAACATGATATAGAATTACTCTTTGCCTTAATTAGGAACAATTAAGAACTTTATTCAGATTAAAGACTATCTGAAAAAGGGATAGGAACATATTCCAAAGAATCTGTAACATTCTTTTAATGTCTTGAAACAATCTTTTCAATAAAAACTTTGGAATTAAAAAAAAAACTTCTTCAAATAGGAATTCTGTACGCAGTTGAAGGATTATGACAAAGTTTGAGTGCAGAAAAGTTGCTGGTTTTTCTCAGAGTGTACTCTTTGCATCAACTTTATATAACATGCGGTAAAGAATGCCACAACTGCAACTTCCATGCCATGGAGTTGACCTCCATTTCAAGACGCATGCAGGTGTCACTTGGCGAGTACAGTTGCCACACGACCTGACCCCTTAGCAGCCACTTTAGGCTCCAAGCCGGAGACGGAGACGGAGTTGGAGCCAGAGCCAGAGCCAAAGTCAGAGCGTCGATCTTTGTCGCAGTCTGTGGCATGTTTTGGACCATGTCCCAGAGACAGGCCTCAAGCATAACTGGTGCAAAGACTCAACACGCGCGCGCTGCCCACACGCCTGACTTGGGCCTGATCTGGCCTGGCCTGGGAGCCAACCCCTGGCCCCTTGCCCCTGTCCCTGTCGGTACCTCCATCCGTAGTCCGTGCCTGTCTGTGACAGAGTTGAGTTGTAGTTAGTTGGGATCGCAGGCCGAACAAAAAATAAACAAAAACAACAAAACGAAACTTTCGCAACGAGCATTAACACACACACACACACACACACACAAACATCCTAGAAAGAGGTTCGGGGCCAGCGTGTGCCGACTACACTGAACAAAACGTTATCGTACTTATGAGATTTATCAGTATTAGGATAACACAGATTCTTAATACAAACAGATTATTAAGCTTAACTTTCATTTATTTATATTTCTAACTTTTCACAGCCCACTTTCAAGATCATAATAATAATTCCCATAATCCCGAATTTCTATTTTATTTTCATGAAATTTTACACCCAATCGAAGTTAACACACTTTTGGGGCAAGAAATATTAGACAGTAACATAATATGAGTAATTCGCAAAGTTTAAAGTTAATTAAGGGTATTTACTATCAACTAATTGTAAGTTTCACCTTACACAATTACGCGTTTTCCACGTATCCCTAGTTCCAGAAACGACACCTGAATAAATACACAGTTTTGCCTTAAACTATCAGATGAATCAGCTCTTATCACATTTAAGATAAATGGATTCTCGTGTGTGGTGAGTTCAATTTCATCACCTAGAAAATCCGTTGATGTCACAGAAATCTCGGTGATTTTGCTTTTTAAATGTGTAACCGTCTAGCCGGTAAGCCCCTAACTTAAGTATGATATTTAAGTCAACACTTTTTAATTGATTAATTAACCATTTAACCTAGGAATAACCTGATGATATGAAACTGTGACCTCGGAGAATTTCATCAGGTGTGGTTAAGGGTGATGATATGAAACTGATCTACTAAAGTGATGACTGTTACCTTTGAGAATTTCATCAGGTCTGGTTAAGGGTGAATAAATCTCCCGTGTTTGGTTTTTCTTAGTGTACATGTAGGAAATTGTGATTACTTTGACCTCTGAGAATTTCACCAGGTCTGGTTGAGGGTGAACGAGTTTACTGTGTTTGGTTTTTTCCAGAAATAGTGATTACTTTGTCCTCTGATAATTTCATCAGGTCTGGTTAAGGGTGAATGAATCTCCCGTGTTTGGTTTTTCTTAGTGTACATGTAGGAAATTGTGATTACTTTGACCTCTGAGAATTTCACCAGGTCTGGTTAAGGGTGAACGAGTTTCCAGTGTTTGGTTTTTCGCAGTGTACATGTAGGAAATATATATAAACTTTAGCCACATACGAGGGGTACTATATTCAGATCGGTTCAGTTTTCAGTTCAACTAAATGAAGTGAACTCGTCGCTGTCATTTTGGGTGTGCGTGTGTGTGGTTGAGTTGTTGGGGGGGGGGGGTTGTGTGTGTGTGTGTGTGTGTGAGGGCAAACGGGCGTTCATTTGAGGTCTGGCATCGGTCGCCTCGATGTCGATCGGTTGTATTGTCGGTCGTTCTGTCGGTCGCATGGCATTAGCATTTTTCAGTGTTGTTTTATTTTTAGATGCGCGCAAAAAACACACTCACTACACACACACACACATTGAATGGTAAGTGTGTGTGTGTGTGTGTGTGGATGTCTGCGCCAACGCTTCGATGCTTGGAGGTGACTGACTGACTGACTGTCGGACGCACTGACGGCATTTTTTGACAAACGGCTCTGACAGCGCCCAACGACAGTTTGCACCACATTCGCAACCACATCCATATCCACATCCACATCCACATCCACATACTCGCTCATAATGTTCGCATTGGCTGGGATCATTGGTTCAGTTGGTTGGGCAAAGTCGAGAGCAGGGAGAAGATGCCCAAAGGATTAACCTTCCTTTGATTAATCTTTCAATTTTGGAAGTGACAGTTCATAAGTTACGATCTAAGTTTTACGAACTTTAGTTGGTTTTGTTCTAAGCTGCAACTTTTTTGTTTTTTATTTTATAAGCTGCGTCTTTTTTATTTTCATTATATAAACTGCAACTTTTTTGTTTTCATTTTATAAACTGCAACTTTTTTGTTTTTATTTTATAAGCTGCAACTTTTTGTTTTTATTTTATAAACTGCAACTTTTTTGTTTTTATTTTATAAGCTGCAACTTTTTTGTTTTCATTTTATAACCTGCAACTTTTTTGTTTTCATTTTATAAGCTGCAACTTTTTTGTTTTTATTTTATAAGCTGCAACTTTTTTTTTGTTTTTATTTTATAAGCTGCAACTTTTTTGTTTTCATTTTATAACTCAAATTTTTGTTATTGAGCTGCAACTTTTTTGTTTTCATTTTATGAATTGTAACTTTTTTGATTTCATTTTATAAACTGCAACATTTTTGTTTTTATTTTAAAAAGCTGCAACTTTTTTGTTTTTTTTACTAATATCTATTAGAGTGCTGTATAGCATTTGATTTCATTGTTTGCAGTTATCATTTAAAAAAGCTCATTCAATGTGCGATCGTTTACTCTTTTTAATAACCATATTATCTTTCACAAAGGTCTTTCCATATTACAATTCTAGTTTTGTTAGTTCAGCTTTATTCCAGCTGCTCATATGGCTTTCGTATTAAATTGAATAGGCGTTGATTTAATCCAACTTGATTCCAGTAAAGGTCTCCAGTTTGATTCTAGTGAAGGTCACAGTAAACACGAATATCTGTGGAAAAATCCTGTAAGTTTTTCATAGAAATTGTTTTCTATTTCATATTATTCCACAAAGCAGATTAATATAGTATATTTCAGAGCCAACATTGGCTTTCTCCCAACATAATAATTTTATGCAACCCAAATACTTGTCTGTCAAAATTGTATTTCAGATAAACTGATCTGACAGCTGAATCTCAAATTAGCTTGAACTCAAATACCATTCGAATTTGTTACCCATAATTTGCGAGCAGTGTGTTTAACTAATCTCTATTGCAATTCTATATATTGTCTATGCATATCTGGTTATCCAAACATGATCTTAACCGAACACAGCTGCTGTGCCATTCGTCTAGCTAAAGAATCAAAGTTCACATTATAATAATTTGCAAAAATAAAAATAAAAAACAAACATTCGCGCGCTTTAATTAAAGTTCAGCACCTCCTCAACCCACTCGACAAAATCACGACATTTGCAATCATTAACCGAACTGAACTGAACTCAACTTGAACCGAACTCAGCTGAGTGTTTAGTGTGGGCGCCAGGCAACTGGCACTGAACTGAACTGAACAATCATCCACAACAAATACAACACCAACATCAACAACACCACCAAAAACAACAACAACTGGGCTATAGCAAAATAGTTTCGTGTTTGAGAAATCACCGACAAAGTGGGATGCTTTATGGACTTATGATTTCATTCGGCGGTACAATTCAAACGAAACCAAAGCAAATCAACTTGCTTACACTGTGCAAAACACTTGTCAAATTATATATTAACTACTCTCTTTTGTAACATCAGCAAAGTTTAAAAGTTTAAAATATATTAACAATTGTTGGTGAAGTTTTAAATATTTCATTTAGAGCGAACAGTTTCAAGAAATGATATTTATTTATCGTGTTCATTAAATTCATTATTGTTACCAGACTAGACTCTCAAATCTTCCGATCTTATCAGGCTGTTAATCTTTATTCGCATTCTATAATAATTATATATTAGGATGAAGGATGAAAAAGTTATTCAGCAGGATTAACCCACACTTCAACAACATTATAGTAATATTTTAGCATAAAGGATGAAAAAGTGTTTTCTCAGGAATATTCCATATTTTAACATAATTATAGGATAAAGGATGAAGAAGTTTTTAGCAAGATTAACCTATATCTTCGCAGGAATATTACATATTGGAACACAATTATAATAATTATATATTAGGATAAAGGACGAAAAAGTTATTCAGCACGATTAACATATATTTCAACAATATTATGATAATAATGTTTTAGGATAAAGGATGAAAAAGTGTTTTAGCAGGAATATTCCATATTTCAACACAATTATAATAATTATATATTAGGATAAAGGATGAAAAAGTTATTTGGCAGGATTAACCAATATTTCAAGAATATTATGATAATTATATATTAGGATAAAGGATGAAAAAGTGTTTTCGCAGAAATATTACAAATTTTAGGATTTAACGTTAGGATAAAGGATGAAAAAGTCATTTAGCAAGATTAGGATGAAGGATGAAAAAGTTATTTAACCCATATTTTCACATTTTTCACTTGCCGGAACTCGAAAGCATTCAATATTATATAAAATATCAAGTTTTTCCGAGTGTATTGGCAAAAATTCAACGCTGCGGTCAGCGCCAATGATTAACCCCCAACCGAACAAAGCTCAGTCAATAACAGCAAATATGCAAGAGCATGAAATAAATAAATAATAATAAAAAACGGTTCACATAACCGAACGATCTTTGATCTGAAGTTCAAAAACTGTCAACGGATCAAATTATAAGAGCATGACAAATGCAAGATCAACGCAACATAAGTTATAAACGGGGTCCCAGCTCAATTATGAAGAGTGATCAAACAAACTGTGACTGGTGACTGTGATTTCCATTTTTTCTGTTTCTGTTTTTTGTATTTTCTTATTTATATTTTGTTTTGGTCTCTGGCAGTAAAAAACTGCTGACAAAATGTGGCCAGTGGCCAGAGAGTGGCAGTGCGAAGTGCGAGTACATAAAGCATCGTCAGGTTTCAGTTTCAGTTGGGAGGATTGCTGCGATCGCTGCGATCGTCGCAGTTCATGTGACAAAAATGTCGCAGTCAGCAGTAAGATACCAAAAACAAAATAAAACAAAACCCAAAAATGATAGCAATATACAGTCTCATCTTAAAAAGTACCAGAGATCTTCACAATCTGACATGCCAACACCCCCTCTACCCGTACATATATGTTGTTGCTGCTTATTATTATTATTATATCTTTTTTTGAAACGGGTTATGATGAAGTTTTGTGTACATTCGTTTGTCTTCGTCAAATATTTGCTTCGGAGACCGCTAATGACATGAAACGGCAAAATGTGAGCCACTCTGGCTGGCAATCTGCTGCTTCTTCTCCGAATCCCACTGACAAGGGCTCTCCGTACTGAGCTGAGGGCAGGAAATTGTTTAATTTGTTATTATTAGCATTTATTTGTTGCAGAGTGGTACTATAACTTTGTCACGAAATGTGTAACGCATTGAAGGCGACCTTTCCGAAGCCATAAAGTCTATATATTGGTAGACTGCACTTTAAGCTAATATCTATATCTGTTCTATCGGAACTAGCCCAGTTTTGTGGCTAGATTAATGAAATTTGGTACAGATGCTTATTACCGCTAAAGTTAGTACATATGTCGATTACAGGCGAATCGGATCACTATATCATATAGCTGAAACGTTCGGAAGAAAATATAATTGATGTCACAAAAACCTTATTGTTTTTCAAGTTATCGCAACCAAATTCAGCTATTCTAGGTTTTGTTATACTCTTTAAATGTGGGTCAAATATTATTATATCCTATTGGAACAATCGGATATTAAATTTGTTTTTGTGGAACAACTTTTTTGTTTTTACAGATATTTTAACTAAACTTAGCAACAGCGAATTTTATTATATTTCAATCAGTTTGGGAAAGTTTGATATAAATCTGATCACTTTATTATACAGCTGAATTAGGAAGAATCGATGGAAAATTTATCTTTTGTCTACAAAACTTTTACTGCAAGGATGTATATTCTTCTTCCTTGTTTTTATAGTTAGTTCTCAAGGAAGCAGTTTGAGTAGCATCTCTGCAAGGGTATTTAAGTCTTTGGTAGCCCAAAAATAACTTTTCTATCTCTTTTCATGATGCGATTGCAGAGACAGAGAGAGACTGAGTTCTTTAGGCTTCGACTGTGACTGTGAACTTATCGGGTGACAACGAGGACGCGTGAGGTAAGCAGTAATATCATCCGAGTGTATGATAAGTATGATGGCTTCTTGATATGTGATATGAATAGGGAGACAATTATGCTGAGCACTTCGAATTGTGCCAAGCTGTTGTTGTTTCTTCAATGAACTGACATATTCCATTGACAAAGCAATGAACATTAAAAACAAAACGGAAGTTTCACGGCAGAGCGGGCAGCGGGGCAAGTTGATACCTTGCCAAGGGTCACACCAAAAAAATAATATGCGCGTGTAGGCCAAATTAACAAAATCTCGCACCATTTGTAGATACTATTTATTGTTGTTTTGAAATTTACGCATTTACGATGCTGACCTGCCAAAAACAGACGCTCGCGAAAACAATCAAATTTGATTTGTCTAAATATTGATGCGCTAAATAACCAAGAAAAAAATAATAATAATAAAATACGCACAAGAAAAAAGAAATACTCGTCTAACCTGTCATATCAAATGAACCAATATATATGATGTTTGGACTACGATTATACAATAGACAAATCAACGAACACAATAGCAATGACGGATCCAAGTGACATACATGATGCACTTAAAGAAAAACCGTAAACGTTTATGAAAAGCGGCATAAACTAAGAGATGAACTTAAAAAATACCAGTAATAATACTTAAAATAACTGAAAAAACAAGTAAAACATTGCTGTGGTTGAGGTATTCCCAGTCTGGTTTCTTAAGCTTATTTTCGGAGGCGGCATTGGGCGTGGCAACAATATTTTTAGCCAAATCTGTCAAGGAGGTCTTCAGTAGTTCCCATATCAAATTTGCTGACTCTAGCTATAAAGGTGTAAGAGCAGGACCAACTTGAAGCGGAAGATCTTGACACTTTATAGGGTGCCATTATATAGCAAACTAAATATATCAAGTTTAGTTGCTCTGGCTTCAAATGACAGGCTTTTCCCGAGTATAAATATCAGTTAGTTCGATCTCAATTGCTGTCAGCATATTTGGTTCAGTGTACAGCTGCATATTAAGAGATAATCTTAACCTAACTCGTGGACGCATTAAACCGTTTAAAACCCGTTGACCCGAACTTGTTGATCCACTTTGTGATCGGAGAAGGTTAACATTAGTTCATTCGTATCAAGGCCATGGACTGGCCCTACAAACTTCAAAATGTTGCCTGCCACACACATTTACAAGTATGATTTGCCTAAGATGAGCCCATTGACGTCTAAAAGGTTCGAGTCGAGACGATGGTATCCATTAGGTCAAAAGATCGCTTCACTTATTTGCATAAAACGCAAGTAAAGATATATCTTTAATAATAAATGTATCAAAACTCAATGCAAATCATTTCGCATTCTCTGGCTTGTTTGTTTTCATTAATTGTTTTGTTTCCCATTCTGCATAAAGATACTACTATACTCGAATTACAGAATATTATGTAGATTTCACGCATATTAATTGTGTCTAGGCATACAAGATTCTCTGCTGATTAAATCAATCTAAATGTGTCAAAGAATCACATCACATGACGCTATTTTTAAATTATACGCGACTATTTCTTGGTTCCTTTGTAACATTGATTCAAAATGGGCATCTGTTCCAGTGATAATCTCCAATCTTTTTCCGAAAACTGAACTTTATACAATTTCTTCCGGAAATTTGCCTTTCAAATTAAAGTGTTTGATCATTTTGCTCCCATTGTTTGAAAAACACAAGAGTTGATTGCTTTAATCGTTGGTGACATCCAAATTTCACGATGAATATCGAAATAACTTTGAAAGCAGTCGGTTGAAGTATCGTACTTATAAGAATTAATCGTATTTCAACTTTAAAATATCAATTTCATAGGTTATGTATTTCTTATCCATCAATTATATCGAAGGAATTTAGAAATGTATACCTATTTAAAAGATATATATATTCCACAACCATATATTTATTTATAATTTGAAGTGAATTGAACCTTGAATAAGGATGAAATACGCATTATTTTTAAGGGTTTCTTTAGCAAATTATTTACAGAGTATTTCATAGTCAGGCTGTATGATTCGTACATTGAAATACTTAAATGTGTAATGGTCTACGACATAAAAAGTTTACATATATTATAAACATTTTTTAGGGTTTATAGCCGAAACGTGTTAACGTGTGCATAATTTGAACTGAAATTATAAATATTTATATTAATTCGGCATTTGCCTACACTAAATATTGTGAGCGTGGCTTTGTTTTTGATTAACTTGGCGATATTTATGAATGAATATAAACGTCGGAAGATTTCAATCTGCGGACGTCTTAGAGAAAGTGTAATAAGTTGCAAGAATATTCGAAGACTGACCTCAAGAATATTAAAAACACATAAAAACATGGAGAATACCGGTGGGATGTATATGAAAATAATTATAATAGATTCTACCTAAATAATTCATGACTATAAATTTGAAAAAGTGGATTAAGGATGATTTTTTCTGCATTCAATATATATAATTTTATGTTTTTCTAGAGAAGGTTACTTTCTCTTTTCAAAGAATTATTTTAGCTAATTTATTAGGATCATTCAGATCAGATTATTATACAGAAACAATAGGTCCTTAATTCAGATTTATGTGAAAAATTTTCTATTGTTTTTCAAGATATCTTGACAAAAATGAACAATTGTGTTGCATAGTATAGTTTGCCTAAATTTAATCAAAATCGGAATAACATAGCTGGCAAATAATCGATCACTTAAGAATTGAGTTTTTACTCCCTGTAACCAGAAAATTGCTAAAAAAGGGGGGATCTGTGCAAATGTTCCTAACAGGCAGAAGGAGACATCTCCGACCCTATAAAGTATATATATTCTTGATCAGTATCAAAAGAAAATTTGATTTGGCCATATCCGACTGTTCTGTCTGTCTGTCCGTCCGTCTGTCCGTCCGTATGATCTCAGGACCTATAAGAGCTAGAGACACCAAATTTGGAATGTAGGTTCCTGCATACCATACGCAGATGAAGTTTGTTTCCGATTTAAGATATCTCCCCCCGTACCCCTGAAATTCGATAAAACCGTTTTACAGTAACAGTTTCTAAGATACAGCTTTGGGATTTGGCATGTTTGTATGATACTTTGGTCACTCTTAACTTACTGTCCAAATTTTTCTAGCAATCCCTCTGACCCCCCGGGGTTCGGCACACCCCGAAGTTAGCTTTTCTCCCTTGCTTGAACTTACAGAACTTTTGTGATCAGCTGTGCGCTTTCGTCCTGGGACTCTCATCGCTTAAACACTGCAGAACAACTAAAGCACGCACTGAAATCTGTTTTGATAGAGTAGCACCCATTACACACACCCCCCTTATGAGCAATTTGGTGAAACAGTTGGGCATTAAGTGCCCTGAGAACTGAATCATTTGGCCAGAACAAAGCAAGAACAAAATCAGGGGAGCTGCGACCGAAAAAATGCTGAGAAATGTGCAAATAAAATGCAGACAGGTAGCGCACAGCGAACAACAACAACAAAGCGAGTGTAACATTAACGGCAAGAGACGTAACAACAACAACAACAACAGCAACAGCGAGAGAAGTGCGCTTATCAGCCAAAGCAAACGCAAGCGCCGGATATGAGCGCCACTTAAAAGCTGTAAAAACAACAAAAACAACAAGCAGCAACAAGTGTGTGTAAGAGAGAGAGAGAGAGAGAGAGAGGGTGTGTGAGTGGCGTAGTGTGCTTTCTGATAGCAGTAACAAAAGCTGGCGTGTCAGGTAGCCACCGTCGCGACCGACGCGGCCGTCGCAACCGTTTTTACACAGGCCAATTAATGAAAGCGACAAAATGGCAAATAATAATGTGAAGGGTATGTAAAAGGCGTAAAGGCAAACACGTAACACACACAAACGGTCACACTTTGAGAGAGCGCAAGAGCGTGCGAGCGAGTGAGAGAGCCGAGCTGTCGTTGTCAGCGTACCGACTGCGGGGGCGCAGAGCCGCGCAGGCAATGAAATTTTTTGTTGTCTATGCGCGTGCTACTTTGTAACAACGACTGCGGCGGCGTTGGCGTTGACGTTGACGTTACCAGCAGCAGCAGCAGCAATAATAATAACGCAAACTAATTGCAAACATGCGTACATATTGGTAGCTGAGCAAAAGCTTTGTCAGCGCTGCCAACGTTAACGTCAACCGCGACGCAGCGTAGTTCAATCAGAGCAGAAGGTGGGGGAAGAGTTGGAGCTGCAAGTGTTTTTACAATTTACAGTTGTCAACAATTGCTGAATCATTTGTTTATTGCCAAATCAAAAGTATGTTTGTATTAATTACCGTTTTAAGCTGCCGTCGTCGTCGTCGCCGGCGTCGTCGTTGGCGTCTGCGCTGCTGTTGCTGCTGTTTGCCGTTAGTTTTATGTCAAACACTTCAATGAAATTTTATGTGGAGCACAATTGATAAAGCCGCGTACACACACACACATTCGCACACACACACACATACATACGTATACACGTACACATACAAACACTCACTCACAATTTGTACATAAAAATTAAGTACAATAATTCACTGGCACTTGTTGCTGCTGTTGTTGTTGGCTTTTGTATAAGTTTCATTGATCGCCGCGTTTTGATTAATTGTTTAAATTACGTTTATTATTATTATTATTGTTTGTTTGTTTGTTTGTTCGGCTTGCTTTGCCTCGCAATATTTTGATAGAAAGCTCCGGCAAAAGCTTCGCCCATCAACCGTTTAACGACCCGCACTCGAGAGCGTTGCAAAAATAACTGACTGCCGCTCGTTTTTGCTGATCGCAACGCCTCTGCCTGCGACTTGGGGCCCGAGCTGTTCGGCTCGTGCGCAATGCACTTCGTGTGGCGCTCGTGTGTGACTATTGCTCGTTGTGTGTGTGTGTGTGCGTTATTTGTATGAATGAATTTGTGGGAGCCATGCTTAAGAGCGCCATTTTAAGAGACGATCTATGCATGTGTTGGCTGAAGAGAGTCTGTATGATTTCAGGCAGCAGGTTGTTTGTATTGCCATCAACTTTATTATTATTATAATTTGTATTATTATTATTTATTGTTTATTATTATTATATGCTGCGAAAGTGCTAAAATTTTATTTGTTTTCAATTAAGTGTTTATGGCTGTGCTTAATGAGACAGAGAATAAGAGAGTGGAAGCTTCTCGCATGGGAATTACCTCAAATGCGTTTGAGCCAAGGATCAGCTTAGCTTTAGCTCTTGCACATACATACATACATACAAACATACATACATAGATATGTACATATGTACATATGTACATTAAGAACTAATAATTAACTTATTTGTTAAGTTTTGTTTTTATTCTTTACTTTTATATCATCTTCCTTTCCCTACTTATAGATTCTGCCTAAAACATTAGTTTCTGATTAGTTGCTCACGCTTAGAGTTTAAGAGTAATTTCTTTCCGTGTAAGCTGCCATTTTATTTGTATATTTTGTCTCTTTCTATCATAGTACAATCCCGCAAGTTATCCGCCAATCTGTTAATTCATTTTCATTTCCCGCTCTCCAAAAACCAGACAATTAAGAAAACAAAGTGACAGCGTCTGCTGCTGCTGCTGCTGCGGTGGCCTCTGCTGCTGCTCTCCCCGGGGCAGATAGAAACTGTCAAACAAAACAAACTACAAGATACGCCGATGCTGAAAGTGTGCTGTGATTTCTTTGTGTTGCTGTTGTTGCTTTTTTAAAAGGTTTCTTTAGCATGCAATGCAAAGTACAAGAAAAGGCGTCAATGACGTCGCTGCGCTGCCGCTGCCGTTGCGGCTGCTGCTCTGCTGCTGTCAGTCAGCGTACAAACGACGCCAGCGACGACCTTAAACTAAACATGTCAAAAGGAAACAGCAGCAACAAAAAGCTCACAGTAAGAGAGACGATGAGAGAGAGAGAGAGAGGAAGAGAGATGGCATCGAATATAAATTAACTGCCATGAACGAAGTAATGGAGCAACAACAACAACAAGAACAACAGGCAAAAGCAACAAGGCAACAACAATGAAGGTTGCGCAAAAAGGCACAAAGCAAAACGGCAAAAACTGCAACTGCAAAAGCTGCGCGCCGTCGCAGTCGCTGACGCTACTGCTGCTGCTGCAAGTGGGCGTTGTTGTTGGCTCTCCCACTGCAGCGCTGCCGTCGCTGCTGCTGCTGCTGCTGCTTAATCTATGCCTGCGATCGGCCAAGTACAAATGGTTAGAGATGCAGCAGAAGCAGCAACAACAAGAACAACAACAACAACAACAATTGCTGGCGAGGTCAAACAGCAATCAATAAAGGTCAGCGACTACCGCCACGGCACGCCTGAGTGCCTGCCGCCAATGCCAATACTGTGATGGGCAGGCAGTCAGCCCACGCCTCACCTGCCCCCTGACTTATGTAGCTGCCCCCCTCCTGCCCAGCCCCTTACCTGTGCCCATTCATGCGGCCCACGATGAAGATGCTTTATGTTGCAAATTGAAAGCTGGACGTCCAATAATCGAGCCGAGCTGCTGCTGCTGACCAAGCTCAACTCCAGACCCCGGGACCGGACAAGACAACGCTGCGGCAGCTGTAGGCAGCCAGACAAATGTAGACAGTCGCGACTGCGCAGCGACAGCGGCAGCAGCCTAGACGCAATCACTTTAACCCTACACTGGCCACACTATTTGGCTGAAAGTGTTCCTCTGATAATAATAGAAAACCGGTTTTTGAACCGAAATGCTCAGTCTGAACCAATCCTAAAAGCAAACCAAATCGTTTAACTTAAAAGATATAAATTTTTTTTAAGATAAAAAATATTTATTTGTTTTAAATTGTCCTTTTGCTATCTTTCTATTTTGACAGCTTGATTAAATTGGTGTATAAATAATATTAATGGATCAATTCCGGAAAGTTAGTATTTATTTTAGTATTATTTTTTACATTTTTGTTATATTTATTAGAAGATGTTTAAGAACTACTTGTTTCAAACTAAAGTCTTTTGATTTCAAGCCTGGATTTTAACAATTTAAAGTAAGTAGTATAAAGAGCAACCATCGATTTACGATTATAATAAATTTCAGCAACATATTTGTAGTACATCCTGAGATAACACTCCGAACCCTTCCGCATATACTCAAACTCAAACAGCAGCATCTAAGTTTATATAAGCTTGATACATGTAGATATGTATATATATTATATATAGTAGATATTATAATAACAATTGTCAGTTCAAAAGATTTGAAATTTGTTACACTGCACTACAGGTAATTTCACTACTTTTTCTGATATAAAGTCATTTTCTAAAAGTATTTAAATTAACTAACTCTTGTTATCAATCCGTTAAGAATACATCAAACCACAAAACCGAAAAATTTTGAGAACGACTCGAGTTATTAATTTATATCAGAAAAACTGTCCATTTTACCTATAGTGCAATGGGAAGGTCCTTGAGCTAATACAATCCCTCAACAACAAAATCTACACGATTATTAGCCCAACTAGCCTAAGCTAAAATATATTTAGAATGTGTGTTTAGCGACGTATAGTTTTGTAAATGAAATATTTAACAGGCTTGACGTCAATATTTCAGGGTGAATATAGAAAGATTGATATGAAAAGTATTGGCTGGTCTTCGGTATTGGTATTTCGGATGCTGCCTGCTTATTGTTGGATGCTTATTGTTAGAATTTTTTGTCCAAACTTGTCCGTATATGAGTAGTAGTCGGCTAGATTCAAACCCGAATCCCATCTGTAAGGCGGATGCCTTGACCTCTGACCCACTTGCTGTCCGATCCCGGCTTGAACTAATTACTGTCATCAACAGGTCTATTTGATATTCTAAGTCCGCACCAAAGCTTAATTCCTTTATCTAAGTTCGTAACCCTTACAGTTCTATTTTATTTATTATTAGAACCATTTGTATTGAACATTTTTTATCACTTTTGATAAAGCTAAAATTTATTTAATTAATAGATATGACGCCCTAAATATATAATTTTCTTATTTTTAAACTTTCCTCAAAACTTAACAAACTTATATTTAGAAAATGTTCCAAATTCCTAAATACTTCAAGAGTTTTCTCATTTAATATATTTCTTATAGTCTTCCCAAACCTCATATAATCATATGATATGAGTGATGATCATATGATGATATTGATTGATGATTGAATGAAATTTCATGTATTTTCTTAAATAAGTACACCACAAATCTTTAAAAAGAACAACTTTTAAAAAGTTTTTAGCTGTTCTACATTATTCACGATATTGTGAATCAAAAATGCGTGCGTAAATGTGGACGGAAGGCCCGCAGGGGTTAAGAGGCTAAATGGCGGATGTCGATGGCAGTGGCATTAGGCGTATGTTCGAAGCGCTATCCAAGCTGCGCCTGCTCCGCCCCCCTGGTGCCGCCCCCGCAGCTGCCGTTTTGTAGCCAAGTAGTCAAGTAGCTGCCTGGGCTGACTTGTTGCCCTCCCCCGGCATGCCCCCAGCCCAGCCTTGTTGTGAGTCCGTCGCATGTATCTTTAGCTCTGTGGCATCCACAAGATATTTTTAATGGGCTTCCTTTAGCTGCGGCTGTGACTGCCGCTGATGCTGCTGCTGCTGTTGCTACTTTTTTCGTCAGATTTTTGTGAATGAAGTTGTTTTTAGACAGAGAGCACCATTATCGCACTGACATGTCTGGGATATGGCAGGGAATGGCTTGTAGTTGTGGTGCCTCCACCTGCTGCAGCACTGCCTGCCGCACTGCACTGTCTGTGTCACCTGTTGATGGATTTCGTTGTTTGATTAACATGAAATGGCAACAGCATTGATGCATTGAGTGGATGCAGCTACTCAGGATTTGCATTTAAGTGACTTTATCTGCCTGCGGCCGGGCACAACTGGGTGGGTTGTGATTTAACAAGCAGGTCCAGTTTATAGCCACTCAAAGCCAGCTGCCAGGGTCTTAATCCGCCAAATGACATCATTAGAAATCGCTTAACGCCCGCGCCTCAGCCCACGCTAATTTCAATTTTTACCTGATCATGCCATATATAAGCCCAGCCTCTCAACCATATAGAGTAGCATTCCCAAGGCAACTGTCCAGCAGCCAAGATGTCAATCATCATGTCCAATCTGTTGCTGCTGCTGCT
Organism: Hirtodrosophila histrioides; assembly: GCA_037075165.1. NCBI lineage: Eukaryota > Metazoa > Arthropoda > Insecta > Diptera > Drosophilidae > Hirtodrosophila > Hirtodrosophila histrioides. The sequence goes on from JBAMCL010000321.1 coordinate 140,850, forward strand.
GCTCATTGTCTGCTGCTGGGCGCGTCCCAAGTGCCCGCCCACCCTCAACGAGGTCACCTCCCAGGAAGACACTACGGATGAAGAATTCCCCAATGATGTCTTGCAACAACTCTCAGCCATGCGTCCAGCTGGTGGCTACTACAAGCAGCGACGCGCCCACTACGCGCCCCAACATTTCATGGGCAGCGCCTTCCTGGAGCGTTTCTTCAATCTACAAGCTGCAAGCTATCCAGAATTCACCCGCTTTGTGCCACCCGGTGGTGGCAACTACTACAGCAACGATGTTCTGCCGCTGTCCACCTACGAGTTCATTGAGCCGGAGCCCATGTATTAACTATTGGCTACAAAACATCAGACTTTGGGTATAACATTAAGTTTAAGTTTCAAAAAACAACGGAATTGTGACATAGTTTTAATTTTTTTCTTTAATAAATAATATATAATTAATAATTAAATATTTAAGTGCATATTTTCTTAAGCTGTACCTGGTACTGACCCCGATCTCTGTGACTATAGCTGCTGAGGTTATCAAATTTGGTATGTGGTTAGTCCAAGACCATACACAGATTTAGTTTCCATAAGAATTTGATAACTGCATTCCGCTGTCCCGAAAATCATCAAAAACAAAATGCATCCAATATTTTTAGCTACAAAAGAAAAATATTTAAGTATAGATACTTTCAATATTTCTACAAGCTTGCAGTTTTCTGAAAACTTGAATTCTTTAAATTAACCTTACTTTGGGAGGGTACTGCACTTTGAAGCGTCGGCATTATTTAATAGGGAAACCATTTTTTGAAGACTCTCAGAGCCTGGCAAATAAACAGAGAAAACTGGGAAATCTGGACCTGTTCTTGAAATTTACTGACTGGATTATCGCGAGGACAGAGCTTTGGATGCACAAATTCAAGGTGCTCTTATTTCCCTATCTAAAAAATGGACTGACAGGTCTCTAGTTTAGGTGTAATTTCTTTCCGTGTAACCTGCCATTTCATTTGTATATTTTGTCTCTTTCTATCACAGTACAATCCCGCAAGTTATCCGCCAATCTGTTAATTCATTAAGGTGCTCTTATTTCCCTATCTAAAGAATGGACTTACAGATCTCTACCCTAACCCAAACTTACCTAACCTAACTCAGTCTAATATAACCTAACTTAAACTCTCCTAATGTTTGTTTAGCGTTAGGTCTCATCAATAGACTGTACCGACAGGTCTCTAAACTAAGTTAATACAACTTAACATAAACCAATCTATCCTAATGTCTCTAACCTAACCCAATCCAACCTAACCTAACTCCAATCTTATGTAACCTAACTTAATCTATCCTTATGTTTCTCTCATCAATAGACTGTACCGACAGGTCTTTAAACTAACTTTATACAACCTAACATAAACCAATCTATCCTAATCGTTCTTTAGCGTTAACTATCATTAACAGACTGTACCGACAGGTCTCTAACCTAACTTAATACCTAACCTAACTTAAGCAACCTAACCTAACCAATCTCAATCTGGCTTTAGTGCTAACTCTCATAAATACTTAAGAAAATTGTTGTGATCCAATTAGAATAAAGCTTTTAGCGCACAATCTACTCAATGCTGCAGATCTCATAATACAAAACGTCTAAACCCAGTCCACAATTCGCACTCTACACACACATACATGTATATATATATATGTTTTCCAATCGGGCTAATCAAAGGCGAAGGCCTTTGCCCACCTACCGCATTATGTTGCAACAACAATCAACACTCAAATCAACAACAATCTGTACAAACTACAACAACATAATCACAACTCCCTGCAGCAACGCAGCAGCAGCAACAACAACAACAACAAAAAGCGAAACAGAAGCTAAAATGAAGCTGAAAACTTCAGTAAAATGTGTGTACACATCCCCAAGGAATTTTCTTGCTGCAGGACAAATCCTAAAGCAAGGCAACAGCAACAGCAACAACAGCAACGGCAACAACAACAACAAAGAGCAACAAGTGTTCCAAATCAAAACGGAAGCCGGGCAGAGGTAGCTGCCTCGGTTTTATTCCACATATGTACATGGGTTTTTGGTACGACATGGCAAAAGCATTTGGAAAATGTAATTTACAACGCGCAACAGCAACAGTCGCAGCGGCAGCAGCAGCAACAGCAACATTGCGAGGCAGCAACATTGGCAACTGGTCAACTGTTCAGCGTGCAACATCACCTGCCACCAGATCTCACACTGTCAGTTTTGTGCAAAAAGCCATCAAGTCAGCCGGGAGCCAAGTTCTCAGATAATGTTGCAGGCCAGCGTTGATTTTAATTTTAACCTTTTTTTCCCCCTGTTGTTGCTGCTGCTGCTGCTGCTGTGCAAAAGTTTTTCCTTTTTTAATTTGCTGCTCCGCTTCATAGAGCATTTTTCATTAAATTCCTGAATTAAGGCATTCTTGCGACCCGTACAAACGATGCTACTTGTTATTGTTGCTGTTGTTGTTGCTGCTGCCGCCGCTGCTGCTGCTGCTGTTGTTCATGTTCTGAAATAAGAGCAACATTGCAAGCAATGTCCAGAACGACGACATGGTGACGACGACCGCGAAGACGACGCCGCCAAAGTCTAGAGCCACCAACAACTACCAATAACAGCAGCAACAACAACTACCAATAACAGCAACAACAGCAACAACAACAACAGCAACAACAACAACTACTACCGGTTAACTGGCCGTCTCAGATGGCCCCGCCTTGACCACCTCAAGTGTCCCGCAGTTGCTGGAATTTCATATTTCTTGCTGTTGTTGCCGCTGCCGCTGTTGCTGCCGCTGTTGCTGTTGCTGCAACGTTGTCGCTTGCCCTTTTGTGGCAACTCGTGGGCAATTGCCTCGCTGGCCAGCAATCTCTTTGAACCTGCACCCAAAAAATCGCAGTGTCAAGTTTTCGATTACCTGCAATATTTGATTTGCCTCAGGTGAACGTAAAAATTTAAATAAGCAAAAAAGGGGGAAAGGGCAAATACTATTTTTAGAGAGTTGTGTCCGTTGCCACATTGACTGGGCCTCAGAAAAGCAAAATACCCAATATAATAACAACACAAATAATAATAATAACAGTAAGAAGTTATACTTTAAGCCACTAAGGTGACAAACAAATAAGTTAACTAAATTTAACAAGAAAGGAGGGCTATCTCCGGAGTGCCGAAGCTATATACCCTAGCAGGCATTCATTTTTATAACAAACTTAATTTTTATCTGATTGCTCCTAAGGGAGCCATGTGTTCCGGTTTTGATGAAATTATTGGAAACTATTTGAAGTATAATAAAACTCTCACTTAATTTGGATTAAATATTTGTATAAACAAAACGTTTGATATAGTGATAGTGGTCCGATTTTGACCACATTTGGTCAGATTGTATAAACTCTCTAGAGACTTTGTTTGGGAAAGTTTGGTGAAGATTCATTTATGAACAAAAAAGCTTTTCATACAAAAACATAGTTGTCGACCGATCATTCCTATGGCAGCTATATGTTATAGTTGTCCGATCCGGCCGGTTCCGACATATGTACTGCCTGCAGCAAAAAGAAGGGTCTGTGCCAAGTTTCATCACGATACCTTTAAAACTGAGAGACACATGGAATATTTAGCCATATCAAACTCATCTTCTTGAATTTTGGTCTGATTGAAATACAGTTAACTTATTACATCTTACATTCTGTTTGTAAACTCCACAGCATAAATAAAACTCTATATAAATTATTTCCAACTATTCGAATTCATAAACTAATGAATTACAGTTTTTTTTTACATATTACAAACAGTTTGGGAATTGGTGAATATAAAATTCAGACCAATTTTATGCAATGTTCAAAACTGTATTAAATATATAGAGAAATCTTTGACGAACTAACTTACGAGTTCCATATTTCTTAGTAGGAAACCTCACTAATAATGCTCTTATTTTATAACTATTTAGGTTAGGTGACCTAACCTATAACTATTTAATTCAATATATTTTGGTTTTCCAGACCCAGGTTTTAAGTGTTGCATATAGAATATATTGTTATTATATCAGATTTTAAAAAGGACTTTCAATGACGAAACTTTACATTACAGTTGCAACATTCAATGAATATCAGGTATTTCCAATATATTTCCGATATAACACAATCCCAATAATCTTGTAAATAATGTAAAAAACTCTGCAAGTTTCAAACTAGTTACAACTAGTTTGTTGAAACCACTCAGTTTTAAACGATTGAACATTTTTACTCCCAAAACATACATATTATATGGATTCCAAAATTAGTTATTATAATATAGAAGTACCCATAGCTTCTGCACCTCCCAAGGCTCTTAAGAACCCTATAAAGTACAAGTACTCTGCTTTACCATATCTGGCATCTCTCAAGCTCGAACTCATGCCAGTTTTGCTTGGGTAGTGGAACGAACTACAGGTAGAAACATTCATCTAACCATCCAACTTTTCTCGCTGCGATCTGCAATCAGCTGAAGCCAAATGCCAGCGCCAGTGCCCACATGAATTCAGAGCATTTTCTAACTTCCTCTTACCAATAGAATGAAAACCAGCAGAGCCAGGCGATGTTAGGTGGGGTAGGGGCAGGGACAGGGGGAAAGGAATCGAACAGTGGCGACCCAAAGCAATGCGCGGCAAAAATGGGCGCAAGATCAGCCGCAGTCAGAAGGCGCATGCAACGGGCGGTGGCTGTGGCAGCAGCAGCAGCAGCGGTTGCATAGTTGACCAGATCAGAGGCAGGCCAAGCCGGGCCAGGCCCAGGCACAAGCACAAGCACAGGCGCAGGCCGGTCGACCGGGCCAAGACGAAGCGAGCCAAGACAAGCCAAGCAACAACAACAACAAGAGCAACAGCAACAACAACTCGTAGATACAGATATGCGCGTCGTGTTTGCGAGTCGACTGCGCAGTCGCAGATACACTTTAGGGGCCATGACATGACTCGCATACGAATTATTATAAACGATCTGGCGCAAAAACTAACAAGCGATGTGCCTGCTGCTGGGATGTGGCTACCCACCCCAGATAGCCCCTCCACCTTCACTCTTCCCCCCGTGTTTGCAAAGAGGTGACCAAGCAAACGACCAACGGCTGGCTAAAGTTATGGTGGCCAATTGCAAAGTTAATGGAGTTTGGCTACTCCAGCAGCGACGAGGTGAAGCGGATGCGGCTACCGGACACTGGACAGCAATGGAGACTGAACTGGACTTGGACTTGGACTTGCCGCTTGGCCAAGATTGAACTTAATTTTGCACAAATGCAATTTATAGAAAATTGTTGCCACTTGTTTTTACGTTGATGGCACTTGAGCCGAGTAGTAGCTGCAGCAGGCAGCGGGGTACGCGGAGCAGCCAGGCAGACCGGGCAGCGTGGCAGCGAGTAGCTGGAAATGCCAGCCGGGCAAATGATAATAAATGCAGGTAGCGCTCAACCAGGTCCACAACTGAGCGGCCTGCAGCGCATCCATTATTTAAATTTTTGCAAAATTAACAATTAAAATGTCTAATGGTAAAATGCGTCGCGGCCAAGGCATCATAAAAGCCAGCAGAGGGTCCAGATACGGTTTTCTTGGAACCACAAACGCTGATGAGCAGCCCCTGCCCCTGCCACAGCCACAGCCTCGTCTCCGCATCCTGAGCATCATCAAGGAGTAACTGATGATGCTCGCAATTATTAGACATAGTTGACTGGCTAATCACGGGACGGGAGTAGGAATAGTCGTCGTTGTCGGCTGCTGCTAGATTTGCATGTGCTGTGCAGGAAGTGGAAATTGCTTATGGATTAGCGACTTTTATGAGCGGACACACAGACATACGAGTACTCACAAAAATTCTACACTGTCCAAAAATCCAGGCTCATAAAAGTCTCAACTGGAAATTTGGCAAACAAACGCACTTAAGCCGAACTGGGTATGGGGAATATTCGAGTAGCATTGAGAAAACATATTCAGGTAGCTAATTATCTGGCAGAGTTCAGGCTATAAAAGACAGATATACTAAATGTGTACCAAACAGTCGGGTCTCTGAAACCAGGCAAGGCAATCGAATCGCTGCAATTCATATTATAAAATGCTAGTCGTGCGGTATCTAATTGCATTGGTGTTCTCCATCTTTATGATGGCCACCTCGCTGAGAGTCGAGGAGCGTTATAGACATCATGGTGATTATAAGATCTCAACGCCTGACCGCTTGGCGCTGCAAATGGAGCGACGTGGGGGCAATGCCGAATTAAAGCAGCTGGAAAGAAGACGCTTGGGTATCTGACAGGAGAAGCTACAATTTTTGTGATATAAAAATCTTCGTAAATACTTATAATACAATTAGTTTATTGTTCAGCAAACAATAAAGCTGGCGCCCGAGCAGGGATCACCTGTAAATCATACTCAAAATCAACTACTAAAAATAAGTGATAGCATTATAAATCAAATCGAAATTCCTTTTTTACACTTTCAAACTCTTAAACGTTTGTATAAACCACTTGGGTCAATGCTTGTCTCATGCTGAAGCTGGCGCCCGAGCAGGGATCAACTGCGATTTATACGCATATAAAACTCTAACTATATAAGTCAATTCAATTTTCTCAACATTGTATAAGCTCTTAGAGATATTGTAGTAACCTGTAATTCGCTAAACTCATTATCTACCATAGCTTAAGTTGGCGCCCGAGCAGGGATCAACTGTGAATTCAACTAAGAGTTAACGCTGAAAATTCATTTAACTTTCTTTAAACAAGTTTTTAAAGATTTGCGTGCATTTATTTTAAATATATAACTTTATTAATAGTTTAATATTTTACATTGATAGGTTTATATGTGTGACTCTATTCGTATGTCCTTTCGGTTTCATTATATGTATAATACAATAGCTGAAACATTAAATTTACAAAAGGAAATTTGATTTCGTTTAAGTATTAAATATAAATACAATAATATATAATTGATATAAGTATTTGTTGTATATTATTTTACCACACCATATGTAAGCAAGAATTATTCAAAAAGAACTAAATAAAAATGAACTTAAACAAATACCATGTGCAAAAACATAAACATTATTTCTGTGCAAAGTTTATTGTATTGTATTTTATATATATATATTTTTGGTAACTACAATGAAGCATATTGTGTTATTTCATAGACATTTATATAACGTGAGTCTTAATATTAGTTAATTGCACTAAATATTTGGATTAGATTTAAGCTAGATTTTATGTTTGAAATGTTAATTAATCAAGGGCTGTTTTGGTTTTGCTTTTGCAAGGTTGTTATCCTTAAACGGTTTTTGCTTCACATCAGGCAATTTACTTCCTGAAGCAGGAGATGGGATTGAAATAGCACTGTCGGTATCTCACTTGACGTTTGCTCTCTGGCATTCTGTACAACTCATTCATATTGCCATAGCTGGGAGAGCGTAGATAGGCGCTGTAAATTATATATATAGAAAAGAATCTATATAGAAAACAGTACATTTTTGTATTATATATTCACTCACGTGGGTCTATACTGTGCGAATAGCATCTGCAAACGATCCATGGGTATGTTGGGATAGATGGCCTGGGCGGGCATCTCATAGCCAGCATAGGAACCACGCACATCATCAGCATCCTGTGCATCCAATGCATCCGATTCCTTGGGTTTATATAGTTAAGGTTAAGGTCTAGACTTCAGTTGAGTATTTTAGATATAGTACTTACAGCACCCGCCTCGCCAGCGGAGGGTCGTGCCTCATTCAGGACAAAGAACATGCTCAGCAAGAGGCCATAGCACAAAAGGATTTGCACGAATTTCATCATTTTGAATTTGTTGTTGAGCTAGAAGAAAAGAAATTTGTTCAGGATTATTGAGAAATTATAACTAAGACAGTTTCTTGTGTGCTTTCAAGTATATTTAAAGAAAACTAAGCTCATAAATCAGGAAGATTTTATTTAAAAGGTTAAAAAGTTTAGTAAATGCATTTTTATATTTTTTATAAGTATCAAACAGCCATTTAGTTGAGTATCTGATGTTAGATAAGTAATAATATTAAGCTAAATTAAATAATATTTTATGTAGAGCTTCAACCGACAACTTGACTTCAAACTTGTTGCCTTTATTTAAAATAGTTTTCAATTGAAAATCCTTTACTACAAAGCTCTACTTCAGTTGAACTTGAACATTCAAGGCAATCTTACCTAAGTCTATAAGCGGATTGACTTAACAAGCATATCTAAAATAATTTTAATTAAAGGTCACATATTTTTTAGAAAAGCTGCTTTTGCAAATCTGGCAGGATAACAGCTCATAACAATGCAAAACAAGTGGACATCGAAGCTGCACAGTAGTTGCCACAAACGTGACCCGCATTCTTATATAAGCGTTCAACAATGGGCGTTGGGCGGTGGGTGGTGGTAGGCGATGGTAGGTGATCCGGGCATAAGTGCATTTCCGCAATTAAAACCGGATATGAACTTGAAATCTCAATACAAAGCAAGTGCAACCTGCAAACTGCAACGTGTGGCAACAACAACAATAACAACTTGTACAACGTACTGAAATGGTTTTGCCAAGTTTAATTGAATTTACGGTGAACGTGATTCAAGTTTCGAATTTTCAGGAGACCTTGAAATGGCTTGCAATATTTTTGGAATTTCCTTTGTGTTTGATGACGCACTCTGCAATTCTGGGAAACACTTTACTTAAAGGCAACCTTTCTAACAGCTGTGCCACATATGTTTGAATTGCTGAAGAATAGTTAAGTGGCATGGGTAAGGTATTTGCTGGCTTCCGTTTAATTGTCACAGAAACTTTAAAGCCAAATTTAAGGTGATTCTCTAATTTGAAATTTAAATTGCATTTCAGTTAAATTGAGATGAATCAGTTAAATGGCTCAGAAATAGAATAGAGTAGAATAAAATGCAATTCAGTTAAATTATTTTAAGATACTAAGATTATTTTAAGATAATTTCTTCATGAGACAAAATCATTTTCTTAGTTCAAATCGTGCAATGGAACTATTTCCCATTATGTTTCTAGTCATTTCAGAAAATTCTACTCAAATTTGAGGGGTATTCCAAAAGAAAAGGCTTGAAGACCCGTTTTGCCAATAACAATACAATATCTGATTAGTTTTTCTATGTTCTAAACTATTTTTAATGTATATCGAAAATGTGAGCGACCAAATTTACAACAAACCACATCTATATTGGATATATAAGAGTCTATATACCAAATTTGCTGACTCAAGGACTAAGATACAGATGGACAGCTCTTCATCTTCATCGGAATTAACATTTTCATAACAAGTCATGACATTTTGATGCCTCAATTTATTAGAGTATTCAAAGCTGTCGTTTAGAACATTTGAAGTACTTTCTTAACTCTCCTAGTTCTACCTTACTCTCTTTAAGTTCTACTTTCCGATACCATGCGATACTGTAAGAGTACAATCATCCAGCTGAATATGCAGACAATATTGCTGAGCCAAGTTGCTTTGCCGCTAACAAACAGTCCATAGGGCTTCATCTGAAGGGGAAAACAGGCAATCTGGAGCGCAAAGAGCTCACACTGAAAGAAATTGGTGGTGAATACTTAAGCTGTGTGATAAGTTAAGAAAACTACCCCTCTGGAAAGTTGCCTAGCTCCATTGTCAAACTCATTGTTGCCCCTGAGCAGCCACGAAGTCTCCTGATGACAACGCGTGGTCAAATCATAGATCAGGTCAATAACATAGGAATCCAGAGCAATCAATGCATAGAAACCAAAGCCCAAAATTTGATGGTCAACATGATAGTCATTGAACCTAAAGACGCTGATATAGTAGCCCAAAGCAGCGCCCGTGACGATCAAGGAGAACCGGGAGCTGATCAGGATGAAGTTGTATGCCACATTGAGGCGCAGCGTGAGCCTGGCCAGCTGACGATGCTGCCAGCGCAGATGATGCAGCTCCAGAATGGCCTCAGCTGCATTCTGATTCACCAACTGACTGATGCGACTGTTGAGGCACATGTAGAGCCGGCAGATGCGCCAGGTGAGCAGAAAATGCATATGCATGGTCACAGCCTGGCCATCCATGGCCAGCATATAGCCCACAAGCAGCAGACGCTCCAAGACAGGACTCTGCAGCGGCAGACCAATGTCATTGTAGGTGACCCAGAGGAAACCCAGCAGAAAGGCAGCCAGCACCCACAAGACACAGTTCTTGACCAGATAAATGCGCTCCAGTCGCTGCTCCAACTGTTGATGCACCCGACGATATCGATAGATGCGTTGCATGCGACGCAGCTCGTGGCAGATGCCAATGGTGGCCCTCTCCCTGTGCACACGCTGCAGCACGCGCAGCAGACAGATGACGTCATTTATAGTCGTCTCCAGGCGCACTGTTCCAACTGTTACCATATCCAGCTCAAGGATCTCAGCCCAGGTGAGATACAGGTTAATGGGAATGAAGAACAGCACCCAAAAGTTGGCCAAACAGGCAATAACCTGTGTCCATCTCGTGCTCCTGTACTGCCGCAGGACATAGTCGTAGCGATAGCTCGTGACACCGATGAATATCGCATAGTTGGCATACAACTCGTAGAGCAAACGTGACACCTTACGCGTTGGCAACATTTCAAAACTGTTGCCACACATTTTGTGGCCACGACTATATAGAAGTGTTAAGTGGACTGGCAATCAATATAACTGAATTTATAATATGGTAATTGAAAGTGTTGCACGAGTCACCAGGGATTAAAATGGGGGTAGAATAATGTCAGCTCTGTATATACTAGGGATGTGTATACAAAATACAAAATGTTGGTAATATGTTTTCAATGTCAGTTTTTAGATGTATCAGATATCTTATAGAGCAAGTTGGTTATTTGAATTTCACATAAGATTCTGAAATTTTACATGTAATTAGCTAAGTTATTGACGGCATATAAACTGATAACAAACTTAAAAAGTCCATTGTGGATTATCGATTACAAATTTCCTCTGGATAGACTAAAATACCTAAAATAATATTGACTGAACTTCTACGATGAAATTTGTACAATGAATATCCTTTTTTAAAGCTTGTAGGGACTAAGGAAGAAACTTCATAACGAAACTTCATCGTGTAAAACCAGTTGAAGACTCGATTCGGACGTTGAAGTTTGCATCAGCAAGTTACTTTCTTAAGTTTTTCTTTGTACTGATGAGGAGAGGTGTAGTGGGGTAACCTACTTTGCTTATTTCTTTCCCTACAAGCAGAAACTTAATAAGGAAACTTTAAAGGGAAACTTCATAACGAAACTTCATAACGAAACTTCATCGTGTAAAGCCAGTTGAAGACTCGATTCGGACGTTGAAGTTTGCATCAGCAAGTTACTTTCTTAAGTTTTTCTTTGTACTAAGGAATTGAGGTGTTTTGCTTATTTCTTTCCCTACAAACAAAAACTTAATAAAGAAACTTCAAAGGGTAACTTCATCGTCTAAATCCAATTAATATAGATAAGTTAGGTAATTTTTCTAATCCCAATTCTTTTGGTATGAAGCGTATCTTTTTTTATAAGATTATATTTTCTTCTTATTTTTCAATATTTTCTGATCTGTTTAGAGAACTAAATCTGTTGACTAAATCTGTTATAGTTAGGAACTAATATATTTATATTAAGAGTAGCGTATAAATGATATTCTTCTATCGAATAGTTCTACTTTCAAGTCTAAATTGGAAAAGAAATCAGAAAATCAAAATGCCTTTCTCTGTTTAATACAAACAAATGTTAAATTCAAAAGACCAAAGCTATTCAAAGTTTCCTTGCAAATATTTCGTTAATATTTAAATAAATTTTCATTAAAAAACTATTATTTTAAGCAAACATTCGAAATTTATTTCTAGGAAGTTGCAAGCAAACTCTTTGATGTACTTCTACTGAATAATTAATAATTAATTATTCATTAATGCGAAGTTAAAGTTATGTACATAATTCAATTAAAACATCAAAGTCGAGGCACAAAACTTAAATATACTTACTAATTATGCAGGCCACAATACGAGTATGTTGAATTTTATACAGTACTAATAGAGACAGGCATTTTGTGGCTAGTTCAAAGGACATGTGGCTGAAGCAGGATAACTAATTAGACTGAGAGGCATAAATCAAGCAACAAGTGCAGCTGACAGGATAATAAACATATGTAGGTAAATACTCCTACATGTGTAGATAGCAATTTGCAGGTCCTGATTTAAGTGCCCAGCGCCCAGCGCCTACACGTGTCCTGGCAGCCTAATTACAGCCTGCCAAATGACATCATCCGATGAGACGGACGTGGGGCTGACATACAACCAAAAATGACATATGAATATGTAAGCAGGCATAGCTCATAAATCGCAAAGGCAACTTGTGTTTAGCCTCAGGACTCGTCAGCAGCAGGCAACAGGTAAGCGGAGACAGGCAACGCCAGCGGGGGGGCAGGATCAGCAAATTCGAAACCGAAAACTCAATGACGCAAGCCGTAAATGTTAATGGCTCAACCTGCCACAGATTCGGCTGATGCAGCTCATAAAATGTTGCCCCCACAGCTGTGGCTGCCACATTTTGCGCTTAACGGTTAAAAATTATGCCATTTTATGGCTTAGAGTCTTCAACGCAGAGACAGGTAAATATGCTGCTGCAAGGATGCGCCAGGACCTTGCTTGTTCTATGTTTGCTCAAACTGCAGGCAGCTGGAAATGTGCTTAAAGAGCAGCAAAAAATATTGCAGCCTTGGGAGCTGTTTGCTAATACTATTCTTAAAATGTACATAAAACAGTTGCCAGGACTTAAGACATTGACGAGCTTACTGAAAAGATACTTCTACTTATGAGAAAGATAGATAGATATCTAGGTAAAAGTTGAGCTGAAGCATATTTTAAGCTCTTCTAATCTTTGGTTTCTTACTATTACTATTAAATATGATCAAAACTTGCTTATTTGTCTTGGAAAGTTATATAAAATGCAATGTTTTAACATGAATATACAAAATAGTTAGCACAATACTTGAGCTCAGTTTTGGTAGAGCAGCAAATACTGATCTATAAACAATAGTATCTAATATAATAATCTAATCTATGTAGTTTATGACAGAAGGCTGTTTGAATGTTGAAAAAAAGAAATGCATCTTCAAAAAACTGTTCAAAGTAGCTTCCATTTCATAAAGTAGCTATAAAAATATAGCTGTCCTTCGAAATACACCCCTAATTCTGATCCTTCTAACAATAAAGTTAAGAATTCACTTGGATTGTAAAACTACAGCATTAAATATAGCATACTTTTCAGCGCAAATTAGAAAAATCTCATTTTATTTGCTTTTTCTATATTATTAATAAATATTGTATAAGAGTTTTGATTATTTAGTATATTTTATTTGAATGACAATAAATATATTCATATTTTTTAACAAAAAAAATAACAATTATAATAATAATAATATTGAAAACAACTCTGAACTGTTCCCACTTTTGATTCCGAGTGAATTAGCTGTTCTGAATTCCGCAAAACAATTGAATATTCGGTTTGAACCGGTTTTTCTTGACCGTTCATTCAAAATGGAGGAAACCCAATCGAAAACGATTAGAAATGCAAAGTACTCGGCAACGGAAAGAGAGAGAGAGAACTGATTATCTTTGCTTTACCAAACTAAACCCTATTGATAACTGAATGCACAGAGAGATAGGCAGCTCTTAAGCCCTCTATAAAGTTGTATGACAACAGGGGAGTTAAGCACTCAGGGAACTCTCACATCAGGCAGTCGATACCTGAGGCATAGATAATTATAATACCCTATAATAAAAGGCGCTGGCTGTACCCATTTGGAGCAACCACAGCCGCAACTCCACAACTCATAAAATGCTTGATAGTTAGATTAAGGCCAAAAACGAGCAACTGGCTAACAGACTGACGAACTGCCAGTTGCCGGCTGCCTCAGGTTCGCCTTTCCTATAATAAATAAAAACTAATATCAAACAGTGGGGAGAGGAAAGAGCAGGGTGGGGGCGCAAACAGTATACGGTAGTCAGCTACAAGTGCGCAGGGGGTTGGAGAGAAAAAGGCGTGCGGGCAACATAATCAGGACACTTTTATTGCGCCTGATAAATAATGCTCAAATGTTAATTGGAAATTTAATATCGAGTGGAACTGCTAGAAACAGACAGAGAGACAGAGAGAGGGAGAGGGATTTAGTGATAGAGAGAGAGAGAGCGCGAGAGACACGCACACAGAGACACTGCAATATTGGGAAAAATGCAATTTTCACGTATCTCTTCTGTCTATCCATTTCCCCATTTTCCCAACTCTGCGGATTATACGCGGTAATCCGCGTGTGCCTGGCAACAGCGGCATTTTCAATTTTTCCACTATTTTCCCAGCCTTCAAGTTGACTGGCCAAACAACTTTAATGAGATTTTCTTGAGGCACTTTTGATTTATAGGCCGGCCCAGCCGGTCACTTGATATTTGTTGGCAAATGAAAATTATGAGACAGACTGGTAGCACTTGTGACATGTTTTCCACCATTAGGGTGGGAAATTGTACATTTTTCACCGTTGTAATTGAATATTTTTCAACTGTTGCCTACTTTTTGGGGCGCAGTCTTGAGGTGAAAGCATCGAAGTCCTGCCATTTGATTCATCTCAAGTGCTATCGCATTTCTTTCAGCTGTTTGTGGTTTTTGTGACTTTTGTTAAACGCATTGTTAAAAGAAAGTGCGTCTTCAAAGACAAAAAAGAGCCATAAAGGAGTACAGTCCATTAAAAAATACTATTATGGCATAAAAAGGATTTAGAATATGACACAAAATGTGCTTCCTTTTGAACTGTTTGATAACAGGCTTACTTGTATCAAATATCACTCAAAATACTTTAGAATCTAAGAGGGAGTTAAAGAAAACAAACTTGAGCTATTTGTCTATTTTGCAAATTAAGGATTCCTTATTAAAAGCCTTTGATGAAATTTGAGAGGCAGGCAAATATTTATTTTCTATAGAGTTAAATAAACAACAACATTCAAACTTTATTTATCAGGCTTAAAGTTTTCAAGCTATGCATAATTAATACGTTTTCTAAGTATTATCAGATCTGTTCGCACTTGTTGCCACAAGCTCATTTAATTTTAAATGTAGGTAGATTTTTTTGTAATCTTGAAATCCAGCTACCTTTTTTTCCCACCCACTTGATTTTCTAGTTTCAAGAGCATAAATAATTTGTAAGTTTGCTAACAATTAACAGATTTATTCGCACTTGTTGCCACAATATTTGCAAATACTTCAGCAAGCTCATTACATATTAAATTCAATTAGATATTTTTTTGTATTTCTGAAATTCATCTACCTGTTTTTTTACCCACTTGATTTTCTAGTCTTAAGAGCATAAATAATTTGTAAATTTTCTAACAATTATCAGATGTTTTTGTACTTGATGCCTTGATAATTGCAAGGACTTCAGCCAGCTCATTACATTTTAAATTTTTTTGTGTAATTCTGAAATTCATCTACATTTTTTTCCACCCACTTGATTTTCTAGTTTTAAGAGCATAAATAAATTGTAAGTTTTCTAAGAATTATCAGATCTATTTGCATTTGTTGCCACAATATCTATCTGCAAGCTTGTTAAATTTAAAATTTAATTAGATTTTCTTTTGTATTTCTGAAATTCATCTACATTTTTTTCCACCCACTTGATTTTCTAGTTTTAAGAACATAAATAAATTGTAAGTTTTCTAAGAATTATCAGATCTATTTGCACTTGTTGCCACAATATCTATCTACAAGCTCGTTAAATTTAAAATTTAATTAGATTTTCTTTTGTATTTCCGAAATTCATCTACATTTTTTCCACCCACTTGATTTTCTAGTTTTAAGAGCATAAATAAATTGTAAGTTTTCTAAGAATTTTCAGATCTATTCTGCACTTGTTGCCACAATATCTATCTGCAAGCTTGTTAAATTTAAAATTTAATTAGATTTTCGCCTGTAATTCTGAAATTCACCTACATTTTTCTCCGCCAGTTTTTCTGTGTAATTTTAGCTGCTTTTAAGGCTCCACGCCCACGCTTCTCTTATTGTTGGGGGGGAGTGTAATAAATATTAAATGCAATTTGATTGCGGCTGCTGCTCAAATCAAAGCAAAGCAACCCTTGAGCAGCCATTATTTGTATTTGAGTTTGGACATCCGTAAAAATAACTATGCAAGTGGAAGTGAAGTCGTCTCGGTTTGAGTTTCGCTCAGGGTACAAACATTGAAGTCTCTTTGGCATTTGCATTTGTTGAAGGCAGGAACAAATGATGTGAACTTTTCTCTTACACATTATAAATAATTCACATTATTTTCCATAAAGTAACCCACGCAACAGGCACCTGTGGCGGCACCACAATTGGTGGAAAGGGGCAAGGGCAGAGTTTGTCAGTTACCTTAAAACTCCATGTTTTATTTTGTTTTTTGTTATTTTTTCGCAATTGCTGTATCTACGCTTGAATTTCAATTTAATATAAAATAGAACAGGGGGGTAAGCGGCAAAAGAAGATGATTAATTGGACACATTTGTCAACCAGTGTAAACTGCTTGATAAACAGATTTTCCCGGAAACCTGAAGGTCTTAATGTCAGTCTATTTGACACACAATTTCTTAGAAAATAAATGAAGTATGTTTCGTTATTGAATAATTAATAAAATAGAATAATCTATGTAGATTAATGCGGTTTCTATATAACAGTTGCTCAAATAACATTAATAAACAATTAATAACATAAGTTGAAATGGAACTTTAAGGAAAGAGACAAAATATAATACAATTTTCAAATGATGTCTAGAAAATATCTGCAAATTAGCTATAAACAAAAATTTCAATTAAATTTTTAGAAAATTATTTTATGAACTTAGCACGCTTTTATAAAATAAACTTTTTGAAGAAAATATACGCAAATTAGCTATAAAAAAATGTCAATAAAATTTTAGAAATTATTTTATGAACTTAACCCGCTTGTATATAAAATCTTTTTATAAAACAAAAATATACATAAATGTAACTATAAGAAATATAAACTGTTATATAATTTGTGGGCCTAAAGTACTTAATTATCAAACAAAATGATTTTAAATATTTTAATGGTCTTAAAAATCAAACTATTAAAAATCTTCTCAATTTTGTAGATATTTTATGGAAAATTAATTACTCTTTCAAGCTATTACTTTATTTTCAGATATTATATAGAAAATTTCAGATATTAATATAAGAATTACTTTTAAAATTACTCTTATTTATAAATCATAATAAGAAGAATAAGGAGATCTGTTGTTGAGATCTGAAGATCCAGATCAGTCTGATAATAAAACAAATAAAAGAACTATAAGTTCTACAAATGAATTCTAAAAACCTTTGGTAATGAAACAATTATGCCGAAATGTCATAAAAATTACATGTAAAATGAATTTTTAAAATCGAATTTTCAAGTCAGATACCTTATACAAAAAAAACTACTCTT
This sequence comes from Hirtodrosophila histrioides, assembly GCA_037075165.1. Lineage (NCBI taxonomy): Eukaryota > Metazoa > Arthropoda > Insecta > Diptera > Drosophilidae > Hirtodrosophila > Hirtodrosophila histrioides. Next base: position 158,317 of record JBAMCL010000321.1, read on the forward strand.
AAAATACTACAAATGAATCTTACAATTTTTTTTTAATATTAAATTAAGCCCTAATGTTGTCATAAAAATTACATGTAAAATCAATTTTTGAAATAGAAGTATACAAAATTTTAAAACATATTTTTAGATTCAGCGTTGGCCTTTTCAAATTTGTATATTTAAGCACAATTTTAATATAAGGTTTAACAAAATCTCAATTTTTGAGAACCACATTTCAAAAAATGACCGGAACATATTAAACAGAATTTCAGCACTAGTTTCTAAAAACTCTTTCAGCATTTTAGGAAATTTGCAATAAGTCATTTGCACAAAAACTATGTTTGCTCCAACTATTAACAAAACCTTTGAGCAAACATCACTAAACACAAAACAAATCCAACAAATATATCAATTAGTGAAGGAACTAAGCAAACACAATATCAAATTAAGTGAGCACAATAAATTCGAATACTCACCGCTTAATGCACAAGGATAGAAGGACACAAGGATAATGATTTGGCTAAACAAATAGCGACGACAGCAACAAAATTTGGCAAGAAACTTTCGGCGCCAAATCGAAATTGAAATCGTTTTATTTACTGCGCGTTTGGTTTGTTTTTGAAATTGTATAATTTATTGTGTAACGTTGGCTAAACAGAAATGAAATGCAACAATATTCGAGATAACTGATAACTGGTAACTGGTAAATCTTTGTTGGGCTTCGATGTGAACGCCAAGAAGTGAAATTGTTAACTCGATGTTGGCTATGGACGACGCTCGGCTTTATATACAAAATAGCAGCGCAGACGAGACGACGACAGCGACAGCGACGACAGCGATGCCGGCAGCGGCAGCAGGAAGCAAACGGTGTTAGGGGTAGGAGGTGGGTGTGTGGGGTGTGTGGTGTGTGTGGGGGTGTGGGGTTGGTTAACTTGGCTTAGCAGTGTACAGAGCTACGTACACGATTGTTGTTGCCTCCCTGCTGCAACACTTGTTGTTGCTGTCGTGTTTCTGCCAATGCTGCGTATGAGCAACGTGCGGCTTAAGAGCTTGATTATTCACCACACGCACACTCACACACACTCACACACACACACACACAACTTGGTCATTTTGTGGTGAACAAACTAAAGTCACCTGTTGATTATAAAAAAAAACTTGTTGCATACTTGAGGGCGCTACAACAATGACGTCATGCGGCTCGCGTTTTTGATTTATAACACTGCCCCCGCCAGATAAGCAGCAACAATTATTATTATTTATTTTTAGCCACATCAATTAACAGAACTCGTTGGCGTCAAATGCACATAAATTTTTAAAGCCACATCATTAATATTGCATATTGGCCAATAAAACTCCTTCCCACTCGTTTCGCCCCGCTAAATGTTGCACTCAGCCAGGCAATTAAACTTGGCCATAAAGCCAATTACGTGCGTTGCACACACAAAGCATTCGGGCCACTTTGTCCATGTTTATGCCACCAATAATGATATGCATTGGCCGCAGGTAAGGCGCAACTTGTTAACGCAACTTTTGTCTTAACTTTTAGAGTGCATCATTTGCATCCCATTGCTGAGGTTCACTGCAAGGATACAACTTAGAAAATGCCCTCCGATGGCCATGTTAACTTCAAATAACTCACTTAAAGCTGCCTGTATACTTTTGAATTTGGCAATTACAATATTCAACATAAAATAACAGAGTAAACAAAGGAAACATATAGAGAAACGCAAACTTAATTATAGTAATAAGTCAATCAAAGAGTCGAAGTGAGAAATTATCTTTCATTTCGTAAGAATATCAGCTTAATTTTGACAAATTTATGTGACTAGGAAAATTTGCAATTTTGGAAACTTTACAAGTCAAATTTTGTTCGAATTTTTGTTTAGAAATTTGATCGAGAAAATTAACTACCTTTGAAAAAGTTTTGAGAGAGTTTTTTGATGCCTGCAACCGATTTAAAATGAAATTTCCAGATTTCAATTTTTTCGAAAATACATTTTTGAAAGTGTGTAAGGGTATAATTTAAATGCCAAATCAATCTACAAGATAATCCGTGACCAAAAAGACCTTCTGCATGAAAATCGATTCAGTGTTGAGATAGTTATGATACAAGATAATCCTTTACTATGATTTTGAAACTCTACAAATCAATTTCTTTTTGGGATTTTTTCAGGAATATTGATCGTCCAAGAAACTACCTCAGAAAGAAGTTTTGAAACAGATTTTTATACTTGTTACAAATTATGATGCCCGCAGTCGATTAAAAATTAAATTTTTAGATATTAATTTTTTCGGGGAAAAAATTTTAAAAAAAATTTTTAGGTTATTATTACTCTAAAATGAATAAAAATTAAATGCAATCAAACTAGAGAGAAAATCATGACCAAAAGGATATTCCGCATGAAATTCGATTCAGTTTTGACATAATTATATTAATTTGAAATACAAGTCGATTTTAGAGACTAGAGTTCCTTCCTTTTTGAAACTTCTTTCCATAAACCAAATTGATCTAACTCATTTCCATTTATATGGGTATTTATATTTCCTAATAAGGGATATTTCTAGAATTCGTAAAGTGAATGTTAAAGTTCTCTCACAGGCAGTATGATATTGAAAAAGTGTAAATTAGTAGCATATCATTTGAGTGCTCCATATAACTAAGTGCTACTTCCGTTTAGCCCAATCTCAACCAGGTACAACCAGCAGTATTACCTATTTAAGCCCAAAGTTAGAGCCTCCGATAAGGCAGAGAGAGATACGAAGAGAGTTGTAGGCACGTGAACAATAAAACACAGGGGAATGATGGTTTTGTGTGAGAGATTGTCTGGGATTGTGGATGATATTTTATTGTCCCGCCAATCAATATTAGGTAGTGTGAATTAGCGTCGCACCCACACAGCAACAAATCCCACAGCATTTATGGTTATGGGGGAATGATATATGAATTTGATGAATGGAGGAGTCGATCGAAAAGTAGATTTCTATTTTATTTATTACGCAGTGCACAGCTGCATCGATATACACAGAAATAAGTATTTGTGGTATTTACTACATTTACAAAATACAGTTTACAATAATTCATGTTTACAGATGATTTCAGTTAATTACGCGAACAACTTTCATAGCCAGCACAAGGAAACGTTAAACATTTTAGATATTCGAATGTTAAAAGCTGGAGCCGAACCTGGAGCTACTATAATTGATGTTTCTGTTTGAGTTTGAGTTTGAGTTAGAGTTTGGGCTTGCATTGTTGTTAATTAGCTGGTTAGAAGCAGCTGACGGCATTGAAATAGCAACGCCAATACATGCGACCACCTCCATTGGCAACGTGATGGATGCGCCTGGCACCAGTACCAGCTCCAGCTCCAGCTCCAGCTGGGGAGCCGGGCGTCAATGTTGCCGCATCCATGCCAGCAACAGGACCGCCAACGCCGCCGGCTCTTCTCTGAAAGCTCTTTGCCATTAACTGAAATTTTCTTACACATTTGTCCATGCTAATTGATTGTTCTTAAATTGCAAATTTAGGTTTCAATATCCAACTTACTGTTTCGCCAGTCGCGCGATTGATTTGATTCAAATCTTTGAAATCATAATCCATCATTACGCCAGGATCATCATCGCTATACATGTGAAAACTGTGGCTACTTGATGGCATGCTGGTACCTTAATAATTACAATAAAATATATCATTATTAGCTCAACTCATCTGGGCAGATATATATGTAATATTTACCTTCCGGAGTCGATTGCAGCTGCTCCAAACCATTATTGTAATCAGCGGGCCTCTGCGACATCAAGTTTTTATTGGCATAGAATTCACCAATGCGATGTCCCTCCCGCTCGTTCTCCAAGGCATGATGCAGTGCCACCATTAGACGATCCAGCAACAGAGCAGCCCGCTTTGGCACCACCATCTATCAAGGGGTATACGGATTGAAAGTGAAGTTTTGTGTGAGCTAATTGTTGACCAGCATCTAATTAACTGAAGGACATCATCAACAGGTCTATCAAATACCCAAGATTTATCTATGAAACCAATTCTCAATCATACACTCACAAAAATAAATCCCATTGAATTCAGAAAATCGCCATATAATAAAATTCAACCTAAAAGCCAGAAAAAATTGCTGTTTAATAAAAATAATTTCTAAATTTGAGATATATATTTTTTTAAGTTCAGAAAAATATAGGGTTAACTGCCTGTGGCTACAAAAGTATGGCGATTTTCTACATTTAAGCGCATTTATTTTTCTGAGTGTACTCATCCTCAAGAATTAACCTTGAACAGAAATATTCTGTCTTGTTCCCATTTCCAAATCGTTTTAGATCTTTTGTCCCCCTTTTTGATTGAAAATAGATAGATTTTCAAAGCCAATATTTTCAAACTATATATTTAGTCGTTATTTAGAATCTAGATCAGCTAAGAATATTGATTCCGATCAGTATCGAAAACGGGAACAGGACTGATTGAAGGACAGATTTTTAATAAAAGCATTTATGTTTAGATTTTTGATGAAGTAATAATTGAAATGACCATGGGAGTCCAAAAAATTAGTTGGAAAATTCTATAACCTTAATAAAGAGAATAGCTTTAATTGCCGTAATTTATGTATAACTTTTATGTTCAAATTAATTGAGCAAACAAGTTTTTAAGCTCATAAATAACCGAAATAAAGTGAAACTAGAAAATTTATAGTTTTTTGGAAATAAATTCGTCAAATTAATTTGAATAAATGTGTCAATTATAATACTATTTATATTTATAAAAAATGAGACAACATTTTATGCAGTAAACTTCTGGAAAACCTTTTTAAAATATGTTCAAGAATGAGAGAAGAAACGAAAGAACTTAAATATTTTTGGAATTCATTTAATATACATAAAATACTTGATTTTTTGTATTTTTAGTAATTGAAATATAAGTTTGAGTAGAATACTATTGCCTATTATGGCAACTTAAGTGTGAAATGAATTTAAGAATGAATTTATGTCTAGATGAACTAAGATATTATGTACAACTCTTTAGATTATGCAAACGATTTTTGGGTAATAATTAGGAGTTAAAGAGTAATAAATATTAATAGAAATAGGTTAAAATATAAAGATATAAATATAAGGTCAAGAGCCGGTGGGGAAGGTCTTGAGGGTAATGACGTTTAAGTCTTCTCTTGGCTCTCAGGCCAAATCAGGATGCTAATCTCTCCATTTATCTTCCAGCTATATTCTGGATAAATTACTAGCTAGCGCGAATATTTCCACTTAGAGGGGACTTAGACGATAAATTTTCCTGTTGAGGTTTTATTTTTAAGTTTTTTTTTTCCTAATCCAACCAAACAAGCAGTAAAAGGAAGAAATTCATAATATAGACTTTTAAATATAGAATATTTTAGGGTTTTTTTTTATAATATGGCGATTTAAGAAAAGAGCGTTTCATTATAATTTAAAATACAAATAAATTTAAAATATGATTGCTGACTTCAATAATATGCACTGGAGAATTGTGCTACAACCGAGAAATTCATAATTTATACAATAAGTTACATCAAATAAATAAGTTGTTCACATGACGTATACGCAATATAAGTTACGTATACGCATGTTTCAAGACGCCCACGAAAAAACGCTTTATTCATTTCCTTAACGACTTTTTTGGCCACACCAACAAGTTGTGTGACGTCAGCTGTGAGGGTGGACTTTGAAGCGGGCTTGAGGGGGGATAGAACAGGCTGACCTGTCATATCAAAGCAGGGCAAGAAATTCACCTGCAGGGCAGGCAATCAAATGCAAAATATACAATTACAAATTTGGTATGGAAAACGATACGAATTTTGAGTTTGAGTTTGAGTTTGAGTTACAGCAATGCCCACGCAGGGTGTCTACTTTCGGGACGGAACAGGGGCACCAAACTCACCGGATACTCATCATAGCTCATGTCAGTCGCATCGTTGGGGGCACTGAATATCTCCTCCGGCTGGCTAACGATAGTCGCTGCTGTGGCACGCTTGAGGCGCAGCCTGGTGTCGGTGTCCATGTCATTATCCTTGAGCAGCTGGGCGGCGCTGTGCCTGTGGACAGCGGCAGCGGCCATCAATTGCCGGCACATGTGCAGCTCGAAGTTCTGCAGCAGCACGAGGAGCACTATCAGCAGTCCTGGCAAATAGTTCACCTGACGACTGCTGCTCCGCTCCAGCTGCAGGCGACGATGACGTCGCTGCTTTTGGCTTTCCAGGCGCCGTTGCAGCATGCTGCAGCTAATGTGGTTGAGGGATAGGGTGGTTGATGCCACACACACAACTAATTAGTGTCAAGTTTTTGGTGTGGAAACTGATGCACTTTTCCGCTGGCTGTGTGCACACTTGAAAATTTGAACTGAAGCGTTTGCTTTATGCGCTGCCCGCTTTTATAGAGCCAGCGAGGACATTTTCTGCTGCTGCTGCTGCTACTGCTGCTGGTCCTGTCGTTCATTATTATTTTTGCTCCTTTTTTTACAATAATGAAACATTACAAACGCTTGTTAATCGTCTACTTGAAAAGGCGATCAAAGGGGCGGGGCCGGGCGCGGAGGCGGCAACAGTGAAATGCTCTTTTCAGGCTGTGATTTATGCCCGGCTACGTCCTTTTCGTTCCATTGCTGTTGTTGTAATTATTGAACATAAAAATCCATGTTTGGCCAACAGCAGCCTGCAGCAGTGTTATTAACACACACACCCACACACACCCACACACGCACACACCCACACACATGTATGTGTGTACATATTGCAGCCAATTGATCCGCCTGCTTTCATCTTTGGCTGTTGCGTTTTTTTCGTCCTAATGAGCAAACGTGGGGGCAGCGCTGCATGATGTCCTTTGTAGCAAATGCGCACAAGTTAAAGGATTTGCATAAGCACTGAAGGCCTTGAAAAAATGTCTCATTAGCGCCAGCTGCAACTGAATCCCACGCAGCGCTTAAAAAGTACATTGAAAGGCCAAAAAATCTCCTTTAATTAGCCAATCTTGAAACAAAACTAATATTTAAGTTGTCCACATAATGTTTATACTCCTTTACACACACACAAATCTCAGACTTCTAAGCACAGCGGGCAGCTGCCGAAGGAGTTCATTGTCCATAAAAACAGTTTATGCGTTTCTTGACCCCATAAATCCATTTGATCCAATACAAGTATATTAATTACCCCACAGCGTCGCATTTGCAACATGCAAATCACAGTTAAAGCTTCAATAGTTAGCCATTAGCTAAGAGCAGTTAACAAGTAACTACAAAAAGCAAAAAGTGGTACAAAAAATAATCATTTCTATACACTGTTTGGATATCTATGTCTACTACATTTATAAACAGCAGGGTGTTTCGTAGTTACACCCTGTATTTGAGTTGGAATAGGGAGACAAATTCGACACAGTCCGTCCCACAAAATCCAGTCCTGGTTTGCTATTTCAAACTGTCCCGAATTTCATGTCACACGAACACTTTGCTTCAAACAGGCTCTGCTCTCTAAGGCCACAAGGATGGACTGGCTCCTCTTTTTTTTTTTTTTTTTTTTTTTTTTATTATATTAAAGGTTTATTTAATATATATAGCCTACTGTTACTATTATTAATAACTTATACTATAGTGTTTTAAAAATTTCAACATAATATGTACATATATTACATACTTAAATCTATACAGGAGGGTGAATTAGTAAGGTAGAAACAGTATATCAAAATTTATTAAATTGTTCGGTTTCGTAGGTCATTTGGGTGAATTCTCTGGAGTCTCCTTCTCGCCCTCACTCCGTGAATACGCCTCCTTCTCAGCAGCCTTTGCGCCAGCTGGTTTGGATGATTTGCGAGCTTATACAGATACGCAGCCGCTTGGCGGTTGATGACATCTCCGATTTTCGGTATCTTGAGCTCATTTTCGATGTCTCTATTGCGTATATACCAAGCCGCACCAGACATTCTTCGCAAAATTTGGGACTGTGCTACACGTATTTTGTTGAGGTTTGATTTTGATGCTATGCCATATACCTGTATACCATATCTCCAGATGGGCGCCAGAATTACTTTGTAGATGTTCGCCTTATTGGTAAGCGATAGCTTATTTCTCGCATTAAGGAGCCAAGCCATGCTTCTCGCTTTTGCCTTAAGGCGCCCAGCTACCTCAGTTATGTGGCGCTGGAATGTTAGCCGCTTGTCCAGAGTGACTCCAAGGTATTTATGGGCATCCTTATGGGCTAAGAGTTCTCCGTGTATGAAGACTCCAGGAGAGGTGCCTTTTCTAAGTGTATACGTTGTTGATACACATTTATCGGGGTTTATGGCAATGTTCCATCGGCAGGCCCAGTTTTCGAACTTTTTTAGGTAGATCTGGAGTTGATCTGTGGCGGTATAGACGCATTTGTCCCTGGCCATAACCGCAGTGTCATCCGCAAAGGTGGCGACAAGCAAGTTGTTGGGATCAGGCATTGGCATATTGTGGGTAGAAGGCATGTCATGCGTATACAGGCTGTAGAGAGTTGGCCCCAATACGCTACCCTGCGGTACACCAGCTCTGACTCTCTTTGATTGAGAGGACAGCCCATCCTGAACGACTTTAAAGGAGCGCTCGTGAAGGAAACTCTTGACGATTAGGTAGAGCTGTGGGTTGAGAATTCCTTTAAGCTTATGCAGAAGTCCTGCATGCCACACTCTGTCAAAAGCTTGCTGGATATCCAAGTAAGCTCCAACGACATACTCCTTTCCGTGAAATCCCTCTAGAGCAAAGTTTACAACTCGATGGAGCTGCTCTGGCGTACCGTGCCGGAGCCTGAAACCAAATTGAAACTTCGGGATTGCCTTTTTGACCGCTCTGGTTTCAAGAATTCTTTTTAGGATACACCTCTCCAATATCTTGCCAAATGCTGGCAAAAGACTTATTGGGCGATACGAGTCCAATTCATCTGCTGGCTTCCCACTTTTGTGCAGCATGATGATGTTAGCCTTCTTCCAGGCGCCTGGGAAGTGCCCGAGTCGAAGAGCAGAGTTGAAAATCAGTAGGAGGAATAGCAAAGCTCTGCGAGGGAGCAGCTTGATGGAGCGATTATCAAACAGGTCCTCGCCTGGGGCCTTGCCATTGCGAAGTCCTTTGATTATATTTTCCACTTCAGTAAGGCTGATAGGGGCTACTGGAAGGGCCATCTGCAGGGGAGCTTCTAGGGATTCAGCAACCAGCTGTACTCTTCTTATCGACGCTGTCTCAAACGGTTGGAATCGTTCCTCCAAATTCTTCGCAAACGCTTCGACTCTGTCTTGAGGGGATCTTGCCCAAGAACCATCAGGGTTTCGAACTGGAAACTTCGGCGCAACTTGCCTCTTGAACCTGCTCGTAAGCTTCCAGAGCGCAAACTTCGAGTTTTCATCGGGGGTAGCTTTTTCCAGTAAGGCGTCTGTGGCTTCTCTTTTTAATATGGCTAGTACCTTTCTCACCCTGTTAGAGATCCTGCCGTAAAGTCTATTGATCGCTGGGTCGTTGGTCCTGATGAACTCGCGTCTAAGGCGTTTCTTAAGTGTTAGAAGACCTATAGCTTCCGGAGAGAGGGTGAAGCTGTTGCGCGCGTTGTTGTAGGGAGTTGCACCTGTTCGAGCCGCAATATGGGCTGCTTCTTTGGCCTTTTTAATAAATGTTTCGACAGCTTTATCGACATCCTCCGCCGTGCTTAACTCCGTATTGAGGTTAAAAGCATTGTTCAGCTCCTCTTGGAAAAGTCTAATATTGGCACCAGGGGGAACAAGCCTCGTCATTGGAGTAGTACGCTGGGGCGACATTGATAGAGAAGCAACCAAGGGCAAGTGATCTGATGTTAATTCGTACTCTTCCCGCACCGTTAGCAGACTGTTAGCTATACCCTTGTATATATAAAAGTCAATGCATGTGGGTGTATCTCTCCTGTTATATGGGTAGTAAGTGGGCCTGCCAGTGGCTAGTACTTGAGTTGCGCGGCAGGTAAGCGCGTCATGTAAGGCAGTCCCTCTAGCGTTTGCTATCAAGCTACCCCAGAGCTGATGCTTGGCGTTGAAGTCGCCCCCAACGATAAATTTTTGACCAAGTTGATCCAGCAGTCTGTTAAACTCTGGGGTACTCCAAGGCAGACCTGGTGGCAGGTACGTTGCGGCTACTGCGATTTCGCCCAAATTTGTGTATACCATTACAGCTGCCAGCTGTACGTGGTTAGTCGTGATCGATTGAATGTGATAGTGTACTAGCCCCTGCCTGACTAACACACATGCTCCTCCTCTTGGGCGGCCTCCAGGGTGATCTGCTCGATAGCAAGTGTACCCTAGCATATTGAAGTAGGAGCCAGCGTGTAAGAAGGTCTCTGAGATAAGCATGATATCAATTTCATGGTTACTCAGAAACACTTTGAGCTCGTTAGTATTTGGGGTAATACTACGAGCGTTCCAGGTACCGAGGCGCAGCACAGAAGCCATTATTTGCGCTGATTCCACGGCTTGGAACCTCTGAGCTCCTTGATCTCCTGTAGTAGCTCAGCGATGGTTTTCTGGAGGCCTGCTATGGTTTGCTGCATTGAAATGATGATTTGTGCTAGTGAGCCATCAATTGCCGTTTGATGATGATGCTGTGGTTGGGGTGACTGGTAGCTTGTATTAGGGGTAGAACCCCGCTGCTCATGTGAATTATTTGTTTCAAATCCTGTGCTCTGTTGCCCAGTTCTTGACGCGTCTGCATACGAGAGGCCCTGCCGCACGATTGCAGTTGGAATAACTTGCTGCTTGTTGATGCGAGGGTGCTGAGAAGGACCTTTGCGGCTTATGGGGCCTGTGTTGACTCCAGTTTTACGGCTTTTGAGCCGTTGCACATATATTCTGCAGCCCTTATGGGTTGCCTCGTGATTTCCATGACAATTGACACACTCCAGGTCGTCAGAGGTCTTTGCCTGGCACTGACTGGAACCAGTCCAGTGAGGCTTGCTGCATCTACCACATCTGGGCTCCTTGGTGCAATAATTTTTTGTGTGGTCAAAGCCAAAGCATCGGTAACATTGGCGCATGTCAATATTTTTCCTCGGCATCTCCACACTAACCCTTTGCCGGCCGACTTTGATGACGTTTAGTGCTTCCCGGTTATTATTGGCCTTTTTGAGATCTATAAACCAAACGTTTTGGCCAGGAACTACACGTGGGTCGATTTCAGAGGAGTCTTCAAGCTGTGACTTGGGCTTTGGATTATATGTATTCACCACAGTATGACCTTGAGAGGTGAATGCAGTTACAATTTGCTCGATAGGAGTAGATGCAGCCAAGTTGCATACCACCACTCTAAAGGGTCTGTCTTCAGGGAGGCAGAAGTGCGTATACTGAAGATTTACTTCGGAAAGTTTTTTTGTGATGGCTCTGTGAGCATCAGAGTCACGAGCGTAAATGCGCAGGTTACCATTACGAGCAACTTTGAGCTCGTATGAGTCGGATGGTACCGCCGTGTCAAGGTAACTCTCCAAGGCTGGTACATCAGTAACAGACAGTACCGTGATTTGGCTAGGCCTTGGCGGCTTCTTTGCCACTGGAGGTTGAGACTGCCGTGTCTTCTCTTTGTCAGTTTCGACCTGAAGCACTTCCATGTCGATGTTGTCTGTTTCGACCAGAATATCTTCCATGACAATGTTATCGTTAGCTTGGCAATCTTCTTGGTCAGCAAGAACAGCAAACTGATTTTCTGGTGTAAGTGATGGTCTTTTATTCGCAGACTTTTTGGGTGACCCTGATGGCCTTCTCTTTTTTGACGGGATCTTCTGCCAGGTGACTGAGGCCGGCTGGAATTCAGGAAATGCTACACTTTTAGCATGTGGTTGTAAAGAGCAACTTATACCAATTGGCTGCTGTCTTAGCGTGGTTGTTTCAAGTCGTTTGCATGAACTGCTAACCATTATTGGCAGATTGCCAAGTGTATAAGCTCCTCCAGTTGAGCAAGTGGTCGTAACACAAGCGGCTGAAGTCGACGCTACCGAAAATGTGACTGCCGATGTGGTGGGAACAACAGTGGCTTCCCCTACATAACCAGAGGCGGCATGTGAGGTACCTTGTTCGGCAAGGTCTCCCATTAATTGTGATCTCAACTCAGCAGGTGTTTGACCTGCTATTTCGTTCATTTTCTGAAAGTCTATAAACCGACTGTGCTGGTTCTGCTCCTCTGTAGGCTGACGTACAGTTAAGTGATTGTTATTCATTGTCATTTATTATTATTTGATCACTCAAATATTAAAATTGCAGTTTTCGTTTGGCACTGGTTCTGTTTGCGCATGCAAAAAAAACACGGCAAAATAATAAAAAAAAGAACAGATAAAAATTGCTTATAAGCAGAGTTTGACTACCCCCCTTTTGCGACTGTGCGCGGGTTGAGGGGAATGTCTTGCCCGAAGGGCAGCGAATGCAGTTACACCACACTTCACTTAATGTTCTTTGTTTTTGTCCAATTGCCGACACCGCACGGAGCGGGGCCCGAAAGTTATGCACACAAGAGAAGGCCCCGCTTGAAGCAGAATAGAAAAACAATTTTGCGTAAGCGCGACACAACCGATTTCTATGAAAGCAGATTAGCGACTCACTGGCTCCTCGGACAGAGGAAACTCTCGCAAGCCAATAAAGTGAGCATATATAAAGTAATTCCAGCCCCAATATGAAAATATGGCATACAAATATATGGGATAGCCTACAAACACCCACATGAAGAAAACTGGAGTGGCCCTATCTTAAATTTTTGAGGAGGTTTTCCAATTCACCATGAGGACCAGAAATAAGGAAAGTTCGTGCTATTGGTGACGCTTTCAATAATGTTTCAAAAAAGTATCTGGAGCGCCTCAGATGCCACCCAATTTATTCGCCAGACGTGGCCCAATCAGGTCCTTCCCCGGTAATCTACCCAGCAGAATATTCTAAAAATTGTAATTACTTGTAAATATCATTTCCATATTATATTTTTTTTCCTTTATTTGTTCTCATAGTCATAATATAAGCTAATTTTGTATATTTTTTTAAATTAGATTAAGTTTTTTCCTTTATATAACAATTTGATCAAGCTGTCTAAATCTTAAGATAGCAAAAAGCAAATTTAAATTCAAATAAATATTTTGTATTATAAAGAACAACAAAATTGTGTTTTTGATATTATATTGGAGTATTTCCAATGGGTCCTTAAAGAATAGGAAAGTTGAAATTTCCAACGTCAGCAGAATCTAGGCAGCAAGATTTTCTAGCTTAAAGCCACTGCCTAAAAGTATGCAACAATAGTTTGAATATCCACAAGAAGAGTATCGTTTTCAGAAAGCAAGCTCCCATTTGGTCATATCCTTGCAGATTGTAAAATGCCTTGCGCGTTAGTATATCAAGGACCTCCTCTATCGATTGGCATTCAAGGATATTGGGGTCATCTAAGGACCAGCGACTTGCAATTTTTCAGTCCACGGCCGAGAGAAAACAAGCGAAAAATACAAAATGCTCAATATCTCAGAAACCACAAGGACGATTTTGATGTCCTTTTGACACATGGTAGCCCTGGTAAAGACAAGTTGTTTGACAAACGATCCGCCAGGATCCGCAAGGATACGGCTGAGATATGGCCAATTTTCTCTATACAGAAAAGTCCTTCTTTCTGGGTTCCTTCAAGAATCTATGTCCTTTGGGTTTTATATTCGGATTTGGGAGGAAGAGCTCTATCTTTTGGCCAAAGGACATCAAAATTGTCCTTGAAATGACCGAGTTACTAGCGATATTGTGATTTTTGGTCCTTTTTTCTGAGCTACCCCCTTGCAAAAAAATGAAGTATTTTTTCGGTGAAATCCTGGAAATCCTTGAATGCCAATCGTTAGTCCTGATTCCTACGAGTACAGAAATGTCTGGGTTTTTTAAATCCTTAAGGATTTGGCCAAGTTATAGCTAAGAGTATGCCGCAAGATATTCTAGCTTAAGATCAGCAGCCCCCTAAAGTATGCAACAAAAATTTAAATTTCTGCACATACGTAGTAGTACTGTTTTCTACTAGCTCCCTTTCAGCCATATCCTTGCGGATTTTAAAAGGACCTTGTGCGTTAGGATCGTAAGGACCTACTCTATCGATTGGCATTCAAGGATTATGGGGTCATCTAAGGACCATCGACTTGTCAATTTTCAGTCCGAGGGCGAAAGGAATCGTGCCCAAAATACAAAACCCTCGATAACTTGGGAACTACAAGGACGAATTTGATGTCCTTTGGCCAGTTTGTAGCCCTGATAATGCCAAGTTGTCTGACACAGGACTCGTCAGGATACGCAAGGATACGGCCGAGATATCGCTAGTTTTCTGTATACAGAAAAGTCCTTATTTCTCAGCTCCTTTAAGGATATTCG
>JBAMCL010000322.1:0-145762 GCA_037075165.1 Hirtodrosophila histrioides
CATACGAGTACAAAAATATATGTCCTTTCAAAATCCTTCAAGGGGAAGCCGAGTTATAGCTAAGAGATTGATTCAAGATTCAAGAGCGCAGTAGCTAAAAGTATGCAACACAAATTTTGGGATAGCCTTTTTTATAATATTTTTTAATTGTAATTTATTTATTTTAATTTGTTTATATTGTAGTTAATAATGATCTTGGGAACACCTAGATCCCTTTCTATGTCCCTAGTGCGCATGTACCATTACAGATTTTCCTGAGTATCTTGCTCTTTGTCACCCGAAGGTAGTTAAAAGGCAAGCATTTTTTCGCAATTTCAAATTTTGACCTAACGACTTTTTCTTGGTATTTCGGGCTGATTTTTGCACGATTCTTTCCCGCAGGTTAAAGGTAGCTGAAAGTAAATTTCCTTGCAGACTTCATCAATAAAATAGTGTAGTTAATTTGCAGAAGGATTTTTTATTTAAATTTCATGAAATAACATTAAATACAATTTGTAACAACAATGAATTTCTAGTATAGTTTTATATATTTACAGACAAACAAAATACAATACTACTAAATACTAATTTAATACTTTTCCGCCTTTGATTCCGGCTCTCTCCAATCAATCCAAATGATGTCACGAATGCTCGATTGAGTTATATCCCATCCAGGTGCGAAGTACCCTAAGGGGTTCTGTAAAATATAAAAAATAAGTAAAACAATAATGATCTGTAGTGTTTAAACTCTAAATGAATGTATATACCATATTTGCTGTCCTAAGCTTCTAAAGTCTCTGAGATCGACGCTGGTTGGTTGCGTAGTTAGGGGCGGAATAAGGATATCAATCCCCCATTGCGTTTTTGGAAAAAGATTACATCTATATTATTTAAAAATTTGAGTTTTGCGCTGAAAACGAAATGAACAAAAAAACATTTCACATTCGCTCGTGGAAAGAGACTATAAGAAAAATATAGATTAAAGATTAACTAAATGATTGAACAGACTGTTGATTAATTTACGTTGATAAAAATTGTATTCTTTGATTTTGAAAACGCAAAAGTTATCGTAACGTATTGAGTTTACGAATACACGTGAAGGCAATGACACTTTTAGTAAATTATTGAAAAAACTATTATAAGATAACTTTAAAAGTATGATCGTCAAAACCTTTGTGTACTCTTATCATTTAACTTATGTGGCACAAAAGAATATATAAATTACCAACGGTCTTTACGTTCAAAACCATACTTGTGTTGGGAGATCCATTTTAATATGATAGTATATGTAAACTTAGAACTTTTAACAGGCATTTTTAATAGAGCAGAAGATAATTGGTAAAATACTTCAGGTACATAGTAGCAATCATTGAGTAGTTAAAAAATTCTTCAGTGATCATTATTATAGCCATAGTATGTATAAAAGCAACCACCAAACTACTGAATATTAACAGTCGGTCAGCAAACACCAAGTGTTCAACATGAGGCTACACGAACTACTCGCTGTGTTAACTTTGGTCACCCTGGTCAACGGGGCAAGTCTGGTTCAAAATCGAGAAAGGAAACAGGAAGTGGAACATAATACTTATAGCGTTTACGAGGTTAGGTCTGTCGACCCGATGCAATCTCATAAGCTACTCGAACTGGCCAACAACTTTAAGATCGTAAGTGTTTCTTGATGCCAATACAATCTGATATGTATTTGATTATTCACACAAACTTAATTTCAGTATGATCTGTGTATGGATATAGAGAAGCAAAATAGGATTCATCTTATAGTTAGACCAAATGAATTGCCAAAACTTGAAACAGAATTAAATAAAGCGAATTTTAGTGCTAAGATATATGTAGAAAATGTGAAGAGGTAAGTAAACTTCTAATTTCAATCAAAAATATCATACAGACTTCTAGAAATCTAAATAACTGATAATTTTTTCCACCCAACTTGATTAAGCCATGTATACGAACGCCAAGCTTTGTACAATTAAGTATTATAATGTCTTTGGTGCAATTTTATATTTGAGCATTACTTGTTTTTGATTAACCTGTAAAGATATTTTACTTTTCCAGTCTGCTTGCCAACGAAAATAAGGCAGGTTCGTTAGATTGGACAAACTATCATAATTTGCCTGTAATAGAAGCTTGGCTGGATGGTATACTTGCCGCTTATCCTGATGTAACCGAGGGATTCGTCATAGGTAAATCGTATGAGGGTCGCGATATTCGCGGCATCAAGATCTCCTACAAATCGGGGAATCCTGGCGTCTTCATTGAATCCAATATACATGCCCGCGAATGGATAACCTCTGCAACGGCAACTTGGATAATCAATGAGCTGCTCAGCTCTAAAGATGAGCGGGTGCAGAATGTAGCTCGAAATGTTGACTGGTACATTGTGCCTGTGCTGAATGTGGATGGATTTGTCTACACACACACAGGTCAGTCCAATTCTTTTTCTACTCTTCAGCAAAGTCTTACATCTTCTACTTTTAGTCGATCGCTGTTGGCGAAAGACACGACAGCCATCCAATATTTCAAGCTGCATTGGGGTTGATCCCAATCGCAACTACGATTCGCATTGGATGGAAAATGGCGGTGCTTCTTCGGATCCTTGTAGTAACACGTATGCTGGGCCGCATCCGTTCTCCGAGCCAGAGACGAAAGCGTTGTCCGACTTTGTGAGCGGCAATAAGGATAAATTAAATATTTTTCTGGCCTTTCACTCATTCAAGCCAGTTACTGCTATTTCCTTACGGTCACACAAAAGAGGAGTTTCCGGATAACTACGATGATCTACTAAAAGTAGGCAAGGCCTATGCTGACGCAGTGGAGGGACTGCCCTATGGCACGATCTACAGTTACGGCTCAGGAGCGGAGTTACTATGTGAGTTATTGATAAACGTAAGATTATCTGATTACTTATTAGTTTATGTTGTTATTTTAGATGAAGCTTCGGGAACCACAACCGATTGGGCATACATTGAGCAGGATATTAAAATATCCTGTACTATTGAAATGCGTGATCAGGGACATTTCGGTTTTCATCTGCCTCGCCAACTTATTATACCTAACGCCGAAGAAGTATTGACTGGCCTTTTGGCCATGCTGTCCGAGTCTAAAAAGTTGGGCTATCTGCAACTTAAATATGACCCGTAATTGCCTGGAAAGTTAAAGCGCAAATAAATCAATAAAGATTATGTCTAGATAAAAAAGGCTTGCAGTTTTCATTCAGGTATCAAGTTCTGAACTTGGACACGATAGTAATTAGTTAATTTTCGATATGCGTCGGATTTGGGTGTTTGCTACGCTTGTGGTCCTGGCCAGCGCTGGGACACTGAAGGACCCACCGAAACTGCGCTACGATAACTACAGTGTCTATCAGTTGACCATAAAAAACAAGATACAATTATCACTGATAACTAAACTAAGTGAACTGAGCCAGAAGGTATGAAGGCGGTTCTTCATTTGAAAGCTCGAATTCATCTGATCTCTGTGAATATTTTTTTTAAACAGTATGATATCTGGAAGGATTATGATGAGCACTCTAAGGAGGTACACATCATGGTAAATCCCAATGAGTTAAATCGTTTTCAACTATTCCTAAAACTCTATGGGATCAGCAGTGAGGTTTTAATTTCCAACGTACAAAAGTGAGTTGAATGAATGGTTTGAATTCCATTTGAGGAAACTGTTCTTCCAATTATATAAGTGGCTTGCATTCTTTAGGGTCGTCTTATGATATGCGATAAGGCGTTTCTACAGTCCACACTGTTGACCACACACACTATATTCTTATTGGATATTATAAAGTTTATGATTCTGTATTTAGGCTTATCGACGACGAGCAAGTCGATACCAGAGATAGCGGCACCTTTGGCTGGAAACGTTACCATGAACTGGCTGAGATCGAGTCCTGGCTGGATGAAATATTTGCAACCTATCCCAGTGTGACCGAGGAGTTCATTGTTGGTCAGTCCTACGAAGGACGCACTATTCGAGGCATCAAGATCTCGCACGGTGCGAATAAGCCAGGCATTTTTATAGAATCCAACATTCATGCTCGGGAGTGGATCACGTCGGCCTCGGCCACCTGGTTTATCAACGAGCTGTTGACTTCACAGAAGTCCGAAGTGCGCAACTTGGCTGATAACTATGACTGGTATATAGTGCCCGTGTTCAATGTAGATGGCTTTGAGTATTCACATCGATCGGTAAGCTTGTCGAAATGCCTCACCAGGTATCATTTTAATATTAAAGGTTTTTCCTACAAGTAGAACCGCATGTGGCGGAAGACGCGTCAACCGCATGCCACCTCGTCCTGCATAGGAGTTGATGGAAATCGTAATTTTGATTCCCATTGGATGGTAAATAACGGTGCCTCTTCGAATCCCTGCAGCGAGACATTTGCTGGCGATGCTGCCTTTTCAGAGCCTGAGACTTTGGCGCTTTCTAAGTACGTAACGAGCATTAAGGATAAGTTCAGTGTCTACATCTCGTTCCACTCCTACGGTCAGTGGTTGCTTACGCCTTATGGCCACACAAAGGATGAGGTTCCAGAGAACTACGATGATTTGATGGAAATAGGCGAAGCCTTTAGCAGCACCATCAAAAATTTGTCCTATGGTACTGAGTACATACACAATACTACTGCCCTAGCGCTATGTAGGTTGATGCAGTTCAAGACATTGAATAGTCCTCATAACGAATCTCTTTCTTTACAGATGTCGCCTCCGGCACCTCGGTCGATTGGGTTTTCAATGAGCTAGACAAAAAGGTGGGCTTTACTATCGAGTTCCGTGATAAGGGCAAGTTTGGCTTTATACTGCCACCCGCTTTCATTCTGACCAACTGCGAGGAGCTCATGGCTGGCATGATTGCACTGATTGACAAGACAAACGAGCTGAATTACCTTTAATCACGTGTGTATTTCTATGGATTACTCATCATTAAAGTACCTCATGTAGGATGCCAGCAGATCATCCATTTTGTAGCCCTGCGTGGTGCTGCACAGCAGTTTCGAGGCTCCAATCATATTACCAAAACGTATGTGAAAGTGGTTCTTGCCCGAGCTCCACATGCCCAGCTCGGTGTAGCTGTAGCTACGCAGCAGATTCTTTGTATGCCCATCGAGCAGATGAAAGCCAGTGCTGTTTATGGCAATCAATAGATTCTCGGACAGGGACTCATCGCTCAGCTGCTTAACCGCAAAGAATGTGGAGCCAAAGCAGGGCTGTTTTGCGAGCTCCTGAAGTAGCATTAGCTTAGCCTCATCCTCTTCTAGGTCTGCATCCTGGTCCAGAACAGGCAACAGCTGTTGGTGCCACTCGGCCAGTGTCTGCAGCTGCAGCAAATCCTCAGGCAACACCCGAGGCAGCAGCTCATGCAGAGGCATACCCTTACCATGATCGCGGTCTGCCTTGTAGATGAGTTTGGCCAGCTGCAGGGCCAGCTCAATGCCAATGGCATAGTAACCCTTGAGGTACTTGTGCAACTCCTGCGGGTAACTAAAGATCAGATCCGCATTGATATCTGCGCCTGGCTGACAGTCCAGCCATAGTTTGCGCATAAAGTGTAGTTGGTAGTAACCATCGCAGCTGGAGCGGATTGTCTTCTGCTGGCGTAGATAGTGCAGCAGTTCCGTAATATAGTCAAACACAAACTCCGACTCTGGCATGGCGTACACCTTTTCGCCAATCTTCAGAAAGATGCTGAAGCCCAGCTGCGACTTGAGCTCTAGACGTTGGGCTATTTCCGCGATGAGTTCCGCTCCCCGCGTATGCGACTCTATTTCAAAAGCCTCCACGGTGTCGTCGGGAAAGTATATCCTGTGATAGATGTGCATGCAACGCTGCTGTATGCCCTCCACCTCAATCAGGTGTGGCGCCTGCTTCCGTTGGCCATGTTGCAAGGTGCGTTTCAGACGCTTGAGGCAGGCATCCGCCAGGGCATCGGCACGCATGCGCAGCAGCAGAACGAGCTCTCGCATTATGAGCACACTGGGCACCATGATGCCCGTGGCCAGGTAGAGCAGATCCCATCCACGCTGCTCACTTTCCGCCAGCGGGTTGCCACTTAGCTGCTTCATTAGCTGACAAAAGATCTCATCGCAAAGCAGCGGATGTTGCAGTGCAGGCTGAAAGATCAGGTCCGTGTTCACAGGAAGATTGCCACGTGCAATGTCTCCCATGTACTAGAACAAAAGAGTTTAATATAGAGATTTGAAGAGTACAGGTTGGCTTACCTTTAGTATATGATGATAGATGACCAGCGCCTGTTGATAGAGCTGCGGGTTTGAGTGCACAGACTTGAGCAGTGGTGCCTTCAGCGGTTCAGGGGAATATATCCAGAGAGGTGCCTTCTCCGAGCTGTGAGCATGACAGAAACTGAGCATCTCTGAATAAAATATACTCTACGAATAGACTTACTCCAGGAGCTCTCTAAACTGCAACTCAGCGAACTGGGCCAGACTGTGCTGACGACGTCTTGGAGCATTCGGTTGACTTATGACCTTCGGTTGCTCCTCCAAGCCACTAGCGACGCGTTCCTTGAAAACCTGCTGTAGCTCCAAGCTGGGTTTGGTGAGTGTGGCTAGAATGCGTACATTGCCAGCAACGAACTCGCCCCACTCCCCATTGGCAGAGCCACGCCAGCAGCGTTGGGCATCTTCTGACATTAACTGGGCGCCTGTTACGCCTGCCTCAAACTGCACCAGGTCACCAGCTGTCAGTGGCAGCCGCTCGTCCTGTGGATCCTGCTCCTGTAGTTGGCAGCTGTCAATGGCCACACCAAAGCTGGAGCGTTGGCGCAGATTGATCAGCATGTAGTCAATCAGCTCTACTGCATCCAGAGCTTCGCTGCACTGCAGCACAAAGTTCTCCTGCTGTGCGGTGAGCAGATGCAACTGATCGTTGGCCTGATACTGCACCTTCAGCAACTCCGCATAGCTGCAGGAGGCAAGGACCTGCTCTGTTTCATCGATGAGCGAGATACCTGTGGCATTAACAGCCAGCATGAGTTCATCGCTTTGCAACTTGGGGCCAGATAAGCGGAGGACCTCGTAAAGTCGCGAGTGTCGCATGGGCCAGGAAAGATGAGCGAACAGGCAAATGTCTTCCTTGGCACGCTGCTGCGACTCTGCATCCTCGCCCTTCCGGACATAGGCGCTGCGTTCGTACGTGGTTGAAATGAGACGACTCCAGTTTTTCACGGCACGTTCACCCGGCGCCAGCAGATCCCTTGGCACGAAGGCCGTCAGTTGGTTTTCATTCAGCCTAGCCACCGGTCCGGGGCCGTGCTCAATATAACAGGCCAAAGCACAGACCATTGCTATATCCTTCTCAGAGCGACAGCGATATTCGCCACACTTCAGGCCGCTCATAATCTGCTTGTAGATAAGCTGCGTGGCCTTGGGATCCAGGGCAGGATCATACCAGGCGTCAAAGAGTTCCTTGCGTAAGTACAGCTTCCAAGGTGCGTCCACCTGTCGCTGCTCGCAGCTTGAAATGGCGTCCAGAACGTGCTCGCGTCCAGCGCCCAGCGGCATGAGCTTCTCATGCAACGACAAGACCAAGCCAAAGCCAAAGCTGTCGCTTAGTCCCAGTCCATCGCATAATTGTTGCACTGCCTCCCTAGCCGTGCTGGCCGCATCCACCTGCAACTTACGCACCTGTCCATCCATCAGATAAATGACCAGCTTCAACGGCTGGCGTTCTCGTATTGCCTGAAGCTCCAACAGGGATGGCGGCTGGGAACGTGCTCCATTGGCCAGGGTGCGCTCCAGATGCTGCAGTGAAGGTGCTGCCTGCAACTTGGCAGTTCCCACCTTCATGTAACTGCGTAGATAGGGCTCGAAATTGGAGCTAGGTGGGAAGCAACTCAGGCACAGCGAGAGCAGCAGCCAGCCGCGGGAGTGAGAATTGCGACTGGGATTGAGATACAGCTGCTTGCAGATCTGGGCTAGGATCTCGTCTCTTTAATAGAAAATTAAGAACATTTATCATCAAGTTAAAACTATGTTTTAACATCTTTGCCTGCTTACCTTAGGGACTCTTTCAATATGCCATGTCCGATTATGAAGTGGAGCTTGTCCAGATGACTGCTACCAGCATTCAGCCAGAGTTGATAAAACTCCTCGGCATCCCGTTGACCATTGCCAACCAGCTTGGGCTGACGCTTGAGGGTTTGACGGATAAAGCGACGTGGCTTAGAGCCAAGGATACGTGCCATATCCTGCATGAGTTGTGGATTACGCAGCGAATGATCGGTTGGACTAGGAGCAGCCTCTGGCAAATCGCCCATAAAACGTAAAATCAATAACCAAATGGCCTGAAATAAGACAAGTAAAGTTGAGGTCTGAAATTAAAAGTGCCTTGTAAAAGTTTCTTACCTTGGCAGCCATTTGATCAATGGAAAGTTCGTGTTTCAATAGAGCCTGCTTTAAGGGTTTTCTCTCATGCTGAGCTGTGATTCCGCTGCAAAAATAGGTGGATGCATATTTCAGGAAGCTAAAGTCCGAGGTGTCCACATTATTGGGTACCGGCTTGGGCAGACGTATGGTACCACCAGAGCTGATGCTGTTGCTTTTTCTCAACGTAATCTGCAATGATATAAGTTGGGATCATAAGAACTCATACAGATACTCAAAAAGTTAATTTTTTAACTTTTGGCTAGAGCATTTGATATTCGGCATGCCGAACAGAACATTTTAATAATGTTAGCACTCTGTTAAGTTTCTCTTATACACATCCATCGATTCAGTTGATAATTTACCTGCCTTTATAATTTAGACAGCCTAATCTATGTAGGTGCCACCTTTTTTAAACGCTCTGGTAGTAAGCTTTTTTTTAATATTGCCGAAGATATGCCGTACCGATAAGAAACCGTCGATTATTTACGATCGCATTTTATTTCATTTATCATTTGGGGTATTTGTTTTAAATTCCCAACGCCTTCCGACAGCGATAACTAACACTAGTTAAACTTGGTACGAGGTCTTGGCTAAAATATTTCTTAGTCTAAACTTAGTTGCTGACAATAGACGACACCGAGCGTATCTGGAATCTAAATAGCGGCAGTCCAATGAAATTCAAAATTTCTGTTAATAAATATTGAGAATCTTTGGTGTTTTACTGTTGTTTCATTTCAATTATAATTATAACTATCATCTGTGGATATTTTTGTGTTTCAAAAAGCTAGAACTCTGCTGACAGAGAATCTATTCAAAATATCTTTGTTTAGATCAATAAATGTAGGAAATCTCTCAGCGAAAAATCTTTCACAAAAAGAGTAAATACTGTCATGTTTAATATATATACAAAGGTACTTAGGGAACTAAAATCATCTAACTCATCAATAAATTTAGATTTTGTAAAGTTATTCTTGGGCAAGATTTGAAACTAGAATTCTGAAAATCTCACAGTATTTTCAGTTTGAAATCTTTCACATAAAAGGTATGTGAGTTTAATATGTAAGCAAAGGTAAGAATATTAAAAATACACCTACAGATCTTGTTTCCGTTATAAAACGCCTCTTCATACAATAAACAAGTCAAAGTATTTCACAATAACAAAATAGAAACTACTCTTCTATTTATAAGCTGTTGAATATAGAATCTCAAACAATAACGAATATAGATTAAAACTATTTTTATATGATATCAATCCACTTCTTAAGATTATAGTGTAATCTATAACCTCTATGTGTTTATGTAAATATTGTCAATAAGTAGTTCAAAATGTGGTGAGTAACAAAATCTCAAGCAATTCTTATCAATAAGTTGAATAAACTTGAAAAAAATAATATAAAAATATGCAACTAATGGTCTTATTCACGTAGATAATATTTCAATTAAATTTAACCAATATCAAGAGAGTTACGTGTTTTCCTATTTTGGACTTATATTACGTTTGGCGTTTTCTGGCCGTATTTCAATTTGATAGCTATCGGACAAGGTATTAATTAAAAGTTTGACATTGATCAGCAAAGCCCCTGGACACACAGTAAGTATGATAAGCGCTATGTGAAATGACCAAACTGTACAAGAACAATAACAATTGAGACACATATGCTATATCCACAAACAACTACCATAAACCACAACAAGACGCAGACGAGTAATGAAGAAAAGACGAATGGATTGCACATATCTCTAAATTCCTTAGATATCACCGAAGCGGGTTTTATTTACAAAATATAATAAATATTAGGTACATTAAATTTACATATATAAAATAGGAAACAGAAGCGATCATCACACAACAAGGCTACGCAAATTGATTATCAATTATAAACATGCAGCTAATATATACAAGCAGACATTATATATAACATTTGTACAGGTGCCACAACACATCTCCACCCATTCCCATTTTAAAAGACAATTCGATGCACAAGGCATAAATATTTGACTGAGTCGATTGGCAGAGATGCTTGCACAGAAGAATGTCTTCCAATCGCCTTTCGTAATATCAGCTATTAGCTACTTATCGTATATAGTCTGGCTATGGTTTAATTTGTTCAGGGCTGTCCCAGCACAATCAACTGCTAGAGACGCGTCTGATTGACGGTCTTGCGAGGCGCTGCCTCATAGTAGTTGACGGGTCGGGACAGCAGCTTGGTGGGCACATCTTTGCGCAAGCGCAGCTGGCGCTCAAATAGCAAAGATTTCTCCTTGACATTTGGGCCCAGCGGACCACTCACATCGGGCTCGTCGTTGAGAAAGCCAAACACATCGTCTACAATCTGCTTGGATGACTCCACGTCCATGTAGCCGGGACTGTCCATGGCATTACCATTCGTTCTGGCCACGCTGCTGCTGGAGGGTCGACCTACTAGCGGCATTACGGCCATTGGCGACATCGGTGGAGGCGGTGGCAGCGACATGCGTGCCTGCAACGTGGGTGCAGGCAGCACTGCGACCTTAACCTGCGGCTGCTCGGCGCTTTTAAACGATTTTGTGCGTTTGGGCTGTTGCACAGCAGCCATGGCCAGGGCATTGCGTGCAGCGACCTCATCTTTGAGACGCTGTGCCTCCTCCTGCTGTTGCTTTAGACGCTGTTTCTCCAGCTCTATTAAGCGCAGCTGCTCCTGCTCCTTTAAGCGCAGCTGCTCCTGCTCCTTTAATTGCTTCAGCTGCTGCTTTGCCTCCTTTTGCTTCTGCCGCTTGGCAGCCAGCGTAACGGCGCACCACTTTCTAGATAAGAAGCCCCGACAAAGTGCTTGAAACTTGATCATTCGACAGCGCACCATGGTAAACTTGGTGGTCTGCTGCTGGGCTGCTATACAGGCGCCCAGGCGATGGAAGCCCTGACGCATGATCTTGTACTTGAGCCGCGCCGCGTGTCCACGCCAATAACGCTGAACTGTGATAACGGCATGCCGATATTTCAGAAATTGGCGACGATCTAGAATGCGCTTAAAGCCCCTCTGTATGGTAACAATGCATTTTAGCATCACACGAGAGCGCTCTGACTCCAGCAATGCATCATCCTCATCGCGTAGAAAGAGTTTCGTACGTCCAAACTGACGATCCGAGTCGGCGGGTAAAGCCGCCTCACAAATCTGGCGGGACAACAAACGGCAATCGCATTGATCCAGCGGTCCTGTGCGTGGCACCAGCAATCGATAGCGCTCCACAAAGGCGCGGTAAGCGTGGCGTATAGGATACCCAGCGCGACGAATGCGAGCCGTCTCCATCATGCCCGAGTAGCGCAACTGACGCACGCAGAGCTCCTTGTCAAAGTTCTATATGAGAACAGAAAGTAGGATTAGTACAATATAGTGGATTGTATTGATTGTATGGCCTATCTTAAATGTGCTTGGCAACTGAAGGAGAATAGAGAATGTCTCCAAATTCAGATATCTTCTAATAATATCAATTAACTATTTCCCATAAAGAGGGACTTATTGAGTCTGTTCTATAGCAAATATATTAGGGGTCTGTTAATACTCTCGAAAGATCACGTCCATCAGATGTTGGATATCTTCCTGATCATATCAATTATCTGTTTTCCATAAAGTAGGAATTACTGAGTCTGTTCTCAAGGCTTATCTGGAAATTATCCAAATATACTATAAGTGGTCTCTATCTTTCTCTTAATCTTAAAATTAACATAGAGGGAATGCGAGAGAGAAAGGGTAGAATAATTTCAATAGCCTATAGACAGTCCCTGCTAACGATGTTTACTTACATTAGGTTCTTTGTACTCATTGGGCTTGATGCAGCGTATAAAGTAGGGGTGTGCCTGTGACAAAGTGCGCATCAGCATATCCAACGAATTGCGGAATTTGACGCATAGTGTGGGCTGTTTCTTGGCCGTGTCCATGGGCAGCTCGTGGGGAAAGATGTCCACCAGGTACTTGTTGTTGGCACGCTGCACAAGGGCACGCAGATCGGTGCTAAAGGAGTCACGATTCTTCTCAAGAAAACCCAGCGGATTGTACATGACCACGCCGGCATAATGGCGTATGCCAAAGAGCGAGGTCTGTGTGGTCTTGCCCTTGACATATATCGAACGATTTCCGTGCTGAACGTGCAGTTTCTCCAGCAGCGTATGTTCCGTGCCTTTGGGAAACTTGGACTCCTCATCAATGAGCGACATAATATTCACCGGCTTCATGCCAATGAGATCGAGTATCTCTTGATTGTCCTGGAAGTCAATATGCAGCCAGTTGATGTGCTCCAGCTGGTACTCCGCTTGTTCCATCTGCAATGTTAGGCCATTAGAAATACGGATTGATGTGTTGTGTATGGTTAGTTGTTACCTTGAAAATGTGACCCACAAAGAACTGCTGCAGATTCTCATTGGCATAGTTGATGCAGAGCTGCTCGAAGCTGTTGTTGTCAAAGTTCTCAAAGCCAAAGATATCCAGAACGCCAATGCTATTAACTGGCTCTGCCGGCTGCTTGTTGATGGTGTCATTGATGCGTCTGACAATGCGCACAAAGATGCCATCGTAAAGTGACTTGACGAAGGCATCGCGTCCTTCCAGGGCCGCCTCTTTGGACAGGCTGGTCACCACATGCTCGCCATGCACGAAGATGGTGCGTTGCGTGAGCGCCGTATTCAATTGCGACGTTTGCAGGCCCAACAGCTGTGCCACACGCTGCAAGTTCACAACATCATCCACCTCGGCCGTCTCCAGATTGGCCACCTCTGTGGCCTTGAAGCGCAAATTGCCTAGATGCAGTATGGCCGCCAGCAGGCTGAGTATGCACCAGACTTCGTCTGGCTTGAAGGACAGCACTTTCATGGCAGCACGTATATCAGCGAAGTCCTTAGAATCCTGTTTGCCCGGCAATGTGAAACAGCCGCCCTGTGCCAGGTAATGATACTGGCTTGGGGACTGCTCCTGCAGCTGCAGGCGCTCCCGTTCTGTCGCAGTCAGACCCGCCAACATGCAGTAGAAGATGTGATAGTTGCGCTCCTCGCGACTTTGGAACACAATGCGTGACTTCTCCAGCAGGTATTGCTGTACGCGGGCACCCTGTATAGCACCCTCCGGCGTGAAGCGAATGTCAATGTATTTGCCAAATCTGGAAGAATTGTCATTGCGCACGGTCTTCGCATTGCCAAAGGCCTCCATTATGGGATTGGCCTCAATGATCTGCTGCTCGATCCAGGAGTGCTTGCCACTAATGGCAGCCAAGTACTGCAATATAAGCTTGGTGCTCTCCGTCTTGCCCGCTCCGGACTCGCCGCTAATCACCACGCATTGGTTCTCCTTGAGCCGCTGCAGACGCTGGAAGGCATTGTCGCTAATGGCAAAGATGTGAGGTGGCAGCTCATTGAGCTTCTTGTTGCGATACAGCTGTATCTCGCGATGCGTGTATATGGGCAGAATCTGGTAGGGATTAATGGCCACCAGCATGGAGCCTGTGTAAGTCTGTAAAGGAAGTAGTACATTGAATAAATATAAAGTAATCTTAATCAAATATGCTTGCTACTCACATAGATTAACTGCTTGGCATAGCGTGTCTGCAGATTGCGCAGTATCGTATATTCCTGAAGATCGCCGAGAGTTATCATATCCTCAACATCTCCATGCGAGGTTATGTGCATCGCCTTGAGCACATCGTCCGCCGGTACCCAAAACTGTTTATTGTTGTCATCACAGACAAGTGTCTGGGTCTTCTCCGTGCGGACGATGCGTGCTCCAAAAGGTACCGCAAATTCGCAGGTTGTGTTCTGTGGCTTAACCCACACATATTCGCCCTGCAATAAAGAAATCGGCAAATTAATTGAAGAAGAGCTCTTATCGATGTAATAATAATGTACACGCGCCTCAAATGATTAGATATCGATATAAGGCCCTGTAAATTCCTAACGTGCGAAGAAAACTTGTCTCATATCAGAACCACAGTTGAAATATTACTCAATATCATGGAATTCGGTGTAAAAAACAATTATTGTTGTCATGTAAAGCAATTGATATGGTTTGGTATGATATCGGTATTGTAAATTTATTGTATCGTTCCCCAAAATTGATTTTGATTAGGTAGCTACCTTAATTATGGACTCCACAATGTAAATACTGATAAGTTGGATCAGAAATAAGCTTCTACGCTGCAAAAAGATTCCAATATTCTGTTTTTATCAGTTAACAGAATGAAGATACAAGTTCAAGTTGATCAGTTCAAAGTGTCAGAAAGCCTCAAAAGCTTAATAAATCACAAAAATAATAAAGACTACCTTAAGACTTCCTTTTGAAGATAATGACAATAAATACCACTGATAATAATATTTAAATAGTAAAATAAAAAAGTTTCTTTAACAGAATGTCTAAATTTTTCCATTCAATATAAAAAATTGTTTAAACTTGAAGGTAGAAGATTCTTTAGATATTGCATAGTTTGCTCAAGGCACACACTTTAAAACCGGAAAGACCCGATAAGAAATCAGCAAAGAAATCTATATCATTGTAAATTAATTTAACTAGGAGTGTTGCTTTATAGTAGCTATAAACCAGTCATTAGCTTTTATCAATTTATAATATAAATATGTACATATTTATATTTCTATTTCTTATAGCCAGTTTCAGTTTTGCCAATCTTGTAAAGTTTGCTTCCACCAAAAACTCATTTGAATAAAGGCAAACAAATGTTATCACAGCAACAAGTTGGAACCTTAACTTTGTTCGATTTGCTTATCTTATCGTAGGAATGCCGATATACAAAATAAAACTTATCGGATTTTTACAATCGACGACGCCAAACACGACATAACAACAAACATTCAATAATTGCCAAAAAAGCAAGTATATTTCTTATGTGAGAGCAATAAATAGATTCAAGTTAGGCAACAATTGAAACAGCTGAATTAACAATTAAATATAAATAAAATACTTATATTTATTGCAAAGTTTTCATGACCTTGTTTATCTATGTATAATAACAAAGGCCACACCTGTGGATAGACATTATGATAAGATTATGACTAATAGCTACTGTTAAAACCAAATAGTTAAAAAATTGAATACCTTAAGTCAGAGAATGTTTTGTGAATTTACGATTCAATGATATTCCTGCAAGTGCTAAGAATTCGCACAATTTCTAATATGATTTATGATTGCTACTACTTCTTTTTTTAGCATATTAATAAACAACTGACTAAACATGAGCTCATCAGAAATGTATTTTATCAATTAATATTTAATTGAAAAGTAATTTCTGCGATGATCTAATCATTAGATAGTACAAGTCATAATCAAAATGCCAGCTGACACAAGTGGGCAACAAATTTGAGATCGGATAAGAAATTATGTTGAGGAAACACTTGAAATAGAAATGCAATGACGTCACTTGGAATATTTGGGAGATTTTCACTGATTGCTAAGTATTCTTTTAGATTGACAAATATACATATTTCAATACAGTTGCTAAGGTTCATACTTTTTAAAATAGTTAAAGAATAAATAAACCATATTTGGCATGTATATTTGCTGATTACGATTATACACAGATACAGCTTAAGTTTGTCTCAAAACTTTAAGGTTTAAGGCTGTATGTAGAGTATTTAATAGTCGAGCACTTTCTAAATGACATTCAAAATTGTTTTCTTATTGTATTTTGATAAGAAATCGGATTGGCTTTATCACGTGCTATGCTATCATAGGGCTATCAATACAGGCCCACAAATTTGTATACTTCTTCTACTTCTTACTCTTCAGAGTTAAACTGAGTACGGGGACTTTTTGCGCCAGCCTAATCTCTAATGAATTTGGCACACTTTATAGATTGGTAAAAGCATGATTACAGTTTTGGCTCCGACATGCGGAAGTCTACCAGTTAATTCTATGCTACATTCCTTCTCTATTTTATATTTTCGGTAATTACAAATATGCCACGCGTGGCAGTGATGAGTGTCAGTCAGTAAAGTCAACGAACAGAAAATTGGCGTAGCTACAATTTGTTATCACATCAATTTTCTGATAAGCCACGATAGGAAGCATATAACGAGACCAACAACTGAATTCCTCTGAAAACTTAC
The DNA here is from genome assembly GCA_037075165.1 of Hirtodrosophila histrioides. Lineage (NCBI taxonomy): Eukaryota > Metazoa > Arthropoda > Insecta > Diptera > Drosophilidae > Hirtodrosophila > Hirtodrosophila histrioides. Next base: position 16,467 of record JBAMCL010000322.1, read on the forward strand.
ATGTTCCCGCAGAAACTCTGACATGTCTGTGTTGTTATTATTTTATATTTTTTATTGGGTTTCGCCGTTATGCGAAGATATACTACTCGACAATATCGAGTTGGAGCACTGCCAAAAACACACACACACGCGCCGAGGGTTCTATTAATTGCCAAGCAAATATTTGCCCAACAATTGGGTTTTATTTTCACAGCCGTTCTCACTACTCTTTTTAGTTGGTATTTTGAATATTTTGCGACCGTTTGGGTTCTGTTCGGCACGGAGTCTCGTTCACTTATGAACGGAGTTTTGCCAGGGAGCCCTGGCTGTCATTTCATTTCTTATCTATCGGAACGGCGGCGCTGTTGATATTGATAATGAATATTGAATGCTTTTTGGCAGCCCCAGTTGGCCTTATCGCGGGCCCCAATGCGCCGTCTCGCCATATGGCTGGGACGATCAGGTGTGCAGAAATTGGTTTCGGAAAAAAGGCCAATTGTGACCGAGAACTTGACCCGCATATTAACGCTGTATGCAGTTTTCCATACGTCATGATTAATGCAATGTACATATGGGCAGTACAATGTGCATAATTCTTATATGTATGTAGTGTTTATAAGCCCTTATAAACTAATCGATCGTTTGCAGTTCTTATCTGCGGATGAGCCCAGCCATACAAATATAATCGTCTCGTAGTATAACTGACCACGCCCATGAGTCATGCGAGTTGTCATTTTTCGCAATAATCTATAAATTTTGTATTTCGATAAGCCTTACCATATTTCACGTCTATCTTCAAAGAAGTGCAGGAAATCCGCAGAAAGAGAGTATGATACCAAAAGCGTAAACAAGAAATTTTAATAATTGTTTTATAAAGTTACACAGAAATTTGAAAATTTACTAGAACGTCTGAATTTGAAAGCAATCAGAATGAAAGTAAAAATCATAACAACTCACAAACTTTACGAATGATTTATTGAAAAAGTGACAACAAGACTAATCAGTTTGACAAATATGACAAGGGCTTAATTAATAAATTGCAAACTGCGCAGTGAAATGTCTGATTTTTGCCATTAGGGAAGATAAATAGTACTTTCTTTGGTATAAGGAAAGAAAGTATATGTAGTACTTTCACACATAAAAGTGATATCTTTATAACTTGTATGTTTATTGATTGATTGTGTTGATTGTGAACTTCCTTAGCCCACACGTAATGTTCTTTATTAACTTCGAAATTCGATACATGATTACAAAGTTCAACTAACCAGTTTCAGTTTCATTTTCCCAACGATTTGTCATACTGTTATGTTATCATAATGCCACAATTATAATGTGCTTGTCATCGATAAAAGTCATTCTTAAATTCAGGTGTGAACACTTGCATATACTCAACTACTCCCATAAAATATGATGAATCGAATACAAACGAATCGAGCTAAGAACTTCAGGTGCAACAATTATGTTTACATTATATTTATGATTGTTATTGTTATAAAGCTATTATTGAATTCGATTTAATCTCCAAATGTCGTAAAGTGCAGCTAGATAACCAAAACAGGGTGACACATGCAAAATAAAAATCCCCTATGAGTAAGGAGTTAGTTGCGGCAAAGCTATCGATAATATCGAAACTAGATGATATCGATACAATAGATTTTGCAATTTATTATTGATTTAAGTATTTATATGGAAGTTTTGAGGCTAGAATGGGTTTACAATGATAAGAGTTCTACTGAAAACTGTCGACAGTGTCCAATATATTCGATACTGTCAACTGAGAGCGGTCTATCGATACTATCGAAAGTGATATCGATAGTTAAGCAGCAGTACTGTAAGCCAATTTATAACTTTATACATTCATTAATTAATTATCCTACTGAACATGCTAAAATGAAACAGTTTCAGTTGGTTTTATAGTTATTTTAAGAATCTATTTATCAACCTATAAATTCTCAATTGAATTTAAAGCTGACTCGATTTTAATTCAGCAATGTATTCGGAATTGTAGTACATTTTCGGTTTAGCTAGCGTTAAGCTGCAATAATGTTATGCTTTATTTATCAGCATTGATTTATTATTACTTATTCATGACACAATACCAAGGGGCCAGAAGCAAGCTGGCCGTAACGCCTCATTCCTCTTGCCTCCCCGTTTCTTGGCCCGTTTTTATGGCCAGTGAGCTGTTGTAATGTGCCGTTAGACAATAATTTCATTCATCGCTTCCAGTAGATAATTCGGCTATTGGCCAAACAAATTGTTTAGCGATAAGCTCTAGGGAATTTTCAAGTGACTGAAATAAATTTTGTAGCCCCTCTCCGTGCTGGATTTAAATAAGTGCGTCGGGGGTGCAATTTAATAGTGGGGGGGCTGGCGGGTGGCAATTCCTTTTAGCTGTGGGGCATTGGAATGCACGTGAGCTTCGAGCAGCAGGGCAACGTGCTTTGAAATCCTTGAGGTCCTTTACTTTGTGCTTGGCACACTCAGCGAGGCGGCAAACACGCCGACATGAACAAGCTTTTTACTTTATCCCTTAAAGAAGTCCTTGGCGTAATGCAACGAACTCAACATCACTGACTTTAGCTGCAGGGCGTGTTGGGGTGGGCGGGGATGGTCGCATTAAAAGCGCAATTAGGATTATCCTGAAATGCGCTTAGCTAAAGCAACAATCGTTGCCCGGCAGCTGCGGCAGCAGCTCAGCTCAACTTTTGACCCAATTTCTGGCATATTAAATAGGAAAAAATATAACAAAGAAATTGTCTCCCAGCGGCGCTGTCAGCTGTCGCCGCATAAAATGCAATTATGGCCTGGACAAAGCTACAACAACAAACGGCTGATGACAAATGCACCAAATATTTGTGAATGCCGACAAGGTCGCCCATAAATTCAGCCATTGACGATAACGGGGCGTATGCGCGATGATGTCGAGCAAATTGTTTTCGCTCTTCAATGGCGGCCGCATTGCTGCGGCTTTGACGGCGCAGCGCCGCGCAGCGACTCGTCGCGGCAGCGCCTAAGCAATTTACAATGTTTGCATACACAAACATTTGTATGTATGTATAGTGTACATAACTATACATACATATTTACAAGTACACAGCACAAAGTGGCAGCAGCATCGTTTCCATTGCACTGATAAACTTATCGGAGAAGTCTTTTTAGCAGCCTCTGCCTTTGCCTTCGCTTCTACCTCTGCCTGTACCTCTACGTACCTCTACCTCTGCCCCTTCACCACGTCCCGTAGCACGTTGTTGACCTATATTTGGCATCAATGAAACCCGAACAGCGCAGCGCAGGCTGCTTTGGCCGAGTAAAAGCTGCGAGTAGCCGCCTGTTTCTGACTTGACTGGAGCAAAAGCTTAGCAGTTGTGGCCGCTCTCACGCAAAATGCCAAGAGCTTTGCAACTGGAAGTGCACAGTAAGTTTGTTCGTATAGCTCTCTTAACATAAACGTATACCGTAAGAGTGAAAACATGTGTTCAAGTAACCCCAGCATGCCCTTTTTAGGTTAACTTATGAGCGTATCTTAATAATGCTATAACAAATAATACATTTTCAGCTATTTATACAGGTTATACCTGAGTAGTAAAGAAGTTAAGCTCCAGAAGTATGCTGTGCAAAGTCTTTGTACTAGTATGAAGAATATCTGTGGTATTGATGCGAAAATGGAATTTTGAACAGGTCTGAATAATATAGAAATGTCTCAGTTAAAAAATCATCCTAACTTTTATTGAAGGAAGATTAAATTATTTCCAATTACTGCAGCCATTTATTTTGTCAATCGCTAGAGTGTACTCTTTAGTCTGCATCCTTAGCTTTAATTAGTTCTCTCTATCGAGCGTGCACTGTATATGCAATCATTACCTTAAAACAGCCCACACAGTTAATAGTAGCATGCAGCTCAGCTGTAACGAGCATAGTATTAAAACATGAAAGACAAACAGCTGAGTGACAACCGAAGACACAAACAGAGCGACAAATGAGCAGATAGCTCATGTGTGAAAAAGCTCCATTTGTTGTTATTATTGTGCAAGCAGAAAAAACGCAAGCGAAGGCAGTGCAAACAGCTGGAGCAAACGAGGGAGAGAGAGAGTGAGCTTCAGCAAGCTCCAGCTTTCGCGCTCTAGCGAAACAGAATGGAACTGAAACATGCGATGAGCGCGTCAGGCACGCCATGTGCACTTGGGGAAAGGGTGTCAATGGAAATATAAACTTTATAGATACGAAACGCACACGCACGAGAAGCGAACATCAAATGTCGACACTTGAGAAAACTGTGAGACGAATTTTCCACCAGGCACAGCCAACGCTCACAACTCGAGGTTGCCAGCCTTTCAATACAGTTCGAGGCACGCAGCGGAGTGGACGTTGTACTCTCTCTCATTCGACTGTCAGCCGCGCGCTCAACTCTCAAACACAACGTGTCCTGGCGCTAACGGTAGTTCAAAGCGAAACAAATAGATTGGTTCTAATTAAAGACTAAGAAATACTCGAGCAGTGTTCCAAGTAACTTTTTTGTTTTCATTATCCGTGTGTTTTTGTTTGTGTTTCATTTCTGTGCAGTTTTCACTCTCACTAGCTTTCTCTCATTCTCGGCGAGAATGTACATTTTTAAAATGCAATAAATTATTTAAGGCATTTATTTCGTTTCGCTTTCATTATTACTGTGGTTCTTGTTGTTGCTTTCGCTGCGCTCGCACTTGGCCCATTGGCCCAGTCCCAGTGCCGAACTAAAATTGTTTGCCAGTTGCCTCCAGCGAAGCAAAACAACAATATTACCTCCCAAATACTACAACTACAACAGGCACATACGAACACCGAATAGCATTACGAGTATCATACCGAATACCGAATAACGAATACCGAACACCAAATACCGAATACCAAATACCGAATTCCGTGCACCGAATCCGCGAGGAGGCCACAACGAAACGCCATTCATCAGTCGCGCGAGAGCAACTGACCGCATCTGTCGCACATCCTTCCAAACAGCAGGTACAAACATTTGCCAACTGTGAGACATAAAACAATCGCGAGTTTCAACTGCAACTGCAGCTGCAACGGCGGCAATTCCTCAAATTGATTCAATTAGCCAAGTGAGAGAAATCATTCGGCGAAACACAAAGAGTAATTAAACAAAACACCGCTCACCGCTCACCTGTCACCTCTCACCTCTGACCTCTCGCCGCTCGCCGCCTGCAGCTACTCGCTGTATATTTGCCTCCTGCCTGGTTACAGGTGAGTTTTCCGCTTAAGTGCTATGTAATTGCAGCAACGGCTAACTGACCCAATTGCAATTGGGAAAGCTCAAAATCAATTTTCATATCTATTAGTGGTTAGCATTTATGCCGATTTATAATGAACATCAACTGAGAATTTGATTATTGTTAAGTGATAAAGTAATTCGAGTTGGACTTGACTAGATCAAGTTGTGTATGGAATTGTTCAAAATAACTAATAAAAGTCATATATGAATGCAATAGAATATAACACAAAATCCAGGGTTCCTCTACAGGACTCTTTATGTATGTGAAAAGCAGCTGCTCCATGTGACCTAAATCTGCCTTATGTGTATGCAGTTAATCTTAGAGTTTCACAACTAATAATTGCTAGTTTTTAAAATCATGAAATAATGGTGAAATTTTGATCCTATATTGATATTATAATATATCATGCTCATAAATGTGTTATCCCTAAATACATAAAAACTAAGTACAATTATATATATGATGCTAAGAAAGGGACGGCTGAAATGCCATAAAATATACATAAATATAAATAGAATATTCCAGCTGAAGGACCTGGAAGCCATTGCTGATACACACTTGTCATATAGTTTTAAGTAAATGATTAGTTTTTAAATAAAATAAATACAAATAAACATACAAATTTTGTAATTAATGTAAATAACAATTCTTAAATACATATACACACATATATTTCATACAGTCCCTATAATAATGTAAATAGTAACTATTAAAATGTAAGACTAGCTGAAGGCCCTCATAGTTTTAACTAGAAATTATCATTATATAAACAAATAAATAAATATAATATATCAGCAACATTCCCAGAGAACACTAGTATTTATATATTTATTTAAAAACTAATCATAAACTTAAAACTATATGAAAAGTGTGTATCAGCAGGGCCTTCAAATAGTTACTAAATTTGGTAGGTTTTATGATATATCAAACGCAGATCAAGTTCCTAAGTAAGTCCGTGTTAAAGTTCGTAAAAGTATAACATTTGGCTTGACATTAATAAAGAACTTAAACATCTTTTTATCTAAATAACCCCTGAGAACTTTAAATACTCGTACATTTAATTTCTTTCTTTAAATAAAGTATACCAACTCCCAGTCCTATTGAGCATGTTCCAGATGCTACTTCAGCACAATTGTCTAGCGGAGAATGTTCCGTAATTTTCTTTGTTGTTCAAGTGTCAAGACTGCACATTACGTATACGCACCGAGGCGCACATTGCAGGAGAATGGAGTTCAATGTAGTCTGTATTAGAGAGACGCTGCCAGCTGGGTTGTCTCGAAAACTGCTTGAATTACTTCTAATGAGACAGTTAAAACTCAATCGTCGCTGCTGGCGACGAGGAGCCTTTTAGTTTAGAGCTCAGAACCCTTGAGCTCGTACGCTTCAAATGATTTGAATGTCATTTAATGTGCTTTCAAATGGGAGTGCATTGCGCTCAAGGACACAAGCAGCCAGTCAGGACGACACACCCGGTTGTAACCGCTGGCCAAAATTTGGGTGAGGCCAAGCTAACTTAGGCTGTATTTTAGTTTTACGCACTTGCCACAGCCACAGCCAACGAATGACGAAATACAAATTTTTTGAGGCCTGGTCCTTGGCTAACTTGATGCTATTCGGCAGGACAACGCGCGTTTGTTGTTTTGACATTTTACGCTTGCTGTTTGTGCAAACATTTTTATTTGATTTCACTTTCGTTTAATAGGCGCTTCGTTCTATGTTCTTTGTTTCATTTGTTGATTTGATTTCCATGTTAATTTCGATTCGGCAATGTAGCGCCTAAAGTTGGATCGATATTTTCCTTTTGTTTTTAGACTCTCCCCCCCAAAAAAAATATAAAAAGATGCCGAAAACCAAACCCATTACGACTACACTTAGACGCGCCCAAGTGTCGCCTGCGTGTGGGCTGCAAGTACCGAGTATTTATGACATTTATGCTAATTATGCGAACGCCTAACAATCCCCAAGTGGGCGTGCCAACCCCCGTACCACCCCCAGCCAGCCAGCATAAGGCCATGGAGCATTGTTTTAACAACGAAATTTTTGGTTTGAGTGTTGCTCCTTGCGACGAACGCTGCGTATGCGTAATATTTGGTATTTCTGTTTATTTTTAGACATAAAACAGAAATGTTGTTTGAATCTGGCAGATAACATGCTGGCAGGGGATTTCTTGTGAAAATATTAAGTAGGGTCTTGCTGAACGAAATATTGCTGCTGTGACTGAGATGAGATTTTGCAGAAGAAAAAAACAACAACCTCTTTGGCAGCTTAACAGAAGGCAACAAATTATCTGCAACCAGTATTATGAATGAAAGCAAATTGTTTTCAAATGTTTTTCATGCCCCTAATAGAAGCATACTCTTCAATTTTACTGAAGTAGAAAGAAAATGCAGTCTAATTTGCAAAAATCTGCCTTATTTTAAAAATATATAATAAACAGAGACAAGTATAACTTTAGTCATTATACTTATATTATTATTATTTGAAGTAAGAAAATATTGATCTTATTCTAACTACTTATTACAACCTTTATTTTAAAGAATTTCCCAAACATATATTACTCATATGTATCTATAAATATTAGCCTAAATTAACGCTGGAATCATTTACAACACATCACATTTAATTTATATTTATTTATTTGATATTTTCTACAATTATAAGCAGTTACTTATAACATTCTAGATTCATTCGAGTCCACTTCAGGGCCTCGGCAAGAGTTCAACTTAATATTCAATCAGTTGGGCCAAATGTTAACTTTGGGATTATCCAGAAGCTCGGCCAGCTTCAACAAATTGTTTGACAGGATACTTGTTGTGTGATTTATGTAACCCAGCCCCTCCCAAAATGTTGTTGCCACCAAAATTGTTATTTTAGCCTTCACTTTTGGGGAATTAGTTCATGTTGCAAGGGCTCCGCCCACGCATTTAGGCGCCAAGACAAACATACGAGACTTTACCAAACATAACACCCACAGATACACCACCTCCCGCCCTCCTACACCCCTTCCAGGACCAGCCACATCGTTGAGGCATTTTGTTTTGCTTTACAGGCGGCTTTATTTTGTGTTTGCTTTAATTTGTTTGTTTATTTCACTTTTTCGCATAGTCACAAAGGTCAAAGTTGGGCACATTTTTGCTTTGGCATTCACTTTGGACCTTTAGCTGGTCATATGTGGGTGACTCTGTGTGTGTGCCTGTGTGAGTGCGTGTGTGTGTGTGAGTGTGGCTTTGGTTGGTCCCTAAATTTTGCCAATGGTCGTTTATATACCAAAAATAGGACATGTGCAGTTTATTGAACAGGACAGCGAATTCACATTCTATTAAGGCATAAACCCAACCCAAATTTGAATCAACTTAAAGTTATAAATAAAAGATATAAATATATAGATGAGGATATCAGTTAGAAATGCTAGAATGTGGGAAAAGAATTCCTAGTTATTTTAAGGATTTTAACAGAAATATCTATCAAATTGTTTAGGTTTTTTCCTGATTTATCATCCTTAATGCATAAATCCTGAGCTTAGGGTATGCTCTAGTTGATCATTTGCAGTAATTATAGCACTAACCCAAGACCAAATTTGAAACAGTTTAAAGTTATAAATAAATAGCTGAGAATATCAGTTAAAATGTGCTATAATAAAGGAAAAGGATTCCTAGTCTCAAACTGAAAACTCTACTTAATTGCTTAGGATTTTCCCTGATGTATCATCCTTTATGCATCCTTATATATCCTGTGTTATATCCTTACCCTAGGGTATAATACAGTTAATCATTTGCAGCAATTATAGCACTAATTGAAAGCCCAAAACGGAGCGAAACTTTGAAGAGATTATCGACTTGCCTGTCTACAAATATTTATGGGGAGACATTTAGCAAAAAGCTTCGGTTGCCGCTTAAAGGTCAAAGTTTGGTCCTGGGCTCCGCCCACCTGGTTCCGTGTCCTTTGCTACCGAGAAAGACACAAGTGACAATTACGCTTGCGATGCCAACATCGATTTCATTTATCAAATTGAAACCAAAGTCTTTTGATATATCAACGTGTATTTTTGGCAATATTTTGCTATCAATGTCAAAAACAAAACCTCAGCGAGAAACGCTGACATTTTACAAATGCGGGCAATAAAATTAACTTAAATAACGTTTATTGTGCGCATCGAATTTCACAGACTGACAAAGACGATGAGACAGCAGAATCGACAGGCAATCTTATAAAATAATGTGTGTGTGTGTGTGTGTGTTTTGTGTGTGTTTGTGGCAACTTAAGAAACAATCACACAAACGACAAGCCAATCATAACGAATCATGTATACACTTCACTATGCTATATATATTTAAATATAATAACTGAATAAATTGGTTTAATTTAAAACCATATTACGGCAAGCCTATGAATACTTGGTTGCGGTCTTTCAACCGACAAACCCTGAGGCATAATCATGTGTACCTAAGCCTGGTTATAAAAAGAGCTCACGATGAGCAGCCCCAACATTACCCACCCTCCCCCTTCACCCGTCATGCCAATATGATTGGATCTGCGTTTATGTGTGTTGTGTGTGTGAGTTATTATGACCTCCAGTTGATTCCCTGTCAGCGTAAAAGCCTCGATGACTGATATATGAATATGCTAATTTTTGTGTCAACATATTGACAGAATGTTTTGTTGCCCACCCACACAAATACACGCACACAATGCGCATATTTATAATTTATGCAAATTTTAAATGAATTTCTGAGTTACGCGTAACATTTTGTTAGTGGCCCCAACTAACATACAAGTAACTACTAACCTACTAACTAACTTACTAGTTTGTTGGCAATTCTGCACAGGCTTAAGAGCTCGCAGTTAATTAGAAAATGTTGCACAATGTTCTGTTTGCTTTGTCATACAGAGCACATAAGTACTCTGCATATAGATCATTAACTGCATTATTAGGTTTTGCCAAGGGATTGTGGCTAAAACACACACAGAGAAAACAAAAAGCAAAAAAAAAACGAATGAAAAGTTTGAAACGGTTAAGAGCAACATCTGCTTTCAATTTCCTCATTGTTCGGTAAAAGGAAAAAGTGTTGCATACATTATTAAATGGCACAGCTTGTCAAAGAATGAAACTTCATTATTGGCTTAAATTTGTGTAGTTCAAAGTAAAAATTCAATCCAGAAAAGACATACATACGGTCTAGTTTTAAGCCGAGCTGTGAAAGTCGAAGAATAGTATTTATTGGGTAGCTTTTTGGGTGTGGATAAACTGAGAAGTTTAATTAACACACAAATAAACTTGTGTTGTAGTTCATAAATAACAAAGCAAATGAAAACAATTTGCATTTATGCCATCATAGCTCTGGGCTAAAACAATTACAAATTCAATTAATACATATTTGTTCATTTGCATAACAAATCAACATACTTAAGCGACAAAGTGCTTACACTCTGCATATATTGTTTATTCATGTATTAGGAACGTATCTGTATTCGTTTAACTTGTTGTTTGCAACTCATTCAACATTAATTAGTATTTTCGGAAGGTTTGCGCTTAACGAGAAGCGAACAACTTCCGTTTCCGCAGCTCAAAACTGAAACACAAATTGCATTTCCGCTTCATATTGGCAGGTCCCAAAAAAGCATGCACAGATTTACAAAATTGTTGTGTTCCGGCAACTATAAAGTTACACACGCACACACAACACACACATACGCACACATGGGTGTATTAGCCGCCATGTGTGTAATTATATAATTAAACATGGCGCACATTCGTAATGAGCATTTCCGGTTCGTCGCACGCAAAATGGCAGCAGCTGGCCAGCTGGGGAAAGTTTCATTCATTTATTAGTTAGCAATGAAAGCGGATGGCAATCAGAATGACCAGAGGGTAAAAATGTTTTCAAACCCGCTGGGGCGCCGCGAATTGGGCCAACTTTTCGCACTTTTCCGCGCTGGCAATCAACAGTTGCCAATTCGCTGTTGGTGCCAGGTAGTGAGAGGTGTTGGGGCTAAGGACATCAGCCGTGGTCCGTTGAATGGCTCAGTTTGCAGGTGCAGAGTGATGACATTATTACCTTGTGCGGTTGTTGTTGCTGCTATTCTTGTTGTTGTTCTTTGCCCTGTCGTTTTGGCTTAACAGCTAATGGACTTAAAATGTCCTCGTGGCTTCCGCTTTGCATATTCAGGTCCTTTGTTTTGTTGCTTCATCACCTGCTGTTTAGCTCTGTTTCCTCTTCCCTTTCAGTCTCGTGCTGGGTCAATCAACGTTTATCGTTTGTTTTGAGCTTTTCTTGGATTTTGTTTGGCTTACTTCAAATATAATTAAAATGGCAGCTGGCTGTTGCCTTGTCCAACAGGTCAACACGTTGCGTATACGTTATATGTGTGCATTGTAAATTAAAAATGAAAGATTGCGCAGTATTAGGTCAGCCATAACTTTATACCATAATAATAATAAGACATTTATATTCGTTACAGCATACCACCTTCGATATTCCATTGGAGTCTCAACTCCCTGGCTTAATTCCAGCTCGCTGCATTGCCCATTGGCATGGCAACTATCTGAATTGTATTTAGCAATTTATGGCATTTGAAGATTTCGTTTTAATTTAATTAAAACAAAATTCTATGGAATTTTTCAAGCATTTGAAGCGAAAACTCGGCTGGTGGCTTATTCAAAAGTGGTCAAAAAATATAAACCGCTGCAGACGGGCGCATTATTGTGTACCCTCAAGGACACTACTTTCAGCTGGGTTGGGGAACCGCAACCGCAGCGCTCATCCTTCTTGACTAAGTACGAGTATAATCTGCACATCCACAAACCATAACCTGAGCCCTAATGCTCGTTAGCCGGCGACGACTGACACAAAGCGAGCTGAAAGCCAAAGGCGGCCGGATGCAGCCAAAGCGCATTTAGGCCACATACGAGTTGGCCTGACACACACACACACACACACACATAAACACACACATACGGGTATAGAAACCAGAAAGGACAGCTATCTTCGGAGTGCCGCAGCTATATACCCTAGCAGGAATTCATTTTTATACAAAACTTAATGTTCGCCTGATTGCGCCTATGGGAGCCATGTTGTCCGATTTTAATAAAATTATAGGAAACCATTTAAAGTATAATAAAACTCTCACTTAGTTTGGATGATATATTTGTATAAACAAAAAGTTTTTCATACTATGGCAGCTATGTGATATAGTGGTCCGATTTTGACCAAATTTGGGCAGATCGTACAGACACTCTAGAGACACTGTTTAGGAAAGTTTGGTGAGGATACATTAATAAACAAAAAAGTTTTTCATACAAAAACATAGTTGTCGACCGATCATTTCTATGGCAGCTATATGTTATAGTGGTCCGATCCGGCCAGTTCTGACATATGTACTGCCTGCAGCAAAAAGAAGGGTCTGTACAAAGTTTCATTACGATAGCTTTAAAACTGAGAGACTAGTTTGCATAGAAACAGACGGACATCGCTATATCGGCTCGGCTATTCATGCTGATTCTGAATATATATAATTTGTTGGGTCGGAAACGTCTCCTTCAGTCGATTACACATTTCGAGACAAAATTATAATACCCCCTGCTAGGGTATAAAAATGAGATGCAGGAGCAGCTCTCTTACACCCTCTTACTGCCTCTCACAGTTCGAATTGGCCAGCGATGCATGGCAAAAGCGACGGCTCGTAAATTGATATAGCCACATAGCTGGCCCAGTGGCCAGTTCGTACACACACACACACACACACATACACACACGACTGGCGCACACATACATATGCAAACGAGTTTAGGTTATTGTAATTTCTGGCATAATTACTTATACACAAGATAATAGAAACTGGAGCACTCAGACCCCGGGCTACAAGCAAAAAGTCAACATCATATATTCATTTGCATAATCCTGCAGGAAGTGGCAAATGGTATTAGCCAGGCTTTCAGGCCCTGCAGTGGCTTACCTGGTTGCTGGTGCAGTTGGCACTTCAAATGCATTTAATTTCGCATTTTTATTCCACTTTAATGACTTTTGGGTACATTCATTGCTTTGCACTTTGCACCATTGCGTCAGAAATTGCGCTTAGAGGCAACTTATCGGTCTTGGGCAATGTTACTACAATACATACATTTCATCTGAGCCACTTTTAATGGGGCAGCTATTAAAAAGGTTTACGTTCTCTGAAATTAAGTGTCCAGCCAGCTGTATAAACATTTTAAACATATTTAATTGAGTTCCTGGGGCCAAGTAAGTACTTTGGAATCCCCAAATGAAAGTAGCGATTATAAGATGATAGATTTTCAGGATACACATTCACATTCACTTTCACTTTCTCGCCAATTGAGATGAATGACGTGTCATCGACTCAGTCAAAATCCAGCCAGGATTTGTGAACAAAATTGATAGCCTGGCTGGCGCCAAATAACCACTGCGAGTGGGTCAAATACCCACTTGGGGGAGGCAACCCGCAGAGTGTGTAATTCCTGTGGGCAGCCCAAATGAATGACAACAGCTCACAGATAGTCTTAGATACATCTAGAACAGGAAAGAGAGAGTTAGAGAGAGAGAAAGGAAGGCAGCTTATGCCACCATTGTGTGTATTTTAATTATGCATACGCAGCGTGGCTTAAACGATCCATTGCCAATGGGGCCAATAGACATTCAGCCCCAAACAGATTCAATCATTAATCATTTACATATGCGACCTTATTAATTGGCTACGTTGCCTGCATGCAAACACCTTAAGTGTGCGTGTGTGCGTGAAATATATCCTTTATAGTATAAAATATATACAGTATAGTCCGTGTGTGAGTGATTTACGAATTGCGCTTTAAGCGCTTACCCAGGCACAAATTGAATGCATACACAAGCAGCTCTTTTATCATATGTAAATCGTTGTAATTTACGAGTGAGAGCTGCGTTCTAATGTTCCTGACATTCAATGAGCTCAATTCATAGCTGAAGTACTTGGGTTTGGTATAAATATGACGCGTACTTGCCCCAACAAGGTCAACAACAGTCAAAAGTGTGTACATTAGTTTACATAGTTGATTGATATTGTTAGCTGCGATTTATTTGGAGTCAAAAAGGTACGAGAAGGTTAAATGGAAAACACTTTATACTGATTGCTGACATAAATATAAGAAACAAAAGCAAATCAGATCTTGTTATTTATTTTAACACATAAATTTTCCATAAATATTCAAGTTATTTCACAATTTTACTTTATTTTATCCTAATTTGTGACAGTCTTATAAATAAAATAGAAAAGCAAATCAGTTCTATATTTATTGTTTTGATATTTTCCATTAAGATTTCAAAATTTTTGCATATTTTAAAAAGTATTTATTTATTCTATGCTGATTCCTGAGAGTGCCATTTATATAATAGAATTTCCTATTTATGTTTCAGTAATTTAACAATTTTTATAAATTGTAATAAACAAGTAAGAACATTACCGAGTGAAGTATACTCTGTTCCTAGTCTGTTATCATAACACTTTATTAGGAGAGGATATAGACCAACATGTGTCCTAAATTTGGTTGCTACAGCTTCAGGGACAGACCTAATAAATAATACTTTTTTCAATACCAATTTTGTTTTAAAACTTAACTCAATATTGAAAAAAGTAATTTCACAAAATTGGTCTTAATTATAAATTGTTATAAATGCTACTAACCGAACTAAGCAATTGCTATCGAATGTAATTGAAAATCATAAAAACGATTAGCTTAAAAAATAAATTAATGTAAAGATAATTAATTTTCAAACGTTTCATTTACCAGAACACAAATAACTGAAATTGAGAAGTGCTTGCTAAGCAATTAAGTAATTGAAGAGCAACTTAAATACTGAAAGTATTTATGTCAAATACTAATTAAAACGCTAAGGTCAAAGCTGTCAGCTAAGCAATCAAGATGGTTTTAGAATTTACCATTGTTCAGATTCTGTGCAATTTCACTGCAGGATGATTGATTTGTGCTAATCTTGAGCATGAATGGATGACATGTAAAACAAAGGCGCTGACAAGTGTCAGCCGCGTTCTCTGACAGCTTCACAAAAATAATCAAAGCCTTGCCCCCTTACCGCTGCCCCCGCAGGCATTACTTTGTGGTTGGCCATTATGGCAAACGGACGAATGCGGTGCGCGTAATTGACCATTGTCCCGGCAAGTGATGGCCATAGGCTCCAAGTGTCCTGCGGATGCTTTGCTTATGCTCCACGCCACGCCACGCCACGCCACGCTGCGCTGATTGACGTCAGCAGTTTGCTTAGTCCTTTGCGTGGCGCTCTTTCGCTCCCTCTCTCCGTTTTGGCCCCCCTCTCTCAGGCTTTTGAAGAGCCTTTGGTTTGCGTGTGTGGGCCACCAGCTCTGCTAATTAACTGTGCGCGGTCCTGACAGGAAATATGCTAACTGTCAGCCGGATTCGGGTAATTAATCTCTTTACCGGCCTGTAAAAGAAACTGAGCGCGCATTTTGATGCGAATTTCGCCGGTTTCCTGGGTTTTAGCTGGCGGAATGTGTGTCAGGGCCGGTTTTGCGCCAGCATATCCTTGAAGTGCAACACTCGCAAATTAAATACAAATATATGCAAATATTCAACTGCCGGTCCGTACAATATTTCAGTGGAAATCAAAAGCCGTCGGGCAAGAAATAAAATACAAAACTGGGGCAACAATTTCAAATGCGAAACGAGAGAATAACAAACAGTGTCCAGGATGAGAGCAAACAAGAAGAGACATTCGAAAATCTGCACACTATCTAGTTTTTATTTTTTTGATATACCCTGTACCAATCGCCAAGTTAGACATGATTGATCCGAGAAAGCACGCAAGCAAAAGACGAGATGCCTGCATTTGAACTGATAAAAACTTTGATAGACATGGGATTTTTTCATAAGATTTCTTCTTGAATCCAAGTAAATTCAACATTTATTATAGCATACTTTTGAGCTGTCAGCTACTGCCATATAGTATACAGTCGTTATTTGTTAGTTTTGTGAGTACCTCACATGCCAAGAGCAACTTTTCAATTTTGACAAACAAAAAGTTTGCCATTGGCATTGCGAGAAGGTAAAGGAGGAGGAGGAGGAGGAGCAGGGGTCTGTGGAGGACAGGAGAAAATTTACTGCCAGGAGAATTTCTGTTTTCGCCGTGCCATAAAATAATAAAAATGTGTGAGGCGCACACATTGAGAACTCAAAGAGATTTCTGCTGAATTCAATTTGGTGTGTCGACACAAAAAAAAAAAAAAAAACAAAACGAAAATCGTCAACAAGGACATGAGGCGCCAGCAAACTGGCAGCCATATGCCCATATCCACACCCACACCCACGGCACAGGACACGGCGGCACACAGGACACAGGACACAGAACGTTGGCCGCAGGCCGCTGACAGTATGAGCTGACATTTTAATAAAAATAAATTTGATCAACACTTTGTTTGCTCTCTTTGAATCCACGTGCTATCCGATATCGATGTCCCGTGTGTGTCAGCTCTGCCGTTCGTATTTACTTACTCAACATTTGTGGCAGAATGAAATCGAAATCGAATATAAATATGATTTATTCTAGCATCATATGCATCCGATTGTGTCAGGTTCTATCTTAAAATAATAAAATACTCCCACATAAAATAACAAATCAAAAACTGAATATATTGCGAAAAGCAAATACATCAATTCGTAGAATAATAAGATATAAAAGCTGCTTTAACATTTTAATATTGTTTAAGTGTTATACTTGAGCACGCACAAATGGAGGCATCTTTAAGGACACTTTACGAATGCCACTGGCCATCATTCGTGTCCTTTGAATGATCCCCTGTCATTTAGGAATGTTTATCTCTCACACAGTTCAGCAAACAATATTCTCGCTCTTTTTTAAGAGCGCTAGAGATGGACATGTGTACTGGCGATGGCACTTGCTGTTGATCGATAAACCTGGTATTTTTCTATAATATTCCAGAAATATCTTAAGAGCGCTAGAGATGGACATGTGTAGGCACTTGGTGTTGATCGATAAATCTGGTATTTTTCTATAATATTCCAGAAATATCTACGCACTCAACACATTCAATTTAACGTACTTTTATATATAATGTATATAATGTTATTTGGCACATGTGGAATGTTTTCCATTCTTATGGTAACTTTATAAGTGAATTTCTTGAGTTCAGTCAAAAATTACAAGCAGGTCACGTGACCATTCCTAAGTAGAAAACTAACAAACTAACAAAGTAACAAAGTTTTTTTTAAGTTTTGAATTATGCAAAAAGAAAAGTTGTAGCTTTAACCTTAAAGTTTTTGCAACTTTGTATGTATATATATAGCCTTGGCTTTTGTTGCATTCTGCAATATGTTAAGCAAATCCTGCGCTGCCCCGCAGCGTAACCCCTGGACAATTACAAATGCCATCGTTCTATCGCGTATAGTATAAACACATAGTTGTGCAATCAAACAGACCGTAAATAATCAACAACAACAACAATAACAACACATAAAAAAGAACCCCCGAAACGCGGACTGCCTGTCACGGCGACAGCAGCTGCCACCACGGACACAAAATTTACGAGTATGTATATCGACAGAAAGGTCCTGGCCCTGGCCCTGGCCCTGGCACAGACCGGACTCCATACTCCGGCGGACAGTGGTCAATGGTTTGTTTGGTTGGTTAGTTGGCATATGGTTTGATGGGAATGTTGGTTCTTGATAAGCCAGGGGACGGTTACCGCCTGCACTTCCGGTGCATGCGCCAGGTCCAGCCCGTCCAGCTCGTCACCGCCTCCGTCTCCCTGCGCCGTTTGCTTTTATTACATCCGGCAGCTGTTGCGGTTGCGGCCCTGGGCGGGAGTCGTTCACGTCATGGCGACGAATTCGAGTTCATGTCCGTGTCAGGACTCTGTGATTAGCACGTTGCCATTACCGGCGCTCGCGTCCGACAATAAAATCGTTTTTATGAGATTTGCTGAGCTGTTATCGCAAAAAACAATAATGTCAAAAAAAAAAAAAAAACAACAAAAAACCGAGTCACGCCGTGCTGGTCAACATGCTGGCTCCAGTTGGACATCTTATCTGGCACGAGCCTCAATAACAACATTCTTGACCTGCCCCATGCTCAAACCGTTTCCGCATCCGGCGGAGGTGAAGCTCACAGCCACAACTCAGAGCTCATAGTAGCTCAGCTGTTTATGTATGTGTGGCACAGTTTGTTTATTTCACCATTTTACCTGCCATTTTGCGTTTGGACCTTTCAACTTTGCCAGCAATCAATTTTATTGATTGCATTCTCAAACTGTACGTATGGGAATGCCGAGCAATGTACTATTTCATTAATCTGTGCATGCCATGTGCATTGTCAATTGCAGTTGATTGCTTATATTTATCACTTTATTTAATTAGCGCACAACTCACATACTAGTTGAATTTTAAATAATTTACATACTTTTCTATGGTAATTGCCGGCGTCCATTTTCAGCGCAGACTTGTGCGGAACTGGCCAACGCCGAGGTTTATTTATTTCATTTACATTTCACATTATTCTTTGGCCAACGCTTCTGGGCATTTCTCTTTGCCATGGCCATTACCATTGCCATTTATATTCCTTTCCAGCACGCAGCAGGCGGAAATGCTCAGACTCGCATATCTTTTGGCGATTTTCGCGAAAAAAAAACGCGAAAAAACGCTCAATATTTGCACTCAATCAGATGAGCGATGAGCTAACTTCAACAATAATATTTGGCATACCAATAGACTCCATACAAAACTTTGATATTATTTTTATAGTATAGAAGACGTAATAGAAAACGACAGCGGCATTGCAAATGTTATTAGGAGGACTAACATAATGTTATAAATCAAAAATACTTCGTTTTATCATCTTAAATAAAACACTTTATAAGATTACAGAAATCTATATTATAAGTCGCAACTTTGGGCAGTTTGTCATAGCGTACTTTAATCAAATATTAAACTCGTATTTAACTAGTCAGAAAAGGCTTTAAAGTGGTTACGTTAGGTTCGATGTCAGTGGCTGGAGCACAAGAAGAAATATCGTTAGCCTATTCCACACTTGGGCCAAGAGTTGGTCCTTGTGATACCACATAACTTCTTTTAAATATTGTGATCCCCCTTAAACCAATTTGAAGATTTTATGAATTTGAGGATATTGTATATCCCAACCCCGGATACGTCCGATATGGCATCAAAACTGTAGTGACCCAGGTGTTGGAACCTTCTCCTGCTGAGTGAGGCGCAGTGACAGAGCAGATGTTCTAGGTTCTGTTGGTTAAACTCGGCTCTTTTTCTTATGCTTTTATACCAAGTTTCAGCATCTTAGTTCAAATACCTTACGCACATATTTATTATATGTATTAGAAACATACACCTACATCTATATACCAAATTTAAGCAACTTAGGTCAAAAACTTTCAGAGATAATACGAGCAGAACACAAATATATACTTTCTGCTAGACATTAAGATTGGTAACAATTAATAATAAGAATAAGAAACTTTGCAACTTTCTCTTCTAATACAATTCTACCAAGCTAAATTGTAATTGGAATAGACATTTTCCCCCATCTTTAGAAACCACTCTAAACTCAAGTTGACTTTCCATAAGTTTCGTAGTTCTAACAAAGTTTGATGCTAAATTTGATGGGCGGAAGGCAACGCAGCAAAAGTAGCGTTAATTAATGTTATTAACTAACCATTTAAGGGTAATGTCCTTCTAATTTATGTCGAAAATGGCAGGAACAATGCAGGCGGCACGAAATTGAGCGCTTTGTAAGGACAAAAACTTTTCGCCACGAAATTATGACTTTACACGCAAAATCACAGCAGGAACACAAACTTTGAACGCAAGTGAAGCCATCAAATGTGTAAGTCCCGCCCCAAATGTCCTTCGACACCCCACCGCCATTTGCCTATGCGTTGGAGTCCGGAACAAAGTTGATTTGGCTGGCGTCAGGACAAATCACGCTGACTGGCTCAACATGACAGCCCCAGTGATGATTAATGAACACACGCTGAATGTAATACCGTTTCGGTCAGCTGCACTTGTCGCCAGAGTTGTACATTTAACGAATAGTTCTGCTTCTATTGAACACAGTTCACTGGTTCATTTGTGTGGAATGAACGAAGCGAGCAGGTGGTCTTTAGAGAGCTCTTTACATAGTAATTCTACAGTATTCAGCTCCATTCTAAATGTTACGACACAATTCTATCAATCAAAATTTGTTCGATTAAACAACTAAGTGGGAGGAAACTACATACTATATTATATCCCTTATAGTTCACTTGTTCAGTTTAGTGAGTAGTTCGGCGAACCTGTTTTGAACAAATCAGTTTGGCGCTAACAAACTAATCCTTAGCGTTTGGCTACAAAGTTAAAGCTCAAAATATAAATCTATGAACTCGATTGATTCATTAAACTGAATGAACTAGCGGAGCGGTAAGCAGTTCGTTCATTCAGTTCAGTTCGATTGAGCTTGCCTTACGCGATTCGATACAGACACCTCTACTTGCCTGACTCGACTTTGAAGCGGACTCACGCTGCGTATGAGTAATTTACTTGCCAAGCACATATTGTGTGTGTGTGTCTGCGTGTGATTGTGTGAGTGTGTGTGTGTGCGTGTGTTTGTTTGAAATGTGGCATTATTGACATTTTTATTAGGCCACTCTTCGCTCATAAAGCAAACTTGTTAATTCGCGCCATATGCTCAACATTATCCCCTCACCCCCTGCAGTTCCTGACACACATTTTGTGGTGTGCATAACGGGACATAAGTTGATGCAAATGGCCATCGGGGGAATTGTTTTGGGGCTTGTTATTCCATTCCTGTTGCTGTTGTTGTTGTTGTTGTTGTTGATGTTATTGTCCGCTCATAATTTGATTACAATTTGGCATTTGTAATTTTTATGTCCTGCAAGAAGAATTGCTTGTGCTCTGCATTGTATTTTCTTGTTTCATTTTGTTAATTGTTTTGATGGCAATTGTTGTAATTACTTAAGTAAAATGTGAGAAATTTATTAGGGAAGATAGGATTCTAGGAGCAGCTTGAGTTCTTATTGGGTAAATTGCATAATTGAAGAGCCTTTTTGTCCGCAATTTTAAATTAAAAAGCACAAAGTTAATTATTAATTGTTAAGCAAGTCAAGTCCAATTGACAATTTAGTGATAAAATCCTCTAAGTGCCCGATGAAATTTCTATGCAGAACAGGTTTAGGCCGGGCTTCAATTCTGCCTAAGCTGCCGTGAAATTAATCGAAATAAGTTAAGCAACTTGGCAGAGTTTGACATATCTGCATACATCTTACAACATTTGCCCGGGCAAGGGAATTACAGCCACGTTCCCGTGGCAGCGTCAACGTGTCCACTGCCAAAGTTCAAAGTTCAGGCGCGTGCCAAGCGACGGGACGGGCGGGCAGACGAAACCGAGAACATGACTGGCATTTCCGAGACTAAATCAACAGTTTGCCATTTGCTCATCTCCTGCCCACGTTGTGTAAATGCCAAAAGCGAGCCCGAACATTTTAGTAAAGCCAAAAATGCCATCCCTCCCACAGCCTGCCCACACACAACCAACACCCACACCCAACACCCAACACCTACTCCACCTACTCTACTCTGTCGTGCAGCATTCGCTGGCATTGCCTGTCATATTTGCACTGCTATGCTTCATGGCCATAATGATAATTGCGCAGGCATCGCACTGGAACATTGCGAACACTCCATTGAGCAAGTCCTCGTAAATCAAACGCACTGATTCCCCGCCCAACCGTCCCCAAAAATTTCACACTGCTCCTCTCCGCAGGACGCTCAGCTGGACAGCCCTTGGCGCCAGTCTCGAAATTAAGTGCTCTTGAAATTCGATGAGGAAAGCTAATCTGTCGGCTCACTCAATCAACGGACGAGCTGATGTCGGCGCCATTGTTTACATTCGGCCAATTATATTTAGTAAAACAAATCAATGAAATATAATGGCTCGGATATTGATCAATATAGTAAATGGAGTGCAAAACAGAACTAGAACTACCAATTATTACTCTAATTACTGCCTGTGCCCATAAAATTGGTAAAAAAGGATGCATTTGCGCAAATGTATGTAACAGGCAGAAGGAGACATCTCCGACCCTATAAAGCATATATATTCTTGATCAGTATCAAAGAGATTTCGATTTGGCCATGTCCGTCTGTCCTTCTATATGAACGCGTCGTTCTCAGCAACTATAAGAGCTAGAGACACTAAATTTGGAATGTAAGTTCCTGTAAACCATACACCGATCAAGTTTGTTTCCTATTTCAGATATCTCCCCACGTTCCTCCGCAATTCGATAAAACCGTTTAATTCAAAGAATTTTAAAGATATAGCTTTAGGATACAACATGTGCAATACTTTGGTCACTCTTAATCTGCTGCATACATTTCAAGTTAATCGGATAATAAACAAGGAAGTTACTCAACAAACAAGATTCAGTACTGCAGCGCGGGGGGGAAGAAGCAGAACAGCCACCACTTCAAATGTCTCGCTTGCGGTGTCGCTTGCGTGTGTGCATCTTTGTGTATGTGTGTATGT
This sequence comes from Hirtodrosophila histrioides, assembly GCA_037075165.1. NCBI lineage: Eukaryota > Metazoa > Arthropoda > Insecta > Diptera > Drosophilidae > Hirtodrosophila > Hirtodrosophila histrioides. The sequence goes on from JBAMCL010000322.1 coordinate 39,277, forward strand.
GTAAGTGTACGAAGATGCGATCGGAAATGTATGACCTGGGTACAGGGGGTTTTGTAGTCGGGTATACTCGACTATAGCATTATTACTTGTTTTGTTATGATTATATGCAATGTTGCCTATTTTTATAAGTTTATCAATTGATTCAGATCTTAACTGTGTAGTTATAATAAATTTAAATGAAACTATCTGAATTTTGGTAGTTAAACAAACAAATTAATCAATTTATTTTTATACTCTAATTTTGCTGGAATTAATTGAAATTCCCAAATGGTTTAGGCTAAAACTTGTTTTAAGTGTTGCCACCTTACCACAATTCACAAATATGGCTGCACTGAACCGTAAAACGTATTGACAATAATCCCGAAACAGTTTATAAACAGTTTCTTAAATTATAAAAGTTATACACAACAAACTTTCACACATACATATACATACATACATACATACATACATACACATACGTACTTAGTACTTATAAATAAATGAGCGCCATATGCTCCCTTGCAAGTTAATAATACATTTTCGGGGGGCTTCTTGGTGGGTTTCGCAAAAACTTTTAAATTAATCAAAGTTTGTGTTTTCATTTCCATTACCATTACCATTACCATTTCAGCCGACCCACTGTGACGTGCATAAATGAAAGGAACGTGCGATGCAACTGAATCCAAGCAAACATACTGAAACGCACTACTGGATTGTGAGTATCGCCTTGAACTTTAGTTTTGATATTTTTGTATTTATTTGTTTCTTAACAATATTCACGACGACAACTTGAAATGTATCCGGGGCCAACTTGCGGCCACACTCTCCGCATTTATGGCGCCATTATAATTCTAGCCAAAGTATCAAAAATGCTGCGAATGCGAATCGTTGCCAAAGTGCATCAAAATGCATCATATACTCGTATATAGTAGTCGAAAAGGCTGACGCCGCATTGTTCCTGGCCTGAGCAGCTTGGCAGGCTGCCAGTTTCAGGCGAAATGCTCTAAACAGGAGGAGCAGGAGTGCGAGCAGGACTAACTGTCGGTGGAGTGAGTGGGCCCAAAAAACAAAAGCCGCCTAGGAAAATGTCTGCACACAGAACTGCCAATAGAATTTTATTGTGCTGAAATTGTTGGAAAATTACAAATTGCCGAGCAACTGACTCTCTGTCCGTGCCAGACCGCTTTGATGGTTTCATTTAGCACATTTTCCATAGACTTTGCATTGTGTGTGGGCTGAAAATCAATTGAAACTGTGAAAATCCTAATGGCGGCTCTAAAGGCCAATGCACTTAATTAACTGTTCGACATTTTCCGCTTTTCTGATGCACTTTTTTGTGTGTTGTCAAACGAGATAGTCATGTTTATCTCACCCTGTCCTGTGGGTTGCCCAAAACTCAATTCAATAAATCATTTGGTTGGGCAAGTGAATCGACAGATTTCTATGGACATGTCACACGTTGGCCTCGCAGTGACCCAAAATGCCAATGCAATTGACATTTTGGGCTGCAAAATTGATGATGTGACCTGTCTTTTGCCAGAAAATTGTATAGATTCCCTTAAACAAGCAGATAACTTTGAATGTTTTGGGCAAAATGATTGAAACCTTTTTGGCCAAACTTTGATATGGATTCTAGTATAAAGCGTAGGCGTGGCATTATTTGCAAAACTTAATGAGCCCTATAACTTTGGCATACAGTTGTTAAGTGAGTAAATGACCGTTGGGATTTTCTACATACAAAGACAATCAATCAAAGGCTTTAATTTATCAATAAAGTTGATTTCAAGAAATATTCAAGGGAACAGAACGGTAAAAAGGGATAATATTTATATGCCATAATAGTTCTGAGAAAAAGTAAGGCTAAAGATCCAATCAGCTATTATATTAAATCAGTTTTGACAAAGTTTCTTAAGTTGGAGTGGAAAATATGCGGAAATCATTACCTAGTGATTTGAGAAAATTCAAAAGTCTAAATTTATTGCATTATTAATATTCATTATACATTATTTGGAACTAAGAAAAGTCTATAAAATGTCGTTGTGTACCAAATTTAATGTCCGCAATTTATTAAAAACATAATTTTATATTTTAAGATTCAAAATTTTATATTTTAAATTGCAATTTGAAATTTTATGTTTGAAAATTTAAAACTTTTTCTTAAATTTAATTTGTAAAATAAAAATAAAAAAAAATCCAAAAAAAAAGTTTATTTTCAGAATTTAATTCATTTTAAATACTCAATCAATTTAGTTGTGATTTAGTTTTGACAGAAATATGTGGTTTGAAAAACTTTAAAAGGCAAACTTTAAGTACTATTCAGGATCTTTTCACTTGGCCAGTCAAAATTTCAACATTCTTGGCTTTATTTTGGTAATTTTTTATTTTCAGCACATTTAAAATGCATTTGTTCTTAATATTAAATATATTAATCGGAATTTAGCTTACTTTAAAATATACATTTTCTGCGCATTTCAGACCCTATTTTGGTGTGCCTTAGGAGGTTTGATTTTGGGTGGAATCGTTGTCATCTCATACTGGATAAGACGATGCAGGTATGTATACTATTTTAAGTCTTGTCAATGCATTTTCTTACTCCTATAAATTTCGATAAAACCATGAATATTGCGTCAACTTAAATGGCAAGAACAAACCATATCCAATTAGAGAGAGACACGTCTTTCCTTCTTTTCTTGTTGACCAATTCTACGAAATTTACTGGGGTCTTAATATGTTAAACTGCGGTTAGTTTTTGGAAACTGTTTAAACTGTCAGCGCACTAAGTCTCACAGCACGTGACTGTCAAAGACTCAAAAGAAAAAGGGGCAGACAACGTGCAGAGGGGGGTATCATAAGAGGCGCATAACTATGACAACGGCAACGACGATGAACCCCACGTGGAGTGGGCGCTGAGAGGGTGGATAAGTGGGCGAGGGGCGAGGGGCCCCTAAGTGTTGGTATTCCAGTGCATTCAAAGGCTGGCGCCGAGCGCTGACTGGGCGACATTAGAAAAGACAAAAGCTGCCACTCGGCCGGACAGAAAGTCAACTGAATAATTCAAGTCGGCAATTGGACTGGCTGCGAGCAATTAAGTTAATGATGCAAGGTCACTGGAAGTGGGCACAGGGCTCAGCCCTCGCCCCAATGTTAATAAAAACAAAAACAAAACAGAAACGTACTAGCCACCCAAGAATGACGCAGTTGACATTCAAGCCGCCCCGGGGGGAAGGGTGTTGTGACCACTAAGAGCACCGCCGAGGGGCCTATTACGATGGTTGGCGTCAGTTCGTCCCTTCACTACACACACACACACACACACACACACACATACATCAATTTATTAAAGGACAAACGCACAAAAGGACAACTGGCGACTGACATGCCTTGGTGTGTGTCTGTGTATATGAGTGTGTGTGTGTGTGTGTCGGTTTGTGGATTCCCATCGGCAGCGTTTATTTCGTTTCGGTTGTGAGTGTCTTTCACGCGATGTTAAAGGCCAACGCGTCGTATACGTAAAATATACATAGTACATACTTATACATATATAAAAACATTTCCAATTTTTATATGGAGCTCACAAATAGGAAACAGCAAACAGTAAACGAACAAACAAACTGAAATATTTGCATACAAATGAATGTCCTGCGACCAACAAAAAAAATAAATAGTGAAAGACGAAAATGTGCGCTTGAGACCATATGTGGAGGAGTGGAGTGTCGGGGGGTAGTTGTGCTAAAGGCCGATGTGCTGGTCCTGATGGTCAGCAAAGGTAAACAGTCGTTGAGCGGGTCATGATTAATGTGTCACGAAGTGGACATCGCGTTTCTTTGCTACCCACAATATGTGGCAGACATGGCACAGTGGTATGAATCGTATATAGACAAGCCAAGAAGGGGTCAGTGAAATATGAAAAAGAAATTAAGAGAGAGTAGTATTTCTAGCTACCAAAAACATTGTCTATAAGATAAAATACTTAAATATAATATGCTAGCTAATGTCAAGAAAGTACTGAAGTTGGCGCCCGAGCAGGGACATTTTCATTACGAGAATCAATATGAGGCGCGGTGAAATATCTATAGAAATTAAGAGAGAGTGTATTTCTAGCTACCAAAAACATTGTCTATAAGATAAAATACTTAAATATAATATGCTAGCTAATGTCAAGAAAGTACTGAAGTTGGCGCCCGAGCAGGGACATTTTCCTTACGAGAATCAATATGAGGCGCGGTGAAATATCTATAAGCATATATAGTTTTTTGCACTAGCAATAGGTTTGGCTGGAATGTAGAATATTTATAAAAGACTTGTAAATACCCTCAATGAGAGGCGCCCGAGCAGGGTCATTTTCATTACAAGATATCAACATATTTAGTTTCGGTCGTAACAATATAAAATACATATTTTAAACTGAATAATTGACCAGCCAGAGGTACCAGCTGTACTTTGGAGTACATATTCAAGCAAAACATATTAATTAACCCAGTTTAGTTTACTTTGAATTTAACCTATAAAAAAGGAAGGGTTTTACGCCTAATAAAGATACTTTGATACTTTATGTATGACCTATTCGATTTTTTTAGACCTAAACCCTTAAGCAACGTGACAAAGTTCCAATCTAGTATATCTTTGTGAAGCCCACACAATCAGTACGATCGATCAAGGCAATTAAATCTGTATAACCATCCCACGGTTAATTACACATTGTTATCCCATTGTCAAGCCAAACAAGCTGACATGCCAAGTTCAACGAGTATGCAGAAGGGTGGGCGGGGGTGCAATGAAGACGAGCAAATATAAATGGAATGACAGTGGCAGTGGCAATAACGACAAGAGCAACATGAGTCAGTTGGAAATTGTCATAAAAATTAAAAATCAATTTTTATAATCCAGTTAGAGGGGCCGACAGTTGCAGGCCGACAGACCTAGAGCCGAGCCAGTACAAACGGAGGGGGGGCCTCAAGAGCTGGCTGATATGAGGCACGCAAACATATCGTAGAAACCACCCACAACACCCACACACACACACCCACACACATAGAGTGAGTAGTCACCCAGAAGGGGCGGGGCGGGTTGGACGTCGCGTCGGACTGGAATAAAGAAATTTCATACTTTTTGCTTTAACCGAAACGATGTTCGAAATTTACCTTCATTAACAGACGACCCGAGGAACCGCGTGGCCGCGTTTATTTAGCTCCTACGGCTCCTATAGAACTATTCGTACTCGTGCGTGTTTATAGAGCGACAAAAACAGCAGAACTTAGCGACAACGCCAAAGTTTTTTTTGTTCGCCAAAGTGATAATCCGTTGAAGGTACGGAATTCCATAAAATAAAACCGAAACTAGTTAATAATTTATTTCGATTTTCGCGCAATTTACATAAGTAATGAGAGGAGAGATATTATGAGGCGATCGTTAAATATGCAGATGATAATGCTGATGGAATAAACCCGGTTACTTTCAAGCTCTGCAGGTGCATGTCTAACAGTGTGAAGTGTTTGTTGGCCAAGCTAATCACCGGCCTGGCAAATGAAAATTGTTAACCTTTGCCAACATACCCCAAACCACAACCAACCCAAACCATCATCATTTTTAATGTGCCATTCAATTTTTGGCCTTTTGACATTTCGTTGGCGGAAATAACTTGGCTTGATTATATGAGTTGTGGTAATGAAAGTTGCTTGAGTGCTTTGGCTTGCGGTGATTTCAGTTCAACATAAAAACAATATATAAACTTTTGTCAAGTTTATAGTATAGCCACAAAGCAAAGATCTAAGTACTAGACATAGAAAAAAGCAATAAGATTTTTAGCAAATATTGAAAACAATCTTTTAAGAAAAGGCAGACGGAAAGAGAGCTTCCCATTCCTAAATAAAATATTTTCCAATTCTTCAATTTGTCATTAAATAAACAAAAACCAAGGGACTTTATCAATTAACTACATATCTATTTATAAAATGATATAGTATGTATGACTAAGGTCGCTTGTTTTCTAATCCTCATAAGCTGTTCAAAGTTAAATGGGACTTTGTGTTGTGTACATTTAACTAAGCCCGATTAAGGCCAGTTGGTAGACGGCAGAACTTAGCACCAACAATTGTTACCAATTTGCCGATATATCTAAACGAGGAATGAAAGCAACAACAATGCTTAATGGACTAGACAAGTTTAGACGACGCTTCATATTATGAAATATGAAACGCTCATTAATTCGCAATATCCTTGCCCCGCAGAGCCGCAAATCGCGTTTTCTCGACCATATCGTGCCACAAGCAAATTGACAATTTAATTTGCAATTCCACAACAACAACAACAACAAAGTGACAGGATAATGCAATAATCGAAATGTGTATAGACTCGTATATATCATGGCACAGCCTTTGACTTGCTCGAACCAAGCAATTACAACAAAGCACGGGACGGGGAGAGGAAGGGGTGCTGCGACTGCCTGGAAATTTAGAAATTGATTCGAATATTTGCCTGACCCCGCAACCTGCCCATAGCTCGCAACCTGACACCAGGCTGGCAAAATGGAAAGCAAGCTACTCACAACGCACACCTGCCGCAAAAGGAATACAAAGACAGACAAAAGACAGGACAAGACAAGAAAAGAAAGCCAAAGAAGACATGACAAGAAGACAACACTAAAGAAAATCAATAAGCCTCAAAAGCAAACGCCAAAAGTAGCAAAGGTATTGCGAATGTTGAGCATTTCGCGCGCCTGATTAGATAAACTGTAGAGGGGTTGTGCAGGGGCAACAGGGGCAACAGGGGGGGGTTTTAGGTATTGTTTAGGGCGCTGCAACAAAAGCAAATCAGTTACGATTAAATCAACAGACAACAACAACCACAACAGCAACAAGAATAACAACAATGCAAGCAAAATATAAAATGTAAAATTAGAATTCGAATTAGACAATTAGACAAATGGCGAAGACGCTTCGGGGCTGAGACACGTGCCAAGGGCTAGCGGGGTGGGGTGAACGACAGGCATATGTGCCACACACATAGTGCTCAATGTCACAGCACACACAGAACACACAACACACACACGCAAGCACACACACTCTACAATTGGCGGTTTGGCGCGGCAAACGGGGCGTATGATTTATTAAAGCGTCCATTAAAGTTCTTGTCATTGTGTTGCTGTTGCTGTTGTTATTGTTGTTGTTGTTGTTACTGAGGTTTTTCGTGTGAAGGACATTCGTTGAACTGCACGCGTTGACTTTGTTACCATAGCCTTGAGAAGTAGTAGCTTGAAAAGTTTTGATTGTGTTTTGGTTTCTCGCAGGAATGCGCGTACTTTTTCAATTAACCCAACGAAAACATTTCGCAATTCCCCAAACATCGCACTTTAATTTAGATATAAATTTGAATTTTAAATATTGCAATGTCAGCATTTTTAATTGCCACGATATCTGACAAACAAAACCAGCGCCGTATCTAATTACGGATACGTGGCGTTCATTTATATGTTTTCGAGGACCATGAACTAATTGCAAAAACCATTTGGGAAGCCATAAAGCGAGCATTAATTAAAAGATATATTTCAATTGGTTTGATTTCAATTTGTGGGCGAGAATAATACAGAACACAATCGAGAAACTTCATAAAAGTAAACATCGCTGAGAAAATCTTAATCTACCAATAAATTCCTAAGTTAAGTTTGATTTTTCCCATTGAGCTATACCTGAAATGGTTTTTATAGAGTCATTTTCGAATTTTGCTGCTTGTTGCGTGTGTAAGGATCGTATTTCAACAAATTGGGGTCAAATTCTCAATTTTACTTCCTTGTGCCCTCTTCAACCGAGTATACTAAAACTTAATTTCCTTTTCACATGTTCAAGAAAACTTATTGAAAATAGAAATTTAAAAGAAACCCAAACACATGGCTCTAAGATTGTAAACATATCTGAAAGCTGTTTGTCCGAATGCAATAAAACTTCATCTCCATCATAAATATTAAGATTGATTTAAAATAATACAGCAGCCAAAATTATCGATTAATAACAATACAAGAAGGTTTATTACAGATAAATTAATAAGAAAAGAAAAAACAAAAAAACCGAAATTTATTTTATAGCAATTCTAAATGGAAATCAATAGTATAGTATATAAATTTTGTTTTTAAAAATGTAATACCAATTTGCACTACTAAAGGATTGAGGAAAATTATCATGCTTGTTGCCATTTCTGATACCGATCAAGTGAATCTAAATCGAAATTGTTAGCTGTTCTAAATTCCGCAAAAACGTTTGAGCACGCGGTTTGAAAAGTTTTTGCAGTAGAATGAAAACTATTGCAACATATGTCAATCGAGGAAGGGAAAACTAAATGTATAAATTTATAAGGATTCGGATTGAAAAGTAATCGGAACTGAGAACAGGCCTCTATAGTAAAAGAAATGTTATAACTATGAAATAAACGACAAACATTTTACAGCAAATAACTCGATGTGGAATACTGTTAAACTTGAAAAAATCAAATGTATGTTTGTAAAACCCGAGCCCCCTTTTTACCATACTTAAGACCACCATGAACAACTTTGAATATATTTATAAACATTCTAGTGAAATGACCGCTCATCTTCCCTATTCTTTTCCAATTACCAAACTGTATACCACGAATTCGAATAATGCATTATAATCGAACTTCAGATTTAGGTGTCGTGCATTGGACTATTGCAAACTTTGTTGCTTGAGCGATCGGTAGGTAAATTCGCAAATTTGCTTGAAGCCAAATGCCAAAGCCAATGCCAATGAATCAAATTAGACAGCAAAATTTGAGCAAATCACAATAAAAACAAAAAAAAATAATAATAAATAATCACCAAAAGCAAAATGCAGTACAAATGTTTTCAAACAATTTTCATTTTCCTATACACAATCAAAAAAAAAAAATTGGCTTGATTTTCACATAAACACACACACACACACAAAGAATATTTTTGGTTTGTTTACACGCAATTTTAGAAAATCGCTTTTTATGAAAATATATACAAGAACAAATTATTGGCTGCAATTAGTTTAGTTGATCAAATTGACGTATGCAAAAGAACAACCGCATGTTTTCATTTAAATGGCTTTACATTTTGTTTACCAAAATTTTCAATATTCGAATTTGTGATATATATCTTTTCTGATTTATGATTTTTGTCGGTTTGTCGCTTTCGAATGCATAAGGCACTAAAGTGGGAGAGCCTTGGCAAAATGCTTTTTTTGACTGTCATTTTCATAGTTGAACGCAAGCAAATGTTTCATTTTAAAGCAAATTAATTAAAAACACACAAGACACACACCCCACACACACACACACACACCTTATCGATTGCTGTGTGCAAGTTGTGACGTCAGCAGTTCAGCTAAGGTGGAGGCGCCTCCTGAGTGTGGCGCCGCTTCGAATGCAAATGCAAAATGCAGAAATATTTGATTTTCTTACTTTCACGAATCGCTTTACTCTGTTCGTTTATTGTAATTCCCTTTTGTTGCTGTGTTTTCAAACCGTTTGCCCCGAGTGCAATGGACATGAATTTTATTAAAACTATTATTGCATATTTCTTTCCATTTCTTTTCGAAACTCAACTTTTGTTCCAAATATCCACCCAACAACAACAACAACAACAATACAAATAAACAAACAACAACCAAAACACACACCTGATATCGATATTGGCTTGCGTATCGATATCGTTTATCGATACCAGGACACTTGCAGCGAAGTTGCCGCGCCAGCGCTCCAAAGCCAGGAGCAGGAGCTCATCATCAGCTGCCGCCGCAAACAGCAGCAGCAGCACACAGCAGCAGCAGCAGCAGCTACAGCAGCAGCAACATCCGCAGCAGCAGCCAACGCAGCCAGTACAGTCCGCAGTACAGAAAATCATCACCCGATCACAATCATCGACGTCGTCGCCGTCGCATGCTGCAGTGCATCAACTGAAGCAGCAGCAGTCCCTGCCCAACCCACTGCCCCCATTGCAGCCAACTGGCGAGCCGCACCAGCACTCGCATCCGCACCAGCACCCGCACCATCATCACAGCCACCCGCACGCCTCCAAGTCCGTCTCCATACTCGTCTACAAGACTCTGAACACGGTCTTCAAGAGCAGCCGCAAGATCATCGTGCGCGTCTGCGAAGTGGCCAGCGCCAAAAAGTCCTTCACCATGTTCAAATTCAACAAAGCTGCCCAGCAGCAGCGGCTCGATAATCGTGCCAGCGCCGTCACAGGACACGATCCCTTCGTCAGGCCGCCGGTACCGGAAAAGTGAGTTCACGCTGCGTTACTGGAAACACCCCAAAAACTTCAAGCTCAATTTGAAGTTGAATTTATTCAAATGCCTTCAATTTTTTAGTGCAAGTGTCGTAAAAGCAATTTCGAAAATAATTCAAAGAAAATTTGAATTGCATCACATTAGAAATTTTAGTAGTTTTCGATTAATAAAATAAAATATTTAAGATATAAGATATAAGATTTTTCACTTATCTTTTTAGAAATAATTTCATTCTGAATATTTCCAAGTCATTATTTCAATAAATTCTATCACTTAGCTTCAAATATCTCCCTTCAAAAACACATTTTTAACTTCAATTTTAAAGTAATCACTAGGATATACTATTTCTTGCCTCAGTAAACCTAAATTTAAAAAAAAAAGAATAGATTTCTACTATTTAGTCAATTAGAGAAAGTTTAATACTATCACATAACTATTATTTGTCTCAATTGCTCTCTAAAATATAAAAAAAAGAACTTAAACATTAATATAAACATTATTATAAGGCTTTTATTTATTAACCAGCACAATATCCATAACCTGGCCTGGTTTTCGAGCCCGAAACTTCATTATTTATTTTAATATCGATTTATGTTTGATAGGATGGGTAATTACCGTTTGTGAGAAGTACTTTATGGAGCTACAAAAATGACCTGATAGGTTTATGATATATGAAAATCAGCTGTGTTTATCAATAATTTGTTTGCTTTTCGACACTTTCACTGCAAAATACAAATGTTTTGTTTCTTAATCTGAAATCACACATCTGACACAACGTATTTTCCCCTAAACAAATCAACCGAATAATCGCAACAGAAAAGTGAGAAACATTATGAAGAAGCTGCACAAGGCGAATGGACTGAAACGCTCCAATTCGGCGATAGAATTTGATGTATCAGCGCTGACAGCCGCCAATCGAAGACAAATCTACAGTAGGTGAGTACATCAACTGATTGCACAGACTGTCAGTAAACACACAAGACACTATGTAAATGCAAAATGCAATATGCAATATGCAATAATAGAGCAGAGTCCAGAACTACATATTTATTGCGATGGGACGTGTGCACAGCCGTACGCCAAAGAGCCACTTACTCGTAATCGTAATCGTAATGTCAATGTACGCCACACAGTAACTGCACAGGTTTCTCATCATTGTTACCAATGTGTGTGTTTCAGTTAACCAAATTGTTACTTAATAGTTTTAGTTTTATATACAATTGATGCTTATTTATGCAGCAATGCAATAATATTTAATTAAGACAAATCTTTTGTACACTCATAGAAATCAATATCGAAATTCAAAACAATCACATTTATTGTACTATATTTTGTTGTTTATTCCCATTTTGCCTTCTATTCCCTACATTTCTACGTACGTTATTTTCGCGTCCTTCTATTTGCAGCAACCGGTCGGCCAGCTCGGAGCAAGATAACTCAGATAATCAGTCCGAGCACTCGGAGAAATCGCCACTGGTTAGCGCGAGGTTAGACAATCTGGCTAGGCTCTTTTTTAGCAAATCGATGCCAGCGGAAACCGGAAGTAGAGATACCATAGATTCAGTACTAACAACAAGGTTGCATATTCTATTTATATGTATCTTAACACCATGTATTTTATTTCTAACCCAACTAATTTCGTAACTTTTGTATTTACCCACTACTACCCAACAAAGAAACTTGAAACTCAACCATTATATCCACATAATACTTATATAATACACACATATTATTGCAAAAAAACCAATCAATTGGCATATTTCGCATTTAGTTTCCACATTTATCGTTTTGCTCTCTGCATTTTCTTAAAATATCTCAAGTGACTTTTCCGTTCAGTTTCTATATATCTTTTCGTTTCTTAACAGTTTTTGTTTCAATCGCTTTTTTCTAGCCCAAAAAGCACTTTGCATGCTAAATAAATAGCGGCTAATGGCGTTCGCAATGCTTTTACGTAGATCTAGTGCACAAAAACCACAATTTAAACCACAAAAATAAAAGAACACTTCACAATTTGAACTTGATTTTGAAACTCAAAAAGCAAACACATTGTGAATGCTGCTACAAACAACAGAAATGAAAAAAAAAAAAGAAAACAACATATAAACTTTTTGAAGTGGATTTTATAGAATTGATTATGAACTAACTTATACTGTGAAAACTAATTGAAATTCAAAATTTGAAATTTGTATGGTATGAAAACAGCATTGCTTTATAAAGGATAAGTTTTAAAGTAACCCCAAAACTGGTTATCCACACTGTGAATCATCGTTACCATAAAAAGGGCAAAAATATCACGCAAATAAAAACCAAAGTCAGCAAAAATGCTTTTTTATAGAAATTAAATGTGATGATAAAGTGCATTTTCAGTGTGCCATATGATGCCAGCCAGGGTGAGGGGCAGGCGTTTGGGGCGCGGCTTGTGGCTATTGCCAAAATGCAAAGGTAAAAGTTGCCAAGGTGAAATATTCTCAAATTAGACGCAGGCACAAAAATTGCAAATTAAATTATCAACTTGGAAAATTTCACTCGAAAAGGAAGCGCCGCGCATTGATGAAATTCTCGCATGTGTTTGAGTGTTGTGAGTGTTTCTGAATACCTGAGCGGGTGTGTGTGTGTGTTTGTGTTGAATTGGGCTGTGTTTGCCACCCCACAGCCGCGTGCTGAGCCGTGTGATGAATGTGCAAGCGAGCGTGAGCTTCTGTTCGCGTGTGTAAGTGGAAAGCATCTATTTGTGAGTTGTGCGCGAATTCACGATGCCTGCCGTGTATGTCTGCGAAACCCTAACGAGCATCGATATGTGTACACACGCCCCTATTCCCCCAAGCGCTGCAAAGTATGCAATAAAAAATTTTACACTCGAGCACGTTAATTATGGAGCCCAGAGACGCGCTCAGCCCACTGTATTGCTATGGCAATGTATGTTCATATTTTTATACATATTTTTTGCCCAGCAAGGCCAAACACTCTCAAGCTGCTGATTGAGTTTGTATTGGTAGGCAGTTAGAAGGCAACATAATCACATAAATCTGCAGAAACAAAGAAGTGCATATATGGCAAATGATCTATGATAAAACTAATATGCTTTTCGCTTTTATTACGCTGCAAATTTGTTCAAAATCAGCGAAAGAGCTGCAATTTTCTTGCCATTTCAATTTATACAAGAAATTGTTATATGAAACTGAGCTGCCTTACATTTCAATTTATTTTCTTGCTCTGTCCATAAGCTGACACTTTTTAAGCAAATAGTAGAGTGTTTGCAACCAGTTTGTCGTAGTTTTTTCACTAATAGTACACAAAGTCAGTTTCAAATTTCAGAAGCAAAAAACTATAGATGATTTTTCACGATATTATCTTTTATCGTTCACTTAGAGCCACAAGTCTCTGTTTTCATTGTTTAGCCAATATTTGTCTGGCATAAAAAGCCTTCTGCACACACACACACACACACAACAAGTGTGTCAAGTAGTGTGTAAATATTAATATTAATAAGGCGCCAAAAAACAACAGTGAGTAAAAAACTTTAATGGCTTCTGTTTCTGCAACAAAGTTTGCTAAAATTAGCTTAAATAAATATGACTATGTGTGTATATATGCATGTTATATATATGCATGGTACATATTGCATATAGAACTACACGATTATAGTCAAGGTCCAGGCACTTAGAGTCAACAACAACAGCAAAACAAACTGCAGAGTGCAGCAGCTGAAAAACTGAACAAAAAAAATATATATTTCGCATACGCACTGTTGGCCAAAGCGCAAGCGAAGCATTTAAAGAGACAAAAACAATGCTGTGTGTGTGTGTGTGTGTGTGTGTGTATGTGTGTATGCTGTGGGCTGCGTTTTGCCAGGCCTTGCAATATTTTTCACTTTTTCGCTTACAGTTCTGACGCAATAAACTTTCGGCCGAACACACACATTGCGCATACGTCGCGTTGGCCACAGCAAGCCAACTGAAGCAGTCTCTTGGCCAACTTTTATGACACACACACACACACACATACACAACCACAAATACATACAGAGCGACACTCACACTCTGTTATGGTACTGCCTTATTAAATTTTCAAACACATGCTAAACTTAACCCAAGGATGTGCTTAACCTTCGCTCTGTTTTGATTGAGTGGTCCGTAAGTGTTTGTTCATGAGCCTGTCTCTTATGGTATGCTGTGTGCGTGTGTGTGTGTGTGTCCCAGAGCACTTGGGCCAAGTTTGTGTTTTTGTTAACGCTCTTTCTTTCGTTCGTCACTTCTTTTAGCCTCTTTACTACACAATTAAGCCGCAGCAACTCGAGACACTGCAGTTGCTTTCGTTTTGACACGCTTTCGTTTTCAGTTTATCCACTTTGCATTTGCATTTCGTCCACTTGGCCAAATCCTTCTCACAGACCCTTGCTTTAAGCCACGACCCTTTTTTTCGGTTTGTCGGTTTGTATTCTCTCCAAAAATAAACAAATAATAAATTGCACAACGAAACAACAACAACAAATATACTATCATGTTAAACTCTTGCTTCCGTTTCCGCTGCGCCATTGTGCAGGCAGGTTTTGTCTTCATCTTTGTCTCTATTTCCCTTCTGCCCCCTAGTCCAATAGTTGGTAACTATTATAGTTTTTTTTTTCCTTTTTTTTTGTTGGCAAGCTTCTCTGTTTGGCAACTTTAGTTGGCAACTTTCATATGAGCCATCAGGTTGCCTGCCATTTCCCTCCTGCGGCTAAATTTGAGGCTTTCACCTCTTTGGAAATTATTTTTCAACAAGTTTTTATTACATTTGGGTATTCAATTTGAATGCGGCTTGCATGTCAATGGGGTGCCAGAGCCTTGTTTACGTTTACACTTTATAAATTGTGCTGCAATTGTCCTGTGACCATGTTTGGTGGTCAACTGAAATGCTTTTGACATGTTGTACAGCTCAGCAGAACATGTTGATAATTTGTGGTATTGCAACGAAAAATTGCAACTGTTTCTGACATGTCGGAATTCGAGTTGACTTATTTCCGATGTATTTTATTTGATTTTTGCCAAAAATCCTTTGGTTATTGGTTTGTTTTTTTGATTTCAATTGACTGACAGAAACTAATTAAAAGTTTTGAGTGAAATTTCAATATTTATGCGTTAAGATAAATGTATCTAGAGCAAGTTGTAATAAGCATTAAATAGCATTTAAATAAATTAAGCATAATGGGACTGCATAAAAGTTATTTTTCTTGATTTTGTGTGAGTTTTGTTATTTTTTTTTGAGTGCGGTCACTTATGCAAATTAGCTGACCAAGTGAAAAACATGAAACGCATTACTAAGGAAACCTTACTTAGAGCTTGCTAAATACTCATTGAAAATAATGAGTGCTTAATGTACATAAATCAACATAATATCATGAATGTCCAACATTTGTAGACATTGCCATGATTACCTAGTTATAAACTATATATAGTTCCTATTTGACTTTCCATAGTTTGAATTCCTTTCTGTATGCGCTAAAATGATACAATTTGTTAAGCAAATAAACAAGTGTTTGAAGCAGAGTGTCTAATTCGGTGTAATATCTTACAGGCCGAACATCAAGTATCAATACTCAGCGCTAGACAGCGGCAATGGGATCGTGGAGCGGAGTCCTCGAGAGCGAGCACAACGGGAGCGAGCACTGAATGCCACACAGGAGTGGATACAGAGCTCCAATGGGCGCTACGAGGTGATTGCACATCTGGATGAGATTGGCTCAAGGCATGGCAAGAACTGGTTTCTGGTCAATGATGCATCGGTAGGTTAAACGCACTGAGAACTTCTACTAGAAGATCCTTAATCCAATCCAACTCTTCTCAGGTGCGCACGGATCGTCTGATGACGCTCTTGCCACTGCCCACAGATTGTGTAGCCTTCGAGGATCTGCCGCCCAATGAGAGCGCACGGGACATACTTATGGAGCTGCTTGGCTCACTGCATCATCCGTACATCTATCCGGTACTGGATCTGGGCTTCTTGCGCAACAGCTCGCATAATTATGCCTGCCTGGTCACGCCCTTCAACTCGCGCGGCAGTCTCAAGGATCTCATCTTTAAGGTATGCTCTTTGTGCTAGTTATGCAAAACTGATTTCTCATTTTGTACCATTTATTTCAGGCCCAGTGGAACGAGCCCTGGGCACGAAAGTATACACGCAAACCGAATGGCCTGCCCGTTAGCCAAGTGCAGCGTCTGGGCCGCCAGATTCTGGAGGCCCTGCTCTTCCTGAAGGAGCGCGGCTTTCCGCTTCATGGTCACCTACACAGCGGCAATGTCATTCTACAGAATGGAGCAGCCAGGTGAGTTCAGAAGACTGACTAATCTATTAAGGGGTTGCTCATGTAGAAACGAAATATCGATTGATATTCCTGGAATATCCTTAATAGCCTTTAAAAGCAGGAAAGCTAATTACTTGATTTTCAGAATTTCAAAAAAGCTGAATAAATTGGTATTGTACTGCTTTTTATTTGATATGCAAATTTCATATTGTTGAAAATGTAATTTCTAATTAAGAAATGCTCTTTAAATATTCACGAAATTGAATAGAATTTAATTTGAGCAGCATATCGTATACGTTGTCATCACAATAAATGCCAAATTAAAAGCAATTCAACAAAATCGCTACCCATTTTTTTGGGGCATTATAAATGCATGTAAAATTACTTTTTGGCCCACTCGGTTGCCTTTCTGCCTAACCTCACAAACTTTTATGTGTTACATGCCAGGCGACAAGGCGTGAGGACTCCTGCTCGCCCCCGTCCCCGCCTCCGCCCCCACACACAATACACACACGCAAAACAAAAACATTAAATGGATGTAGCAACAACAACAAAAATCTCATTTTTTGCCATTTTTATATAAATGCTGAATAAAATTCGTATAACAATGTGGGCGTCCTTTTTGTTGTTCCTAAAGGTAAATAAAAAGGATTTGCTGAAAGTCGATTAGAGTGGAAAGTACGCAATGGTAAACGCAGCTGAACCAATTTACATAGTTGACATTTAAATAATGATTTTTATATGAATTGCTTTATGGTAAGCGCTTGGGCTCTCAAAAGTAGAGTTAGGATGAATAAACAAGTAAGAATGCTCTAGTCGGGTATACCCGACTACGAAACTCCTTGTAGCCAGGTCTACAACTTCCTAACATATCTTCGTACACTTAGACATACACATATACGCACGCACACAAGCGACAACGAAAGCGAGGCATTTTAAGTAGCGTCTGCGCTTCTTCGTTCCCCCGCTCTGTAGTACTGAATCTTTTTTGTTGAATTACTTCAGTGTTTATGAACTGATTGATTTGAAATTTGGGCAGTAGATTAAGAGAGACTAAAGTATCGTACATGCCAAATCCCAAAGCTATATCTTGCAAATTGTTACTGTAAAACGGCTATTATCGAAAAGCGGGGGTATGGTGGGGGGGAATATCTCGGATCGAAAATAAACTTGACCTACGCCTGCGTCTCTAGCTCTTAGAGTTGCTGTGTTCATACATACGGACAGACAGACGGACATGGCCAAATCGAAATCTCTTTTGATAATGATCAAGAATATATACACTTTATAGGGTCGTTACATACATTTGCACAGATTCAGTACGCCCTTTTTACCCATTTTATGGGTACAGGGAGTAAATAGGCTTTATCCTAGGTACTTGTATATGCTTTAGGGCTATCATAACAGAGATTTTTATTAAAACAACAATGTTGCCACAATTCCAACATTTGTGATACAAAACTTAATAATCGATTAATAAATTGAAATTGCTTTTGGGGCAATTTACCAACAAGTTGAACTTTAACTAACAATTAGCTAATGGGAATGTAGACATTGAAAAATCGGCGCTTAATTATAGTTAAATACAAGTTTTTCATTAATTACAAAACTTACTAATGTGAGAATGTTGTGTGCAATGATAATGAAGAGATTAATGACACAAACAAAATAAAAAGAGTGATTTATACCTACAATTAGGTAAATAAATGTTCAGTGAATTTATTTGATTATATGTAATTATTATGCTTTTCCATTGATTAACTTTTTTACCGCGCTAGACTATAATCAAGTTACAAGTAAACTTTAATACTCTGAGCATAGCTGTCAATAATTATACGCTTACAGAGTGTACGCCTGGATAGGATTACTAAAATATAGGATAGAATTCTTCCAAAACTGAGACTGCGTGAGCTGTCAAAGGCAAAACATAATTTATGTGCAGGTATATTTCAGTTTTATCCAGTCTGCTGTTTCTTTGTTTCCTTTGGATATGTATCTGAGGAATCCCACAAGAAAATAAACACATATTTAGCATACTTTTATGTTTTGCTGGCAACGAACGCACTCACTCATTCTTCAATACAAAAGCAAAGGAAGTGTGCGCTTTAATACTCACAAATAACGTCTGACAAGCGCTCTTTGTCACATAAACACACATCACACCATGTGGCAGACACATTATGGCCTAAAAGTGGACGCTTTGTTGCTGCCACGTGTTGGCCATCCAGGTCGGCAGCAGAGTCAGAGTCAGAGTGTGGCAGGGCCAACAAAAAGAATAGCAATAAGTGTTGTCATTATGCGAGAATGTGGAGGGTTCAACATTTAATTATGTATTTTCTTTGAGGGCATCTTTTGACTGATACTCGTTTACCTTTTTGCAGGTTATCGGGCCTGGAGAATGGCCTGTTGGGGCTCAGTTCGCGCATTAATGCCGTTATGTGGTCTCGTTCCGTAACGGAAATCGAGAACGTTGACATTGTCTGCTTTGGCCATCTGCTCTATGAAATGTGCACCGGCCAGGAGCTGACCACACCGAAACCGTCCATGCGGGTGCTCGAAATGGAGCTGCAGCATTATCCACAAATTGGCCAGGTAATTACATACATGGCAGGTGTTTAAATGATATGATATAGCAGCAGTTATATTGCACAGGTACTGGAAATATTAGGTCTTATCTTTGAGCCGCCCAGCGGCGTATGCCCCTCCGTCGAGGACCTAGTCCTGTGCGATCTATTTCGCAGCATCGATTTGCGCGAACTGCGCGGTCCCTGTTTCAGTGTAAGTACCAAAAAACCCAAAGCGAAATGCTGCCTACAATTATGATAGAAATGTGTGTTTCTATTTGCAGACAATCAAGCCGAGCCTCAGCCGTTCCACGCTAAATTTGCTGCACGCTGTGAAGAAGCGACAATGCGCCTCCCTGGGCAGCTCGTTCAGTGAGGCAAGTTCCCCCTGTACGCCACCCTCGACGCCGCATGATAGACGCACCGGGTAAGTGTCCAAGTCAGTTCTCCAGTCGTACCCCACTGGCATAGCAATGCAGCTCACCCACACAACCACACACACACTCAAACACACGCAAATACATACTAAAATCTCTTCATACACATTCACGTATTAAAACAATAGTCATCGCCGCATTATTTGCTAAGTGTCTCTGCTGAGGTCTTACTCTGTGAATGAACACATACAAATACGAGAATCCCAGCCAGTGGCGCTGTGAAGAGGGTCATTCTAGGATAACATTATTGAATAGTATAGCTTGAAGACTTGTTAGAGTAGTCGGTGTTTGTTATACATACTATAAGCCTGCATGCAAATCGAGTATTAGTTTAAATAACTCTAGAATAATTGATATATTGTAGTTAACAATCACAATAAATGTTAAATGCAAGTTTCTTTAAGGAAGTTATATTAAAGACATTAAGCAAGCGTTTGTTTTATAAATGGAAGCAAGAATTACCTGCTAATAGAGACCTTTAAAAATTCCAAATTGAAAACAAACTTAAAGTCCGAATTTAATTTGCAATTTCATACAAAACAAAATCGATTTATTTTTTGGGCGCCATATTTGAAAAGTTAATTCCTATTTGATTTTGTTAGTGCATTTAAGGTTTGTGAGGTTATACACGCACACATGCACAATTGAAAGTTAATTTTAAAGAAATAACCATAGGAATTCACTGCATATACTTAATTTAGAATTTCCCTGTTTAAAAAACAAATATATTCAATACAAAAACCTTCAGTTAAGTTTGTAGTTTAGGCGCGCGTTGGGCGCCATTCTTCAGTTGAATCCGGCCCTGGAATTTGGTTAGTGCATTTCAGGCTAATAAAAAGGCACACACACTCCCACACACACACACTGCAAAATGCTGCCCAACCGAGTGTGGAACTTAGAATTATGTGTTAAGCAAAAACAAAACAGAGGTGAACAAGTGAAAAACTAACATAAAATGAGAGCACAACACAAAAAATGGCGTCATAAACTTATGTGCGTTATGTACAGCATGTATGTAATTGTATGTGTGTGCGTGTGTGTGTGTGTGTCGTGCACCTGTCCGTCTGTCTGTTTGTCTGCCTGTCTGTGTGCCGTGCTGTTCTGTGCGTGCCTGCGGTAATTATGGTAATGTCCTGGCCGTTGTAAGACCCTTCAGTTGCCTGCTGTCAGTATTAAGTGCTTTAAAATTATGCATACAAGACTAGAATGTAATTATGTAATAAGTCGCTGGGAGGCAGAGAGGCAAACCTGTATAAAATAATGCCCAATTCACATCGTTGCTCATGTATATTTTAAGCATCTCTCTCTCTCTATCTCTCTCCAACTCTCGTTTCTCAGTGTAAATTTATATATATATTTTTTTGCTGCCTAAAACTAAAACGCATGTCTTTATATATATATATAATCTTATATACTACATATAAAAATAACTACTCTTATTTGTGGTAGAGGAATTTTTCAACTAAAGTATTTTGTATGCAATGTTTACTCTCTCTTTCTCTCTACAACTCTAAAAAAAACAACTAAAAACATACATTATATATGTCTTAGTGTTGCGAACCCAACAATTAAAATGAACCAGTTGCAGTTACACAAGCCTCATCTATACATCGATACATACAAATCAGCCCTTGAATGTCTATTAACGTTCATTTTTGTTTATCTTACATACGTGTGTGTTTTATTTATGATTTACAAATTGTTGCATTTCTGCATTTGTTTATTTACATAACCCGTTTGAACAAACTACTACAGTGTTCCGCCTGCGCCCTATGAAGTCTTTCGTATGTACTAACAACAACCAAAAATAAAAACAAAAAACCAAAGAAAAACCAACCAACAAATCAACCAAATTAACAGAAACCAAAAGATGGAATAGAAAACTATAACATAAATCCAAAGAAAACAATTATGAACTCACTACAAAAACTCACTCACAATTACAAATGTGTAAAAACAAATAAAATGAATAAAAACATAAATATATGAACAGCTGACAGCGCAATTTGTATCAATCACAACAACTTTTTGTACTCAAATGCAACTTTTTTGTACCCCCCTCAAAAAAAGAAAAAAATATATGAAGAATCAAATAAAACCAAAAATGGAAATCAAACAAAAGACAAAAAATTCTATGAACACATTAACAGGCAAACCAAATTGTTGTTGTTGTGTTTAGCAAAACGTGGTAAGTGGCAAATTTTTGTATGCTAAAACCACCAGGGGCCACCACCCAACACCACCCACCCACCGCCCCCACACCACCGCTCACTTCAATGCACAAGAAAAACAAAAAAAAGAAAACATTTTGACATTTGAGACATGCCCGAGAAAACATACGCTAAAGGACACCATTTATTATAATTTTGTGTTGCTTTCATTGGGGCTGCAATTATTTATAGTCCCGCTTTAGTATTCGACTTTTCAAATCATTATTATCCTGCCTAAAATCTGTGTATGCATGAATGTCTTATATTATTTCTTGCTAAACAATAATGCATGTACATTTATAAAATACAATTTGTAAATGTAGTCTCTACTTAGCATATCAAAACTTAAAGGTATCACAGAAATTTCGAAATTTAACAAATAATATATGGAATTTCTGGGAGCACCCTCGTTACTATGTGTATTTCCGTGTGGAGTAAACAAATTAATAAATGTCAAACTCACCGCTTTTTAGCACTTTTATCCTTGGCTATGCACATATTTGCTTTTTAGCTATTCAAGACTTGGGGAAACGTTCATTTTCCTTTATAGAATATTAGCGTGTTATCAAAACATCCGTTGTGTACCTGCGGAAAAGAACAGCGAAAATTCAGTTTGATTTATTAAAGTTAAAAATATATATATATTACAAATTGTTACAGGTTTCTGGAACATGTATTATTTTAGTTTAGTTATTAATTTACAAAGGCAAAACAATGCTGCCTGAAATCAAAAAATATAATATAATACATAGATATATGGGAAAAATTTGAAAGCCTACGAAATTACAATTTCCCAGTCCGGCCCCTGACCACAGCAAAAAGAATTGCCGTGGCATTATTAGAGCCTTTAACAAGATAAGGTTGTAGGTTTAAATGTTAATTAAAGGCTATAAAACTAAAGAAAAGAATAAGAAAACCAGAAGAAATGAAATCTCCTACCCGGTGGGAGGGGAGTTTTAGTAGCCGGTCCGGCAAGCTGATATATGAATATTCAGGCCTGTTCTGTATTCCACTTTCGAATCAATTCCACAGATATATGTAAAGCATGCTTTTGGGTACGTCTATAAAATAAATTAATATACAAAAAAGCAAGGTTATTAATATAATACTGCTCTAAAATGTATGCTACACGCTATTCTGTGGAATTGATTCGGAATGAAATTCGGAACAGGCCTTATTAATTATGATAAATTCAGTTTTTTTGCTTAGTGGCCTCTTTTAAGTAGTAAAAATATATTTTTAGCTGCATGTCGTAAAGAAACTTAAGCAAGGAATTCAAAAACATGTGCTCTTATTGAAATTCTTTAGCAATATGCGAGTATTCAACAAAATCTAAAGAATGCTGAAGAAAATTGCAGTTGAAAGTTGTTTTAGTTTGTCCACAAGCAATCAGTTTATGCTTGCTTAAACCATTTTATCAATATTCAATTTAAGATTTTGTATTATTTTATAACATTATTACAGAAAAGCTTCTAAGAGAACTAGCTGCTTAGACTCTTTTGAATTTTGAGATGAAACTAAAAGCATTATTTTAGAATTTTCTTGAATAGAACAAGGCTTATCATTTAGTAAGGTTAGAGGCATCTCAAGTTAGAGCATATCCTAATTAACAATTTCTGAAAATGAACATTAGACTAGGATTCTATAATCAGATTCAAGGGCTATGATAACACGAACAAAGCTCGAGAAACGCTTGCGAATTGCACGTGCAAATGCACGAGTATTTATTGATGCTTCAACTGCAGCACAGTCGCCCACTCACCCACATTCACACACACACCGATACACACACACACACACACACACACATATATATATGCATCACATGACTGGCCTAAACAAAATACACACAAAGAGCCAAGAGAAAAACAAAAGAATCAGGTGCCAACCAGGCATCATGACCTGCATCGAAGTCAAGCTGAAATCTATAGTTCAATATCTACAGTTCTTTTAGCAATATAGCCTGTATACCCCATATCCCATTTTGATTGTTGTTCTCGCCTTGTATAGCATCAGCCGAACAATGGACTCATTTGACATATCAAGCGACTCGGAGGAGGGACTGCTCGAGGAGATTGTGGTGGGTGGCAGCAGTTGTCATTTCAAGAGCCTGCAGCGGCTGCAGCGTTACCAGCACTGGCACTCCGCCTCCGCCTCATCCTCCTCGTTCACACGGACACAGCACAGGCAGCAGTATGAGCCCACAGAGTCACCCATTCACTACTGTGACCATGCGGCGCTCTACTCGGATGACAACAGCACAACAGCCAGTGTCATTGCCCAGGAGCAGCCCACACAGCCGACAATTCGCTGCAGCACCAGCAGCCAAAGCAATTTGAATGTGATGCTGGCCGAGGGCGAGACACAGGAGGAGGAGGAGGCGGAGCAGGATGATGATGAGCATTTAACGCTGTCAGCGCCAGATGATGCAGTGGCCAGCGGCTCGGGCGGAGCGCAGCGTTTGCATGCATCTGCGGCTGCCTCCTTCAATCATCAGCTGACAGCGGACATGTGCAACTATAAGAACTCCAAGAGCCGACGCCTGGAGTACTCGCTCAAGTGTCTAAAATATGGGCGCAGCAATCCGTCACAGGACTCGGCCTTTGGCTCTCTAACCGACAATGATTTGTCCATTGGCTCCTCAAGCATACGCCTGAGCAG
Source organism: Hirtodrosophila histrioides (assembly GCA_037075165.1). Classification (NCBI taxonomy): domain Eukaryota; kingdom Metazoa; phylum Arthropoda; class Insecta; order Diptera; family Drosophilidae; genus Hirtodrosophila; species Hirtodrosophila histrioides. The sequence continues at coordinate 63,673 of JBAMCL010000322.1, forward strand.
CTTTCAGTCCATTTCGTCGCCCATTGATGAGGGCGTCGAGGATATTATCATAGCCACAACTACGGGTGGCAATGAGACTTGCCTGGAACTGGCCACAATACCGCGCAGCATGGTCTCACAGGACTCGGCCATTTCATCGCCCTGTCGCGAGAGTTCGCCCAGCAATTTTCTGCACATTGATGATGCCATGTCCGGCACAGGCTCAACATCATCGGGCTCCGGTTGCGGCTCACTGGGCAACCTGAGACCGCAACATTTTCCGGTATCGTTGTCCCCAAAGATACTTGTAACAGCAACCAGCAATTCGAGCAATTCCTCCATTGCCTCCAGCAGCAATGCGTCCACGGCACAGCCCCAGCAGCAGCAGCAACAACAGCAACAGCAGCAGCAGTTTGATCCGCCCAAAATACTCGTTAATGATCAGAATTCTATATACACCACATCGCCTTCGAAGCGCTCCAGCATGATTGAGGTCTTCTCGCAAAAGTATCGCGTCAGCTCCTTTGAGGACATGTCGCCCAAACGCACCGGCACGGACAAGCAGCATCTGAAGCACGTGAATCGCCTGGCCTTTCGCTCGCTGGAGGAGGAGCGTCGCATCGATAATGCTTTCATGCCCATGGCAGATCGCACGCATTCGGACAATCGCGTCAATATGCAGAGTGAGAAATACAAGAAGCTGACCCACGCATCGTTCCGCATTAGCAAGACCTCGTCCAGCGCCTGCTGCCAGGAGCAATCGCCCACCAATCATCCGGCCTCCAGCATGGAGCTGCAGCGCACGGCAAGCGCCAGCGGCAGCCAGCGCCAGACACTCTGGCGGGACAGCAAGTTCTATCGTAAGAATCGCATTGCCAAGAGCAACGATTCGCTGCTGGAGCACTCGCCGAATCATTCCAATCACTCGGGGCATTCGGCCCGGCTCTCGCCCAGCTCGCTGCGTGACAATCACTACGAGAGCAGCTGCTGCTCCACGCAGGGCAGTCGCCGCTCGCTGAGCGGCAGCCAGCAGATGCTGAGTGTGACCACTAGCTTCTGTGGCACTGGGAATGGTCAGCCGCGACGCTATTGCAGCTCCAAGAGCGAAGATCTGGGCGAGTCCTCGGACTATTTGCGTGTCATGGACGCACGCAAGTCCTATTCGGAGCGCCATTTGGTGCGTCTCAAGCAGACGGCCATCAATAATATGCACAGCGGCAGCGAGGATGAAATCAGCTTCAACGATGACAATAATGCCACATCATCGCCATCCGTCAACAACAGCGGCAGCCATGGACATCATCAACAGCAGCTGCAGCCGCCGCCGGGGGCGCCACGCGGCGGCAAGCTGAGCTGGAGCAGCTGCTCCATTAACCACCTAAAGACGACCAATATTAAGACCACATCCTTGGCCACGCTCACCTGCCAAACGAATTTATGCTCCAAAGCTCCCTCCGCCCATGCGCCATCAACTGCCAGCAAGATGCCCAGCTATCGCACACCATCCAAGTCCCTGGACCAGGCACTCAATGTCAGCAGCAGCGCCAGCACCAGCACCAGCACAAGCAACAGCAGCAGCAGCAACAACAGCGCCGCAGCCGAGGATAACAGCTCCGTGGATGAGTCGCCCTCGAGGCGCACCTTGAGCGGCGCCGAATTGTCGCGCATCTTTGTCATGGACATGGACGATGCGCCGGGGGGCAGCAGCTGCAGCGAGGAGAAGACGCCACTGCTCGACAGCGTCGAGATGTCGCCCATTAGTCCAACTGAGCCGCAAGCGGACCTGGACAAGCTATAAGCTTAAACACACACACAACACCCAAACACACACTGACACACAGACACACGTATTAAAGCAGCCGAAATGCAAAGCATGTGATAAGTTATGTATGTACTTACCGATAGAAATCGAAATGGGAACCATCAAATAATTGAATTTTAAGCTTGTTATGGCTAGCAGCTTGTAAACAAATGTAAATGGCTTACATTTTGTGGCGGGACACTGATCAAACCGAACGCATTCACCAACACTACACCACTCAAGATTGTGTTTATGGTCGAATGACACTTGCAATTAAAACGCTTGTCGCTTTTCAACACTTATGGAAACTCCCAATCAGCTGGCTGTCTGATCTTTCGACACTTTTCAGACATTTTCGACAATCTTGATCAATTTTTATTTAGCATACAAGTCAATAATGGTGTCATTCAACTAGCATTTGTGTCCCACTAAGAGTTAATGGTTAAAGTTGGTGGGGGGCTGCTTTCGCCTTCGCAAATCCACACTCAAAGCTTTCTTCTGGTAACAATAATAGTTTCTTTATATGTATTGTCTTTTACGCTTATTGTGTACAAAGTGTACAAAACGCTTTTACAGCAATTAAATCTATACTGATGCTTATCAACTCTCTAGACTGCTAAGCAAAATACAAAATACAAAGGAAAACAAACACAATACGAGCATCTAAAATACACCTCCAATCTTCTGACAATTTTTTTATTTTTTGCAAAAAAGAAATGAATTTTTTGCAAAAAGTTTTCGAATTCGAAATTATACACATTAATTGTAGCTAATTACACAGTTAAGACTTAAGCTTCGCAGCGAGTATTGAAAATATTTTACTGTAGCTTAAAATCGTTTTAAAGCCCAAAAAAAAAATAATAGAGTGTTAACTCAATGAAAAAGGGTCACGTTTTAAATACAAACATAATTATATGTATATTTAGGGAATAACAAGCCAAAAACAAAAAAAAAACCAATTTAAATTACATATAAATATAAATAACAATTACAACTAAATGCAATTTAGTATAAACGCAAAACTAGAATTCAAATATTTTAGCAGGGGCTTTAAATTTCATTTTGATGGGCAACGGAGTATACATATAAATAAACAACAAGAACAATTGGTTATATTTCAGGAATATATAGAAAATCACATGCAGCGCAGAGAGTGTATACGATTGTACCATTAACTACTGAATATACATAGGACATGTCAAACAAGCATTTTTCTGAGGCCAGATGCTTTGGTGATGGCACAACCCCAGAGACTTCGGCAAAAACTTGGATCGACACTAGAACGATGAGCACTCCTTTCGTTTCTATGTGTGGGTCTAAGTACGCACATGCGCTTGCTTCTTAGTATGCGTGAGAAATGCAGAAAGGCAACAGCGCATGGCAATATGAAATCTGAATTCAGAAATGGAAATGGAAGCAACGAAGAGCCAACACATGCCCCTGTTATATGCACATAGCTTGATTTTGCCGGCGGTATCATTCATCACCAAAGCATCTGGCCTCAGAAAAATGCTTGTTTGACATGTCTATGTATATTCAGTAGTTAATGATTGTACGGTCTATAGGGATAGTAATCAACCAACACAAGAGTTCAAAAATAAAATTGAAAGAAATAAGTAATTTGTTAATGTTTATTTTTGTTTATCAAATGACAGAAAAACAAAACATGCGTACATTAAATGTAAGAATGCACTTGAATGTCGAAAGTAAAACCAAAACAATAACTGATAAGTCAATGAATCGCCGTTAATAAAAAATAAATATAAAAAAAACAAACACAAATCGGGAAAGTACTCGTACATTCTTACATATAAGATGAATAACGAATAATACAATAAAAATGCAATCAAGTTTACAACTTACATATATCACAAGACACACTAAGAAAACAAAAGAGTAACAAAATATATATACAATATAGTATACCAGAAATAATAATAACTATACATGTAGACGAGCACGCACCTAGCGAGGACACACTTTCATGGAAAGTCCCAAAAAATACCCGGTTCTAGTCGATACTGTACAATATTGTACATAGAACATATGAACAGAGCACAGAGTTCCACATTCAAGCTACATATTGCAAATACAGTCGCTTTTAGTTGATACATATGTACAAGTGTAGGAATTATTTTTAATTTTAAGATACATATATTGTATTACAGAGCTTGTGTAAATTTATTTTATAAGTACTAACACATAGTTTCATTAATCTTCTGTATGTACCCCAAAACAAATGTTGCCTAAGTTGTTCGCAAGTGGATGCGGTAAAAGCCTATAAAGTCTATAAAAAGAAATCGCCCCAAAAACAAACAATTTTTAAAGCTAACAATGTAAACTTATTTACAGAATCGGTGATATTAAGTGAATATTTTTATGATTTTAAAGTTTTGAAATAAAGAACATAAGTCTAGAAATCCAAATTTAATATATGTATATATGCTTATAGTCCAGAACTGCCAAATCAATTATGAACTTTGTCTTTTTTATAGCATACTTTCAATAACTGCAGTAATTAATGCATTTGAAATGTAGTAAGTACTCAAACAAATAAAAACAATTAATTGTTTGGCATAACTTGAAATCATTTTATAGTGTTTTATAGCTAATTTAAAAGTGGCGCCTTATGTTGCGTTTTTCAACACACTTTCTGCGTCTAACACCGATATACAAAACTTAAATGCGATATATTGCGCAAGGAAAGTAACGATAGTTAGTTCTTATGAAAATAATCGATTAATAGTGAATACGATAACTGGTAAGTAATTGAAACGATCTGTTCTTGGCCGCAGTGTGCTAAAAGATCGAGTATTTGTCTTAGAATGCAAAAATCTTGCAATTAAATTGCCGGTCGTTGCTACGGCGCTTAGCAGCTCTATTGAAGCAGCAGCACACTTGTTTTCTGTCTTACCGCCAAATTGCCAGCCGTTGACCTGGACACGGGCAATCGGTGTAATAACTTGCTTTACAGATTCGGTCACACTGCATGAACCCAAACAACAATTCGGCATTATTGTCGTCTCGCTCACTCACATACGTTTTAACCCTTATTTGAGTTGCTTTAACCGGCCACAACAAAACAAGCGGCAAATAAACCAAAACGCGCACACAAATGGCAACGTTTAAGCCAAAATTCATAAAACCGGACACGGACGAGGCCATTGCTGATGCCGATGCCGGCGCTGAACAAGAACCACAGAGCTCAGCATTTGTATTCAATGCCAATCACAATCTCGGCCTGGTAGAGCAGCGGGAGCGTTTGCCCATTCGCAAGTACCGCGACCAAATACTCTACTGCCTGGAGAACCATCAGGTGGTCATACTGGTGGGCGAGACGGGCAGCGGCAAGAGCACCCAGGTGCCGCAGTATCTCTACGAATGGGGCTGGCATAGCAAGGGCATGATTGGCATCACAGAGCCGCGCCGAGTATCGACGGTAACTTTGGCCAATCGCGTGGCCCAGGAACGCGGCGAGCTGGTCGGCGATACGGTGGGCTATGTGGTGCGATTCCTGGAGCGCATGTCTAACGAAACGAAAATCAAATTCATGACGGAGGGCATTCTACTGCGCGAGCTGCTGGCCGATCCCCTGCTTACCCAGTATGGTGTCATCATTGTGGACGAGGCGCACGAGCGCAACATGCTGACCGACATGGTGCTGGGCCTGCTCAAGAAGATACTGCGCAAACGCAGCAATTTAAAGCTGATCATCTCCTCGGCCACCATCGATGCGAGCTTCTTCAGCGAGTTCTTCAGCTGGCCCCGGGCTACAGGCGAGATTAGCGTCAAGCTGACCATAGAAGGACGTATGCACGCGGTTAACCATTACTACCTGAACGAGCCATGTGCAGACTATGTGCGCGAGACCGTGGAGACGGTTTGGAAGCTGCATCAAAAGGAGCCACCTGGCGATATACTGGCCTTTCTCACCGGCCAGGAGGAGGTGCTGGAGGCGCTGGATCTGCTGCGCGAATACATAGCCAGCGCAGAGACGACTAATCTTAAGGTGCTGCCCATGTACGGCAGCATGACGAGCAACGATCAGCTGGCGGTGTTCTTTACTCCACCCAAGGGCGTGCGCAAGGTGGTGCTGGCCACCAACATAGCAGAGACCTCCATAACCATACCGGGCATTGTGTATGTCATCGATTGCGGCTATGTGAAGGTCAAGTGGTACAATCCCGCCACCTGCAGCGACAGCCTGGTTGTTGTGCCCGTCAGCAAGGCCTCGGCCGTACAACGCGCCGGACGCGCAGGACGCGTGCGTCCCGGCAAAGTCTATCGGCTCTATACCAAGCAGGACTATGATGCCTTGTCACCAAGACAGCCGCCAGAGCTGCGTCGCAGTGAGATGAGCGGCGCTGTGCTGCAGCTGAAGGCGTTGGGTATTAGCAACATTTTGCGCTTTGACTTTCCCTCGCCGCCGCCCGCCAAAAATCTGCTGTCAGCGCTGGAGACACTTTACGCACTGGATGCCATTGACGAGCAGGGCCAGCTGACTAAGCCCGTGGGATTTCTGCTTGCCGAGCTCCCCTTTAGCGCCATGTTGTCCAAGATGCTGTACGTGTCCGGCCAAATGGGCTGCGCCGAGGAGATCATCACCATTATTGCCATGCTGCAGGTGCAGTCTGTGTTCTCCAGGCCGGTCTCGGCGGCAGCACAACAGAGTGGCCGCATTGCGCACCGTCACTTTGAGGTGGCCGAGGGCGATCTCATTACACTGCTCAACATACACAGCGCCTTTGTGGAGGAGGGCATGACCAAGGAGTTCTGCGGCCAGTACTATCTCATCTATCGCAATCTGAAGCGCGCCTGCGAGCTGCGCGAGCAACTGATTACGTTGGCGCGCAAAAAGTACGGCATACCCATATTCTCCTGCAAGGGCGATGTGGAAATGCTGTGCAAATGCATCACCGCTGGCTTCTTCACCCAGGTCGCCTATTTGCACCATTCGGGCGTATACAGGCAAATCAGCAGCGGCACCGAACTGGCCATACATCCCAACTCCACGCTCTATACTCTGCCCCAGGCGCAGTACATTGTCTACGGGGAATTGCTGCAGACAACGAAGCTGTTCATGAACCATGTGACTGTGATCAAAAAGGAGTGGCTGACGGAGCTGGCGCCGCATTACTACCAGCAGACCACGGTGCGGGACTAGCCCGTGCAGGATATCAAGTATGTAGGCCACGAACATTCGAATATAACATTATTTTAATACTAAAACAATTTAAACTATAGGTTAACCGCTGCAACTGTGATATAAGCTCAACTGTTAGCCGGCTGCTACGCGTCCGCGACCCTGGAACAGCATCATGGACTCCGGACCGCGTATGACGCGTGACATCAGCTCCCAGCACATCTTGGCAGGCAACAAGCTGCAAGCAAGCCCAACATTATTAAATATTTAAGAGAAAATCACAAATTTTAATTGAATTTACCACTTTAGCGGCGTCAGCAGGCGTATGGAGTTGGGCAGCACGCACCAGACCTCGTTGCGGCGCACGGCGCTCACAATGCGATCAGCCACGTACTGAGGCTCCAGCATGGGCAACATGCGCGGCTTTACGCCCGAAAACATGCCCGTATTGATGTAGTACGGACAAATGAGGCTCATGTGTATCTCGTCATAGCCATGCGCCTTAAGGTCTGTCAAGAGGCTCTCATGGAAGCCAATGCAGGCGTATTTGGTAGCAGCATAGTCACTGCAGCCGTAGGTGCCCAGCATGCCCGTCACAGAGCTCACGGTCACAATGTGACCACGATTGTTACGCATCATGTGCGGCAAGAAAGCCTTGACTGTCCAGTAGTGCGCGATAATGTTGATGTTGTAGGTGTTCTGTATGACGCGATCGTGCAGCTCCCAGAATGGTTTGCAGCACACAATGCCCGCATTGTTGACTAGTACGTCCACATGGCCCACATCCTCGGTGACCTGGGCGGCACGCTGATAGACCTGCTCCCGATCCGATATGTCCACCACATAGCCCTTGCAATTGTGATAGCCATGTTTGGCTAGCAGATCAACGGTCGTCTTGATGGCTGTCAAGCAAGTGTTACAGTTAGTTATATAGGTAATATAGCTTTCTCCAAGCGGGGTCCTTAACCCGCAAAAGCTGCTAATTGCAAACGCTAACGTGCTCCAGGCAATTAGCTGGGCAATGTTAATTAGCTGAAACGGAGCGAAACTCACCTTCCTGATTGATATCCCAGATGACAATGCGTGCCTCAAGTCTGGCAAAGTTTAGAGCTATCAAACGCCCCACGCCGCCGCCACCGCCAGTTATGAGCACCACCTGCCCCGATATGTTCTGTTTGTGATACATTTTGTAAAGGAAAGTGAAACTCAATTAACAGCTGCTAAACATAAGATTTTGTAACAATTTTATAATGAAGTTAATGTAATATTTAAACTTATCTTAAATCATTTAAGCTGTTAAATGGAAGAGTATATCTGCTACATACTAATAAGTATGTAAATCAGATAGGCTGAGTAAGTAGTATGTCTCTTAAAAATGTCATTTACCATATAAAATATGACACTTTTTTAAGAAATCTTACATAATTACTAGTCCAAAGTTGTATTTATATATTGTACATAGGTAAATCATTTTTATAAATAATATATATGTAAGTATATGTATTTTAAGATCACAAATTGAGCAATTTTCAGATTAGACAGCCTACAATACGTATCATAAATAATTGATCCATGAATCTAACAAGGTGAAACCTGAATGTGACTTAATTTAAGGCTAAATTATATAATTGTAATAGCTATAATAAATGTATAGATCCAGTTATCTGTGAATCTATCGACCAACCTTTAAATATGGAAATAAAACTCATGAAATATATTCATTTGATAACGAAGATTTCAAAGTTGTTAGATGTTGGATTGTTACATTTTAGAGTCGCCATAATTTGAACCTATTATGCCAGACCATTTTTGAAAATTACTTGATTAGTTTATCAACACAATCGGAATGCATGTTCACAGGTATGCATATTTAAGATCAAAGGTGCGACACCCAAACGAATACTTTTTGGTGTGTTTTGAATATCATATGAATGAATGGATCAGCAAGTTGGGATCGGGGGGGCTTGCAACACAATTATGTTATGTTATGTTAAATTATATTTTGCAAGCAGTTGCCATTTTGACATTTTGTTTATATACCGACAAATTTCAATCAAGTTTAGTCGGACGCTACAATGCCAGCATATTTAGTTTCATATATCAGTTTGGCAAAGAAAAAGCGGCTCAAATTGTTTGCTAGGCCTTCAGTAACTTATGTTTTGATACTCTTGTAATGCTGTGTATTATTTTAAGTGATTTTTCTTTTGTGCTTTAAGTTTGCATCAAGCGTATAATATCAGGTTGTGGTTTATGCCTGATGATTATATACTCGGACCAGCGACTACAAAATTCAAGAAAAAAAATTCAACAATGACAGAAACAATGCAAAAACGACGGCATTGCATGTGGAAAACTGGTTGCCAAAACAAACGACAAAATTGCACAAATTTATTGAGGAAAACATTTCCTTTGGATTGTTTGTGTACGGGTTGAATAACTTGTTGGATGTTGGATAGGCCAGCTGCGCATCTGCTTACCCAAGAAAGAAATAAAATAGAAAGCCATTAGTTTATTTGCTTGTTTGTCTTTAGCCCAAAATTCATTTCAATGTCACATGCCCCAGTTGAAAAAAATAAATAACATAAAACAAAAGACTACAAGAAACCATAAAAGGCAAAACAATCATAAATATTTACGGAGTCTGTGGTAGCTAACGAGGAGTGGGTACTCGTATTATAAGTGACGTCTCCGACTGCCAAAATAAAAGGCCAAAACACACACACAAATTGTGCAAATAAAAGACGATTTCATTCATAGACCATTTAACGTATTTAACAAACAGCGCTAGCGTGTGAAAAACACTTTAATTTTTATATAGTTTTAGGCCATTGGTCATACCCAAAGAAACCATTGATTGAAGCATGTCTAAACAGCGCCACTGTTTTGTTTAAAAAGTCTCAAGTGTTCGTTAAAATTAAATTTACAACAGTAGCAAATATAAGTACGTTGTAAAATGGATCACAAAGCAAAGAAATTGGAAAGTTTACAGTCATAAAATGGTCTGCTGTATTGCGCATAAAATATTGATGGATAATACTCTGCCAAAACTAGGGAATTATAGTTCAATAAACAACTGCTAAAAACTGAAACTTTAAACATAAATTTATGCTAAATTCATTGCTAATGGAACTGGTATTTCTTAGCTATAGAACTATAACAATAGCTAAGTTGAGCTTCAAACTTGTTTAACCCAAAACCTGGTTGATCTTTGGCATATTATGTAAATGGGAATGGTGATCCTCTAAAAGATAGCTTTTAATTAAATATGGGGTCATAACATATGTACTTGTAATTAAATTTGTATGTTTAAGTTTGTACTTTGTACTTGTACCCATACTTTATATCTTTTAATGAGCGAGAGCTTTACTTTATAAAGATTGTAAATAAGATATTACGAGCACTTGTCTTTACGATCTTGATTTGAGGTTGAAAACAGTTATTGTTTAAAATTATTTTGCCAGCGTATTAAACATTCATCATAAAAAGATCGTGTTTCTTAATGAGTTGCAAAGATTTATTTTCATGATGTCAAAAAAACGAAACTCTCGCAAATAGCGTGTCATTCATAAAAGTTTGCCAAAAATGGGTAGCAGAGGATTTTAACTACTTTAAGTTATTGTTATTTTGATTAGTTGTGCAATGGCAAAACAACCCATCGTAGTTAAAATAAAATAAACAATTTATAGGTGCTACGAGTCAAAGTACAACAGTACAACAGCTGAAATAATACTAAATTTGGACGATAATAGTATGCAATAGAGCAAGTATTTAATGATATGACGATTTTCTCTATTTGGTTTCTCGCTTTTCCTTACCTTTAACTTTCTAAATCGCTGTGGCAGTATTGTATAATATAGCGATTCCAATATGTATAGGATGGATTTCAATGTGAATACAATTAAATCCAAGAAAAATTGATAGAAAGCATGCAAGGGCTTATCCATATGCAGCAAGCCAGGAGGCGTGCCATTGACAGTGGCCATATTGCATAAATATTTGCACAGACTAATTAATGATCGATTCGTTTGAATTGCTTTTGTGAACTTTAAGGCAAGGGCCTTGTAATTATGAAAAAACTCTTAATGTGCTGCCAAACACGTGTAAAGACAGTTGAAATTTCGTATGCGAAACGCGTTTACAATGGAATCGCGGATTAAGGCACTGGCACACAATACAAATTTGTGGTTTATGGCTAATATTATTGGAGCCTAGTGGGTAGCACTCTTTGCATATTAATGATCTTGCAAGATCCGACGTCAATCAAGCGAATCGAACACGACGAATTCAAATGAAAATCACTTAAATTTCTCTAGGCATGCTATGTTGCTATTTTTTTTATTATTGTTATTTTTTTTTTATATTTTTTTGTTTGCGCAGGCGCGCACTGTGTACTAAATTCCGTTGGCGGTTCGAGTGTATCTTTGTATCTTGTATCTTTTTTATTCGCTAGCGCTGTGCCGTCCGTTTGTGCTGAAGTCCCAAGTCAGACTGAAACTGAAACCTACCGCCCGCCGGTGGAATTGTCTGGTCTTGTGCCTCGGCTCAGACGCTCTTTCTATTTTGCTTTTTATTTATTTTTATTTGTGGCTGTAAGCCTGATGCCAAGATTCACACAAACGTTGAGTCGTGACCGCGGAAATTGGTAGAAGATATATCAGCGAACCAACACTTTCTTAACTTCGCTTGGTAAAATTGTATGCATGAGAAGTTTACAGAACCAGTTTGTTAGTTCAGTTTAGTATCTCATATGGTGATTTGTTTGTTTTTAGGCAACCAAGTTTTATTTCTTTGAACTGAATTTGAAATTAAATTAGTCGTTTGCCTTGTGTTGTAAACAAAAGTAGGAAGGGTGACAAAATGTATTTATATAACAATGCAATTGGAATTAACTTTTTTGTGTTTTTTAGATTTAAATGCAAATTGGGGCCCCTTAACGACAACTATTAAATTTCCTTAATAGTAAACGCGTTGCATGCTTTTAGGCTTTACAAAATAAACCTTTAATTTATATTATTTAATTTCTGTTTTTAATATTTAATAAATTTCTGTTAGCTTAGAAAAACAGCTGTTATTTCTAAGGGCATTTCATTTTGAACCTCAGTGCAATTGCAGTTGCAGTTACAGTTCAGAGCGTGTGCATTATGCGCGGGGCCGCGGTTCAAACCCCAGTGGCACCAGTAGCAAATATTTTTTTAAATATTTTCACATTTCAAGCATTTATTATATATTTTCTAAATATTTTTATTATGTTGGCATATTTAAAAAACTAATAAGCACTTTGTATTAGCTAGTTTTTCGATATCTTTCTGCCTTGCGCAGTGCGCATTGCGCATACAGAAACCCACCCCCTATTGGCAAAAGTCGTTGCTGCTTCGTCACTGCTTGGCGTTGTAATTCCCAAGTGCTTGTTCGGCGTGTGCTTGGTATAAATACGAGTGGCCGCATAGCGGTTGTTGGAAGTGTCTTCTGTGATTGTTCTCTGTGCATTGATCGATATATAGATTGCCATCTGTTTATCAGATCTGCTCAGTGCCGACCCTCCGTCACACTTTGTTTCCCAGTAATATTCTGTCTGGCATCGCTGTGGCAACAGGTTTCGATTGGCTTTCCGCTGCCTTTGCTAACGACGACGGGTCGTTAGCAAGAGACGCACGGTAATGCATCAGCATACCACCGCCCAATCTCCGCCTTTCGTATTTCAGTCGCTGTTTGATTGATAATGCTACAGGTGTATCGGGTTGGGCGGGGGCGCTAATGTTGAAGCCAACAACAGTTGCCCAAGTCAGCCATTTTCAAAATTTCTTGGTTAAGTAACTTTGTAACTTAGCTTCGGATTTTCGTAATAAAATTTGCTGTTCAGAACACTTCCATGTACGCGGCATTGCCGAGCAATTTGCCCATTCTTTTGCAAAAAATAATAATATCTTGTATTCTGTTTCATCTAATACCAGAATCAAGTAGTTTACGATCGATACTAGATCTCTACTAATACTCACTAGATAGATACGAGTATTTTATAATAAATGTAATACATTATTTAGGACAAACGTTTAGTAAATTTGATTTATAATGAGCTAAGGTACTTATACAAAATTATATATGATTTTCTGTAATTTATACACTCATTATTCTATTGTATCAAAGATTATATAAATTACATTAATTTTTAACAAGGCATTATCTTATTTTGCATCTTTGGCGGCATGCAACCATTTCTGACTGAACAGTTTGGCAGTAGAAAAAGCCATAGAAGATATGCAGCGCTCTTTGTATAATAATGCACCTTAGTGACCAGATGATTGATGCCATATGCTTCTGCCAGTTGGGTCAAGTTCCAAGTCTCCGGCTGAGATTGCAGATTCGAACTATTTGTTGCTACTTGCAGCAGCTCAGTATCTTGGGATGCAACGGCTTCAGGTTCCTTGTGTTCATCAATACGCGGCATCAACTTAGTGTCCTTTCTAAAAAGCATAGTTGGGATGGGGTTAGGGATTGTTAGATGTCGGCAGCTTGTAGTATTTTGTAAGATTTTGACGCAAGAATTGATGAAATGAAATAAAAGGCACATTAAAGGTAACTTACTTGGTCAGTTTCTTGCACTTCTGTTCAAGGTTGTCTATCAGCAAGCGCATCGTATTCATCGCCTCGCTCTTCTGCTCCAATTCCAGTAAATATGTGGTCTCCCTTTTCCGAAGGTCGTCTACCAAGCTGCGCATTTTCAGGATCTCATCCAGCAGCTGTCCTTTTTCGCGCCTCAATTGCTCGATAGTGCTCTGCTCCTTGGCCAGTTGATGCTGCAGGCTGCGCTGCTCCAAGAGTGAAGTCAAAAGGTCATCCTTCCTCTTGCTTACCTTTCTCACCATATCCTCATACTAGAAAAGGAAAACACATGCAATTATTAACAGTTTTGGTTAGTTGAGAAGCGAATGTACCTGTTTTTTGGAAAGGCTTAGCTCCTGTTCCAGCTTATTCTTGTCGGCACTCAAGCTGACCACGGATGTGTTCAACTTTTCGCAAGAGGTGCGCACTTCGAAGATGCTCATTTTAGAATACTTCAACTGCAGCAGCAAATCCTCACAGCGTTTCTGCTCCACGCGCATCATTGTGGTGCAAACATGCAGCTCGTTCTTGGTATGCACGGACTGTAAGTCCGTAAAGACTTATGTAACAGATGCATACATCAGTTGATAATTCTCCGATACTCACGTGCTTCTGAAGCCGATCCACCACGAGCTCGAGCTTCCGCACATCGGCGCGTCTTTGCCGCCAGGCGTTCAACATGACCGAGGTGAAGATCTTCAGTTTGGCCGTCGATTCGGCATCCATCCTGCCGGCTGTCCGCATAACCTCCGAATTAAGTGAGGTCCAGGAGTTCATGTTGCCATTGACTCGACACAGCGCAGTTGTGTTGCTTGTTGCACGATCTTCCTCGGTGCGTCGGAGACTGTGATTATTTTCAGTATACAAGTCCATGATGTTCACGATATTAACAAACTATGTAAAAAGTCTAAAACACGAAAATATTTTATGTATAACTGCAATTTTCAAAAGGGAAATGGAGGCCTAACTCAAAGAACGTCTGTATATCAAACGTTGGATATGTTTTGATGGTGTTTAAAAATGTTTTAAAAACTGGAATACTATGATAAATTGTCGTATACAATGAATTTCGGCTGTAGGTTGTGAAGTTGTAATCAATGTACACTTGGGCACATTAAAACTGTCTTCAACATTGATTAAATCGTTTATTATGCCATCTAATTGCTGTTGTACGTTCACAATATTTCACAAGAAATTCGCGGAATCGGCCAAGGTCCAAGGTCCTTGCAGGTTAAATAGCAAATTGCACGCACACTTCCGAAGGCGGCACAAAAACGACGCGATTGGGTGGAGACTCTAGATTCCAAATCAGTGAGCTTAAGTCTTGACGAATGCGGAATATCCTACGAATATTGAATAAATAATATGGCAAGGAGCTTGAGACATTATAATATGAGTGTTAACAACCCAGAAGAAGGATGAAAATGTATTTTTAACTATTGTAGCTATATACATACATATATCTGATCTGTAAGCTTACGAATTTGCTTTGTCTTCTTAACATTCAATCCAATATTTTCCTAAAAACGTGTAGGAAATAGGTAAACTTACCGCGAACAAATTGTACATCCGACTTTCAACACATCCTAACTCAGAATTGCAAAAGTGCTTGGCGAATGCATTCGCGACTATAATATGTAAGTCCCCTCAGGGCATAAAAACTTTTACAAGGTCCTTCACCGCATTTTCACCTTCACATTGAACGGCTCAACTTTGTATAGTTAGTTACCCTCGTCGAGCTGCCGCCAAGGACACGTGTCGCAGGAAGTTCAAAGAGTTTAAGCAGTATAGCAATACCATAGCCGGAAAATCAATATGTCGTGTATATAAGGTACAACAGCGACTTATTATATGGCTAGCACGTGTCAGCTTTATAGGCCACCCTGCCCTACCCCATTCGGAAATTTCGTCATCCCTCCCCCTGTGAAAAACCTGGGCACTAAGTAAACACTGGACAAGTATCGCGTGATTTTGCCGACAAGCGGCTTTCAATTGGCTGCTGGCTCTAGGGTTTACGAGGGGTTTTGGGGTAGGTGGGCTTCTGTTTGATCGATGTCTGGCCCAGGTGGCCCCGGGGGCCATTAGCCAGGACAACTGTTATTGCGCTCGGGCTGCCCAAATCGTGCTATCAAAGCATTTTACTTTATTTTCTTGTGAAATTTCAATACTGCATCGCATTGACATAATTTCTATTTATTTGAGGCTTAGCTCATACAATATATTGTTGGGGAAATTTTGGTACTTCTGAGACTGTTGCATGGGTCGCGTGCTAGATAGGTTCGTTATTATACCCTGTACTCATAAAATGGATAAAAGGAGGTACATGTTATACTATATGTGCAAATATCTGTAGCAGCAGGGAGTATACTCATGAAGTACATACTATGTAGTATATACAGCCGATCTTTCTTATAATAAGACTCAAATGTTTTGCTTATCAAGAAAATGTGTAATATATTTTATTTATTATTCTTTTGAGCAAATTGTTTATACTATAGTATAGTAGAAATATAGAGAAGTCTTTGACAATTGATATTTTGAGTAATTTTACCTATGGTAAGTAATATTTTTGGAAAATCTTATAAATTAACATTGCATATATTGCGCTCATTAAAATCTGTTGAAAACGATTTTATTTGAGATATTAGTTCAGGGTCTTTCGTAGTCGGTTACTTGCGATTAGAGCGTTCTTAGTTGATTTTATATGCAAATGTGCAGAGGTATGTTAAGTAGATAAGAAATAGTATAAAGTTCATTTGAACAATTTATTTGGGAATTGCCACTATAGGTATAGGCGGACGTGGGAAATTTTGACAATAATTTTTGATGTTTTGAGCAATGAAAGATAACAAACTGACTTTCATAAGTAGCTGAGAATCTCCTTTCGCTCTCGCTGCATGAATCAGCTGCAAGGAATTTTTAGTATTAATGAATTCCATGGAAATTGACATCCTGAATGTCAGAGTTCGTACGGAAAATGAAAGTCAATTTACGGCGTAGATAGATATGTATGTACATAGGCATGCTGCATGTAGCATGTGAGTCATGGCACCAGGACATGGTTAATGCCACAACAAATGCCAGCGCATGATGATATCCTTTTCCAGGAATCGCAGGCTGAATCAGTCGGCGTTGTCGCAGACAAACAAGCGGCGGCTACCACCCATACCACCCACAAACGAACCACAACAACTGCACACGCTCCTACATTTTCATTCATAAAAGCGCCATGGCGCGGAAAAAGCTTTTCCCCGCCGTTTGTGTGTGAGTCACAGCCAATACACTGTGAGAAATTTTGCTAGTGTCAAAGCAGAATACAAAGCCAGTCGATTGTTGTGTCAACGTGACTCAGCTCAGCTAGGCTTGGATTCGTCTTTGGACAAGCAGCTGGTGAGTGAGTCGGAGATTGTGACGTTGTTTTGCGCTCTCGCGCTCTCTTGAGCCGCGCTTTAAGTTAGCTGGCTGTGGTAACGGCTACGTCATGCCTTGTTTTTGGTTTTCAGCTCAACTTTGATCTTTGTTTTTGTTTGCCTTAGCAAAAGCTCTTTTCTTGGCGGCATTTTAAATGGCGTCTGCGTTACATACTTTTTATTTCTTTGCTTTCAGTTTAGTCTTCAATTCGCTTTCGTCGTGAACGGTTGCTTCACGTTGATAACTTGTGCTTTTAACTTTGTTTTAACGTCTTTGCACGATCGCGCGCGTGTGCTTAAAGCTCTCTCTCTCTTTGCGCCTCTCTCCCTCTCTCTCTGTGTATCTGTGTCTCTCATTTGCTGCGCACTTGTGGCGCAGGCAAGTTAAGAAAACCTGTGCATGCCAAGTGTAGACAAATTGTAGATAAAAATAAAATGAAAACGTAAAAAAGGTGCATACAAAATTGTTGTTGTTATTTCGCAAAGTTTCACTTGCGAGCTTCACATTTGACAAACGCTACGCTCTCAGAAAGTACAATAACATAACATAAAATAACAATAACAAAATAAATTTCCTAAAATATAAATAAATATTGAAAAATCGAACTTTTTGTCGATTAGATTACGCCACACAAATTGCCAAAATTGTTAGAAGTAAACCGCCAAAGTTATAGCAAAGCTTATTAAGCAACAACAATATTAGCAACAGTGTGCTTACACACATATACAATACATATGTACATATGTATACATACATATGCATACACATCGAATACAAATTAAATCCGCCGCCGCTGTTACAAAAACAATAACAAGCCCCCGCTGCTGTTGATGATCGCATAAGCATAAAGCCCGGAATTCCCCACAAGAAAACGACGTCATTACAAAAGCGCGGGCTCTTTCTCTCTCTCGTCTTGTCTGTCTGTCTCTCTAACTTTGTCTTTTTCGCTCTTTCGCGCTCTCTCTCTCTCTTTCTCTGGCACATGCTCTCGCTTTCGACGAACGCAAACTTCGATTTCTTAGCTTTTCGTTAGTTTTCAATATTTGCCTATTTCATTTTTTTTTTTTTTTTTTGACATTTGCTGTTGTTATTGTTGTTCTTTTTACCTCTTTTTTATATTATCGGTATATTATCGCACTGTTCTTATTTTTTGACTTGCCTCGCTTTTTTTTCGCGCAAAAATTTAATAAGCAAGAAAAATTATTTATATTGAAAAAAACATCATTAAAATAGCGAACCGGTTTTTGTAATAGTTTTTTTTTTTTGTATTTTGTATGCTTCTGTGTTGGTGTATTATAAAATGAGTATTAACTAAATGGAATATTTCGATTTGTTGGTGTGCATTTTCCCAGGCTATAAATAAATGAAATAAATAAATAGTTTATATTGTATATATGTAACTAATTTACATAACGATACTATTTTCTCGTTATTGTGGAGAAGTGGAGAGCAAAGTAGCCCTTAAAGTGTTTCAAAAGATATATACGTGTTTTCATTCCAGACCCGTGACTTTATGGTATTGGAGTACAGCTATAAAAACCAAAAAGCAACGCTCAATGCATTTTAAGTTTTCATCAAAAACACGTTGATTAAGGTGAGCAGAGAGCACAAAAATGTCAAGTTTTTATCACAACAAGCAGGGGGAATTACTTTTTTTTTGATAGAAAACTCGAGTATCTTAGAGAAATCAACTCATATATTATTAGTTCATTTAAATTTATAGTGCTTATTGCGATTTCATGACTTGAAAATTATTTCATTTAATGATTAGGGATTAGGCGTACAGGGCTGAAAGGCACTTTTACTCTTTATAAATATTTATATACATATCGACAATGCAAATGATTGACGCTGTTGTTTTATAAATGTTTTTATATATTTTACATATTAAAGTTACTAATTGAAACTCAAATTTTCTTTTAAGCAAAGTGAAAAATAATATATAATTGACAAACAAAAACAAAACAAATCTTATCCATAAGTATTCCTATATACTATATTTGAATGTGTTATCAAAATATGAGTATGCTTGCATATCCAATATTACTCATATGAGATTCGCTCACAGCTATCAGTTCCATAATTAAGCATGGTAGCCCAAATTCATTTTCAGTGTATACTTTACAACCCCTCATAAAAGCTTTCTTCGCAAGCTCTCCCTCACTCACTCTATGCGCCCCCGCCGTCATTCTGCTGCCTGGATTAAATAGTCTAGCATAAATGCAAACGATATATGGAAACAGAAAATTAAAACACCTGTGTACATGGCAGCGCTGTCGCAGTCGCAGTCGCTGCCAACGTCCCCTGAAAGTTCTCAGCGTATGCCTGTTCGTGTGTGCGTGTGTGTGTGTGGGGAGGAAAGCTTCGTCGATTCGCTTTCGTAGTCACTTGCATTTGTTTGGGACCTCGAAAACGGCACAAAAATATTCAATTGTGTTTCATTCTAAGATCGACTCGATGCGTTTGCGGTTGTGTTTTTTTCCGGAAAAATTCGCAACGGAAATTAAGACTTTATTAATATTTTTGTGCTAGTGTGCGTGCGGCTTATGTGCAAACGAATTGAGAAGTTGGAAAATTGTTAAAGAAAAAACTGTAAAACTAAGAAAACATTGGATATGCCTGAAAAACAGTTGATCAAATCATAGAGTATTTTTAAATAATAAAAAAAATATTACAAGTCATGGCTTAACTCGTCCTTGGCTACCACTGCAGGTAATTACGGGTGTGATGCTTTTAGCTAATTCAACGTAATTTTATATTGCACACAACAACACCACACAAACAACAACACACAACATGCAAAACCGGCTGCTGACTCATACTATATGGCGTGAAATGTGTGTAAATGGCAAATAAGATGCAATAACAACAACCGCAGCAATATCTACTTGAATTTTAGCAAGTCATTTGTGAGTATAGTTAACTCAACTGTGCGATAAACAAAGCTCGAGTTTTGAAGCTAAAGCTAAAGCCACATATATAAATAAACGACATTTCTTGGAACTTTCGCATATGCTAAACCTGGTTTTGATTGATGCCCACGCATTGCGGGTAAGGCCCCTTTTCCATATACTATACCACGAGTAGCCCCACGAGAACCCCTGCTTTCAATCCTCAATCATTAATCATCAATCATAGACGATCAATTGAGTTAAATGCCACTAAAGACAAAAGGTGTGACATGACTTTGTTTGTGCAGTTGCTGAACAAAAAACAGCTGAAAATGTGTTTTCAGAGGTTGATCGGCTATCAAATACCTTAAATTTTAGAGAGCCAGCTGAAATATCTAACAATGAGGGACACCAGCTCAAAAGTAATGGTAAATTGTTAAGTATACACGAGAGTTTCGATATTTTTGTATAAAAACGTTTTTTAAATTAAAAAAAATAAAGTTCGGATACAAAGCTTAAAAAAAATTTAATATGTTTCTTGTTGTTTCTAAATTTATAAAAATTTCACTCAAAATTTACCTCGTACTTGCATCCTGTTAGATTGAAGAGTGAACAAGATTGAACCAAAGATCTTATAGTTATTAAGATATCCAATGCCCATACAAAGAAATAGCGACGAAAGTGTTGTTTATGGCTTTTCAGCTGGCTTTTCGCTCTTCAGTGCTTAGCGCGCTCTCGCTCTCCAGAGCGTAAAATTGAATGCGCTCTCAGCAGATGATATTTGTTTAGCTGTACTTTAGGTAAATAGTTACATTAATATAAGGTCTTTGATTGAACACTGTAAAAAACAATCAAAACTGCCGGACAATGAAGAACCATCGAAAGTCTCATAGATCTTTTCCCTACCATACAGACAACCATTGTTTAATCTCTCATCATTTCTGTCTTCCACAAGTGTGACTTGAAAGATTTATGCTGGAGCTTCAATTGCGGAAAATATGTTTATACTTCCCTACCTCGCCTCAAGGGGTTATGCACACGACTATTAGTCTGTATAACCCCTTCAGGCGAGATAAGAAATTATAAACACATTTTCCGCCATTGAGCTTCGTAATCATAAGTAAGAGCTTAACAATATTTATGGAAACCACTCGTCGTATCTTTACCAATACTTCTACTTGTTGAAAAGTTATGACATTAACATATAGACTGGATCTCAATGGTTCTGAATACGCCACAACAAAAAAATGAGCAAGAACTACGTTTTGATATAGGAACTAGTTCCACAGATTTGTCAACGAGGACAGCCTATAAGTTATTTATTTGTATTATTTGTTGTATCTTACCTGAAAATTGCTTCAAGCCAATGATCATTAAACATTAAATTGTTTTTTTGGCGACAAGTCGGCGTCTTCGCACATTCTCCGGCGAGTTGCTGTGAATTCCCAACTAGTTTTAGCTTGTTTTGGGCCTGGTTGAAGAATTCGCTGCTACTTTGATGTTGATCTTAATCTTAATTTGTAGTTGCTGGCGCTAATAGTTTGTATGTTTTTTTTTTTGTTATATTGAAGATTGTATAAAATTAGAATATTAAATAATCAACAAATTGTTTGATTTGCCATTGGCTGAACGCCGGATTGGCGCCGGTTCGACAATCTTTGCTCTCTGTCTAACTTTCTCGCCCTCTCGCTCTGCCAAACGAAAGTCGCATTTTTATTTGTTAGGTGAGCATTTTATCATTAATCAATTTTATGGTTGCAAATTCATCTTTTTTCTGTTTTTTTTTATATTTTTTTTGAACGTTTTTGTGAATCAATTTTTATCAAGCGGCATGTGTGTGGGGCTTTTGTTTGGTTTGAATCTATTTCGGTGTCTGGAACTCGTACTTCCATTAATACCAAACGCGTTTATATCATCGATTATTCCGTTTATATGTACATACATATACCATGCAGTCCCATATCACGCCAACTGATACGCACTTTTCGGGGCCATATCTCAGAGTCGGCAATTCGGAAGCTTATCTGCAGCATTTTGTGGAGCGCTGTTATGACCGTTATATTGTGTACTATATTGTGTACGAGGAGACGTTATAAATATCGCGGCGTCGACGATGGCGTTACAAATAAATTGCCATATAATCATCTCTGTCACATGTGCCACAGAGTCCAGAGTGACGAAAATTAAATACCGAATACTCGTATGAAACGTTGATAAAGCCGTATTATTGTTTCGGTTACTGAACTGATCTTAAGAAAGTACTTACAGTATGCTGGAAATAACTATATGCAGTGTTTTGAGTTTGAGAAGCGTATGAGAAAACAGTAAAAAGATATTTCAAAGGGAAATCAAGCCTTATCTGAGTTCATAACAGTTTATAGAAATATTGTTCTTATCAGCATACAACAAATTTTAGGAAATTCGTGTATAACTATAGTGTTATTATTCTCCACATTCCTATGTTTAAAACCACATAACGCCTAATCTAATAGCTTTCATAAGGCTGATTACTATTATTAATAAATACATCTTATAAAAAAATAACCCTATATAACCTCGCTGCATCCAAAACTAAAATGAATCCAATTGAATTTCAAAGAAATACATTCTAGTCTGCTTTTCAAAAAGAAATTACCTTTAAAATTTGATTAATTTGTACATTTTTTATGTTTATTTTTATTTACGATTTGTCTTAGAACAATAAACAAATTTTATAGTTAAAACTAAAACTAATAGGATTTGTTGCGCTCCAGCAATCCAATATAATACAGTTATATCTGCCTTAAAATGCATGAGGAAGATCTAGTACATGATATCTTCTTAGACTCCACTATTATCTAATAGATTTTTGTTGCTATCAAATGTTCATAACAGTTCAGTCTGTTTATATAATTTTCAGGACTTTACTTTATTTCATCCTTGACAAGTAAAACACTGAGATCTTCATGAATTTCAAAATTCCTATCGTACCAAGGAGCATTATTGACAATGTTATGGAGTGTGCTGGATTGGTATGTTCGGAGGATTTCCATTTTGTAAATGGAAGGTTTTATAGAAGAAATGATCTTAGGATGCAGTTTCCTGTTACATGAAATGCTAGTCACTGAATATATTACTTGTCACCCCTAAAATACCTTGGGTAACTGACCTTGCACCCGTTTTATATACTTATACTCATATATTTATACATATGTATGTATGTATTCTTCTTTATTAATTATACATCAGTCAAATGGCAAAACACGCGTTTTGTGAATGATTCTGTGCAAAGTTGAGCACACGAGCGAATTCCTAGCATTTTCAAAATTATAGATACAAACAATATCTGAACGTAATATGTTTTGCTATCTGAGTCACAGTTTTCTTGGAAATTCGTTGGGTTTTGCTGAGAATGAGAAACATTTTGAACCATAACTCGCATTTTATATATAATTATCACAGATTTTATAATGCACATACAAATGTACACATAATATAATTATTATACTATAATACATTTTCTTCTTTTTGGCAATTTTTTGTTGCCTTATTTTGAGGCGGCGCCAAGTGTCCCAAAAAGAACTGTTGACAAGCATCTTTGTTGGGGCTACTGAACGGAAATGCCAATAAGCCTCATTGCCCCAAGATATGTACATATATCTGTATGTACCTGAACAATTTGTTAATTGTGAACTAAATTACCTTTTGCAGGCGCATGCCAAAAATTTGTTGCAGTTTTTCACACAAATAACGAAATTTCGATAAACAAATTTCCAACAAAAATCATGATTATTTAGTATGTTCGTTTATTTTACTGAATGAATTTTTGCGCTTGGCATTGTGACTCAGTTTGATTGGAATTTAAATATATACAAACATACAAAAATATATACATATAATACTCGCTTGCTTATCTTTATACTTATTTTAATTAGCTTCAGAAGACACTGCTTTATAAAGTCATCTTCCTGGAAATGATTTTATATTGGGTTTTTTTTTATGTGACAGCAGTTTTTTTTATTTGTTTTTCTTTATTATTTACGGATTATCAATTGGTTAACAGCTGTAATATCAAATCTGTTACATGCTCAGCCAATATCAAAATATTATTCTAATGATTTGTTTATACAAGTGCCTTAAAGTTTATTGACATCGCCTGAGGTACCAACTATATTCACAAACTGCACTTACAGATATTAACCAAACACGTGCCACATAATTGATATATGTGTATACTATATCGTTTTTCCATTTTCCTGCCTTTCAACAAAAATGGGGCAACTGCTTAAACGAATTTACAAAACAAGCAAAATCGTTGGATTCCTCGAAAACCAAGCAAAAATAAATATACAGAAAACATGAATGCTACATTTAAAAAGAATACACACATTCGAATGTATGTATGTACATACATTTATTTAAGAAATTAACATTTTAAGAGACAAAATTGAAACGAAAATAGCAGAAAGCTTCTATCGATTTGGACGACAAAACAAAACTTTTAGGGAGGAGCATTTACGAATAATTCTTTCGAAAATTTTGCTCGGTTCAGTGTTCAGTATTCAGTCTATAGCCGATAGGCAAGAACTCAAGACGTGCGTTTCAAAAACAAATTCACAAAATACATATTTATATATATGTGTATTGAAATATCGTGTTAGTGCTCACACACATAAACTTATAAGTATATATATATATATATATATATATTTATATATAATTTCATACAATTTCCCGGACCTGTGCAAACCGGTAGAAACCGAAAACGAAAATTAAATATCTTGTGTGGCCTTTTAGAAATTATTGTCAATATTTTTGCAACAGAAAATATATTTCGAAGGCAATTGCGGTTACAGATTTGAACTTTCTGTGACCCAAGTGAGTGTTCAAACGCCAGCGTCGAATCGGGTCAAGTGAAAGGTGAATATTATAAAGAAAAAAACTCAAGTGATCAATAAAAAGTATATGAAATTTGCATTTTATATGCAGTTATATTACAATTGTTGGCTTTTGGCCAACTTTTTCAATTTCATATATAATAACTAATAACTTTATGACGTAATTTTTGTAATATTGTTTGTGTGTGTGTGTCTCTGAAAATTGAATTTTTTCATTTTGTTTGAAAATCTTATACGCAATGTGCGAAATTCAGTTACGTTCGCTAATCATTTAATATACATTATATACATACTATATACTGTATACTATGTATATAAGTATGTTTGTCGGCATGTTTTCTAAAAGCCACATTGAAAATGACAGGCACATTTGGTAGTATGACGTGCGAATTGGCTTTGATTTTGATTTTAGCGGTAAATGCTGATATACAATTATGTGTATTATTCAAATTGGCATTTGAGTTCATATTCAAAGGTTTATTTTGATTCACATATCTGTACGCGTAGCTGCTTCCAAAGATTTATGTGTCTATCTTTTCCAAAAATATACATTTTCCACATCTACATGTGTCTATGGGCTAGTTTCTTTGAAAATTGACTAATTTACAATTTATAGTGCATGGCTTGTGATCATGAAATGGCTATAGCTAAAACTATATATCATTCGTTCATTTAGTAATTTGTCATATGAGTAGAATAATATGTGAGTTCTGTCGGAATGTGTAGCCTTAACAAGTAAGAATGCTCTAGTCAAGTATACCCAACTACGGAACTCCCTGTATCCAGGTCTAAGACTTCCAATTACATCTTCGACCACTTACACATACATACACAAAGCCGCACACACACGAGCCACAGCGTAAGCGAGGCATTTTAAGTGGCGGCTGTTCTCCTGCTTCCTCCTTGTTCGTTATCCGATCAACTTGAAGTTTTTACGGTAGATTGCGAGTGACTCAAGCATTATACATGCCAAATCCCAGGGCTATATCTTTAAAATTGTTGCTGTAAAAACGTTTTTATCGCATTGCGGGGGAGCGGGGGAGATGAATCTGCAATCGGGAAAAACTTGATCTGCAGTAACTTACATTGGAAATTCTTGTCTTCTATATTTGCTAAGATCGACGCGTTCATCCGGGCGGACGGACAGACAGACGGATACGGCCAAATCGAAATCTCTTTTTATACTGATCAAGAATATATATATTTTATAAGGTCGGAGATGTCTTTTTCTGCCTGTTACATACATTTGCACTGATCTACCTCCCCTTTTTACCCATTTTGTGGGTACAGGGAGTAAAAACCTATTTCATTGTTTTATAGTCATACATATGTGAACGTAACTAGCGTAGAGACTATAATAGCTATAGTTCTTAAATTTGGTATGTGGTTTTTTAAATACCCCCCACTGATCAACTCAGTTTTAAATCTTATTATTTCCCTGTAATTCTTACGATTTCAGTAAAAATCGAACTTACTTTCTTCCAATTTGAACTCTCAAATCTAAAGATACAGCTTGCGAACTTTTGCTATTTTCAAAGGGTATCTTCAAGTCGAGCACTTTTGTGTATACGTCGCTTACATATTCCACATATACAGGCTCAAAGTTAGCTTCGATCAAAGTTTAAATATTTGCTTATTTGCCTTGCAACAAACTGTTTTAAATGTTTTTAAATTGTTAATTTCCATCTTAATTAATTAATTACCTTAAAGATTACAAAGTTGGCAACTGGTAGACTGTTTTAATTGATTTTATTTGTATTCATTTATTTTTCTCTCTCGAATTTTACCCCTTGCCGTTGCAGACCAATGGATGGCATTAATTTTTCAAATGTATTGACGTATTCTTTAATGGCAGACCAATGTCTAGACGTTGAGCGAATTGAAAGTCTGAGGTCATAAAGCTAGTCACTATATATATTAGAAATGTCTATATACTATATACGTATATATAGATATCTGTTTGTATCTAAGAGACAATGACAAACAGCAGCATTAGTGATCTTTGAAGAAGATCTCAGAAGATCATCATTGATAAAACGCAACTTTGTATGTTTTGGAAGTGAAATGCTGCTGAAAATCTTTGGGGAGGCCAGTCGGCGAGCCAGTCTATATCTACAGCAGCTACATACATGTATATATCTGTATATCTATATCCACACTACCTGACATATAGACAGTGCCTGGCAGTTGTATATAGATCAGCAGCAGCAGCAGCATCGACATCGGCGTGGAGCATTTTTGTCGCGTACGCATTACGCAAAATGTTATTTATAAATGATAGTCCGAAGCTAAGTTGGCTATGGCCAGGCCCAGACCAGCAGCCGGTTCCACACACACACACACACACACTCACACACACACAGATACACACACACATGCGGTCTAGTGCAGTTTTGCAGTCGAGCAAATGATCTAACGAGCCCGTAAATATTTCTGTGCAAATCATCATGTTTCAAAGTACACAAAACGCCCACATTTCAAAATTTTGATTGCTTGGGCGGCTTTTGTCTAGACTGCAAATCTTTTATAGGTCTTGGAGAAATCAAACAGTGAAAGAGTTGATCTCTGGGCTTAAATGGTGAATTTAATTCAAAAGGTTTTGGAACGTAGCAAAGATTTAATATTCAATTTAGAGTCTACAAATTTTAGACGATTGAAGATTGCCCTTTGTATTTTTCGCGTTAACTTGTTTGTACACCTCTCTCTTGTACTATCACTTTTCCCTTAAAACAATTACTTAAAGAAGCAAGTTTATGATGGAAATTCATCTGTATAATTCCCAGTAAATGACTTTTTGGTGCAGTGTCCTTTGTTGCTTTTACAGCCCTTTGGTTATAGGGTTGCCTTTTGTGCGATTTTTAATGAAACAACTCGTTTAATCAACTGACTTTTATTTAAATGATTAATTGATGTCAGTTAAATGCACTCTAAAAAATATAGTCCCAATTATGAAACAATCCATAAAAGTATTTAAATGGAAACTTCTAGGTGTATAAACAGTGGAAGAGCTAACAAAGATGGCGACATAAAGAGAGTATTTCTAACCTTTTATACCAGAAAAGAATTAAGAAGATTCTGGGAAGTTTAAAAATAAACCTGGCTTATTTTGGAGAATACCCATTTTGGTTTCAAAATTTAACAAAATGCTAAAAATTCTAGAAAATAACGTCTTACACCAAAAAAGAATAAACATATTTTTGGGAAGTTTAAAATGTAAGCTTCTACTTTTTCGAGGGTGTGCTATAATTAGAAATTCTTCAAGTTCTTGCAATGCTCTCTCCACAAAGGCATTGCCCATCAATATCGGGATGGCAACAAACAGAAAAACCTCATGAAGTAACTTCACAGTGTAAATGCGGCGCTTGTCGCACTCGCTGTCTAACTTATGGCCTAAAAGTCTCTTACATACATTGTGTCTGCGGTACATATGGTGAACACCTATAGCTATGACTACACTCTTGTATATTTAACAAGAAATTTGTGCGGAAATTGATAGAAAATTCGTCTCGGGCATTATTATTTTTGGTGTGTGTCGTCATTGTCACCTTGGCGTCATTTGTTGCCAAGAAATTGAAGGGGTTTCATTTTCAACTGAACTAAACCGGATACCGTTTTACATTTGATTTCTTGCAGTTAATATTTTGGCCTTGAAATGTTTCCAAATCAAAATAATTTGGCGGCCGCGGGCGCCGCAAACGATGCCCAGCAACAGAACCTCAACTACAATGGCCTGCAACAGCAACAACAGCAGCAGCAACAGCAACAACAGCAGCAGCAGCAACAACAACAAACGCAACAATTGTCACAGTCGGCCAAAAATGTGCGAAAGAAACCGTACGTAAAGATTACGGAGCAGCCGGCGGGCAAAGCGTTGCGCTTTCGATATGAATGCGAGGGCCGCTCGGCGGGTTCCATACCCGGGGTCAACTCGACGCCCGAGAACAAAACCTATCCGACCATCGAGATTGTGGGCTACAAGGGACGCGCCGTTGTCGTTGTTTCCTGTGTCACCAAGGATACGCCATATCGGTGAGTGCTTGAGCGTAAGGATATGCTTTTGAAAGTATATCAGAATAAATCAAAAATGATAGTTTAGCTACTGATCTGTCTGAACTGAAAACGTATCTGGGCCTTGGTGGGTTAATCTACTTGTGAAATGAATCGTGAGGCATTTAGACTGAGTTGTCATTCAAATAAAACAAAGTTAATTGCAAATTATTTAATTAAAGGTTTGTCGAGGGAAGGAATGTTTCATTCTAAAAAGGGTGAGCGAGGCGAGGTATTCATCTGTAAATGGGGACTGTCTTAACTCTACCTTCTTTCGCGTTCTCATCTTATAATGTATTGGAGTTAAAACCTCTACTTCTCTATCCACAGTCCACATCCGCACAATCTGGTTGGCAAGGAGGGTTGCAAGAAGGGCGTCTGCACGCTGGAGATCAGCAGCGAGACAATGCGAGCGGTGTTCAGCAATCTGGGCATACAATGTGTCAAGAAGAAGGACATTGAGGCGGCGCTAAAGGCGCGCGAAGAGATACGCGTCGATCCTTTCAAGAGTGAGTACATTCTAAGCATTATTACGTCCAGTATTTGTAATAGTTTTTCCATCTCTATAACATTTATAGCGGGTTTCTCGCATCGTTTCCAGCCCTCGAGCATTGATCTGAACTCGGTGCGTTTGTGCTTTCAAGTATTCATGGAGAGCGAGCAAAAAGGACGCTTCACATCGCCATTGCCGCCGGTTGTCTCGGAGCCGATCTTCGATAAGAAGGCCATGTCCGATCTGGTGATCTGTCGGCTGTGCAGCTGCTCGGCCAGTGTGCTCGGCAATACGCAAATCATTTTGCTGTGCGAGAAGGTAGCCAAAGAGGACATCACAGTGCGTTTCTTTGAGGAGAAGAACGGACAGACCGTTTGGGAGGCTTTAGGTGATTTTCAGCACACGGATGTGCATAAGCAGACTGCCATTACGTTTAAGACGCCGCGTTATCACACACTGGAGATAACGGAGCCCGCCAAGGTAAGCAAACAGATCCTGAATTACCAACTAACTGACTAACTGGTGTCCTTCCTCTACAGGTTTTCATACAGCTGCGTCGACCCTCGGACGGCGTTACCAGCGAGGCTCTACCTTTCGAATATGTGCCATTGGATTCAGGTAGGCATACGTTCTGGAACCTTCATCGGCATCTCAAGCGGAAGCCCGATGAAGACATCTTTCAGCAAATTCTATCCGTCGATACGGTTGCCGCCAAACGCGAAACTCCAACAATTGAGGTAATTGATCTAAACACGCCCACCTTGGAGCAGCCGGAGCTGCCCACGCTCAGTATGATGGCTATGGATGCCGCAGATCAAACGCCACAGGATATGGAGGAGGCAGATGCTGCAGCAGAAGCTGAAGCACAGCGCCTACTCACCGAACTGGAAATCGACT
This sequence comes from Hirtodrosophila histrioides, assembly GCA_037075165.1. Lineage (NCBI taxonomy): Eukaryota > Metazoa > Arthropoda > Insecta > Diptera > Drosophilidae > Hirtodrosophila > Hirtodrosophila histrioides. The sequence continues at coordinate 93,812 of JBAMCL010000322.1, forward strand.
CAATTATCGATGAGAAGGTGCGCGAATTGGAGCAACTGGAGTTGGAGCAACAGCAGCAGGTTGCTTCAGAGCCACAGTCCATTACAGCCAACGAGAAAATCAACGAGTGGATGGAGTCCAATGAGCTGCAGGAGCAGCCCCACGAGCCCAGTCCAAGTCCCGGCGAGGGTGAGGCCGAGGGAGAGGAAAGTGATGCCACTGAGGGCACTGGAGAGACACAAGTGGCCGCCGCGGATGAGGATAAAACGCTCAATGAGCTGCTCGAGCAGGTGGCCGAGCTGGATGAGATCTATACGGACTTTGTGGTGCAGCGTGATACCTACAACAATACGTTACAGAATGAGATGCAGAACATGGATCGACCGCCCATGCAGGTGGAGGACAGTTTCGATGATGCGGCCACCTATACAAGTCTGCAGATAGCCTTCAGGAACCCTGTGCTCATACCCATGGAGGACATAATGCCACCCACACCGCCCATGTCGCAGTGTGCGCCTGAAGATGCGCCGCACTACGATACCGTCGAGGTGAACTCACAGCAGCAACTGCTGCAACAACAACAGCACCACGAGCAGCAGCAACTGCAGCAGCTGGAGCAGCAGCGTAGGCAACAGCAACAGCTGCTGGAACGACAGGAGCAGGAGCAACTAGACCTGGCGGCTGTCATGTTGTTAGCTGATGAGGAGAAACTGCCGCCATTGCCGCCGAAGCGTTTGCGTAAACAGGACAGCAATGCGGAGAATCGCTCCATAGAAGCGAACAATGGGGATGCGGGGCCGCCGCCAGTGCGTGAGAAGCCACGCCTGCCGGCGCCCATAATCCATCCCAGAATGGCCGATCTGACGACGGCGGCGCCCACAAAGCGTTTACCGCAGCCACCGGAACCGAAACCCAAGCCCACAAAGAATCCCAACTTCAATACGCTGCCAAGGCAAAAGAAGCCCGGCTTCTTCTCCAAGCTGTTCTCGCGCCGCAAGAGCAAGCCGGAACTGATGGCGCACAGCACCGAGAACTGTTCGCGCCTGGACTCCAAGGCCACCAGTACAACAGCGAGTCGTGAGCCCAGCTTGGATCATCTCAATATGCGGGATCCACTGCGCGCCTCGCAGCGCTCCGCCAAGTCCCAGACGCAGGCAAAGTCCGCCAATGCGAGTCCATTGAAGTCGGGCGGTACGGGCGCTGCGGCGTCGTCACGCAAGTCCGGCAAGTTGGGAAAGCCCTGTGGTCGCAGCGTGAGCAGCGTGTCGGGCAAACGACCCTCGTATCTGAATGCGGATGTGGTGCACATACCCCTAAAGGGCGACAGCTCAAGCAGCCTGCAACAGGCGCCAAATGAGGCCTACTCGAATGCCAGCACCATTACCGTGGGCGGCCAGTTGGACAGACGCACGGCATCCGCTTTGCAGCTGGCTGAGATACCCATCAGCGAGGGCGGCATGGAGCTGGTGGCCATTGCCGATCGCCAGAGCCTGCACAATTTGGTCAGCTCGATCGAGGCGCACTTCAATGTGCAAATGGATCCCAATTTGGATCTCACCGAGGTGGAGCACTTTGCGCTCTACACGAGTGTGCCGCCCCAGGCGACAGCCAGTGAGTTTGATGAGACCTCCGCCTACTATGCGCCCGTGGATGCTGGCGAGATTCTAACGCCAGATCAGGTGGCCAAACGCTTGGCGGCGGCAAACGGCAGCAGCAGCAGCAACTGAAGCGCAGGAGCGCCATTGTGTTTGTTAAAGGCGGCGCGCCCAAATGTGGGGCGCCATAAATTGAATATTGTGTTTTTCTTAGCCCTACGAACAATCAACGACTAAAACAATTTGTATGGTTAGCAAGCAAGGATTGAATATCCTTGCATAATTGTACACTTGGCAGTGGGCGCAACCCGAACAGAGATCGGGTAGCGCCCCAATTTGTATTTGTATTTGTTTTAGAATTGTTAAACCGTACCCGTATCCAATTGGTATGTGAATTTGTAAGCGGTAGTCACGGAACTACCCAACGAAACTTGTTTTTTGCAGCATTTTTCCCCAAGGTGAATCGCTGTTAGATTTGTTTTGGGGGCGTCATGAATATATGCGCCCAATCCCGATTTGTATTTAATAGCATTGTCTAAGTAATCTAAGGTTTTTAGCAAGTAAAAACCAAGTCCAGACTTGTCCAAGTTGGCAATAAAACAATTTGTCCCATTGCTATACTCTTTTTTATAGATCCAGCACATTTGAGGCGAAAACGTCAAAAGACTGGCGGTGATCCCATGCACTTGTTGCTACAGCAACAACAGAAACAACAGCATCAGAATGATCATCAGGATGGTAGTAAGTTTTCTATTTTCACTTACTCGTATGGGACTTGGTTTTGGGTTCTGAATATATGACTATATCTAATGTGGTGATGGTTTTGTTGGTCTCGTCCTCTGTTGTGTCCAGTTTTTTGATCGTGAGAAGAGATTGGAGAGAAATCTACGCAGATATTATGTGCTACTACTCATAAGTTATGCGGCAGTTAATCATAAAATCGAACCTTACATACGTTGATAATCATATTTCATGGCTACGAAGTTTTAAATTGATGGAAAGTAAAGCATAATATCTGCTATGCATACAAATTTATGATTAAGCTCAACATAAATACTGCGTAACATTTCTCTCTGTTTTTTTGTGGAATCTTGTAGGTTGTTTTAGGGAAATTGTGTTGGATCTATTAGCTGCATAGGCCAAAGAGCCTTTAGGCAGCTTTGTTTTGTAAATGTGTAAACGCTCTGCTCTGATTTTCGGCAGACGTTAAGACATCAACTAGTCAATAGAAAATCAACTGATCCTACCTATTGAAGTGTACTCGTAGCAACCTATTTTTGCGTATACCAAAGACTTGACAAGTTCTATGATGTATTAATCGAATAGACTATTAGAAAATATAAAAGTTATGGCAACAAACTAAACTAAACAACAAATTATAATGAAACAGTGCACAATATTAAAAACTATGCAAAACACACAAAATATATAAGCATTAAAATACTTAGTAGAAATATACATAGCAATATTATTGTTGAAAGTTTTCGAAAAAATTGTCGCTTTGCTAATTGAGTATAAAATACAATAAAAATACGATAAAAATTTGATATTTTTATACAAAATATAAATTACCAAAAATTAAACGTAATGTTTCAAAACTATTTTATAAAATATGTAGATTAATAAAGAAAAGGATGAAAAAATAAATATCAACAAGTTTTTATATATTTGAGAAAAGACAAATTCAATTAAACCGAGTAAGTTCTTAAAGCACGGCAATTTTCGCATGAGTTTTTCAAGCTTTTTTTTTTAATTACAAATTTTCCTTCAGATGAATTTAGTTTTGCCTAACATGTTTTCAAGTTGAAGCTTTTTTTTTCCTAATTTTTAATTATTAACGTTTTAATAATTTGTTTGTTGGCTTTATGTTTGTGTTTGGCTTTATATATTTGTTATAATATTATTTGCTTAATTTTTGCTAACAAATTTCTGCGCTTCCTTTAGGACAAAACAACATGAACTGTTGGAATGCACAGAATATACCGCCGATTAAAACCGAACCGAGAGGTAAGCGATTTGTGCACTTTATAAACAAAACTGCAATAAAGTAATTAAAACTTTCAAAACTTTTGTAGATACCTCACCGCAGCCATTTGGATTGTATAGAGCACCGCCCGAGCTGACGCCCTCACCGCAGCCATTGTCACCGTCGAGCAACTACAATCAGAACAGCACCCCCTCGCCCTACAACATGGCCGCGGCAGCTGCTGCAGCGCCCAGCAATGGACAGCAGCAGCAGCAGCTGATGTCGCCCAATCATCACCAGCAGCAACAGCAACAGCAGCAGCAGCAGCAACAACAGCAATATGCTGCTGGCGGGGCTGGCAACCTCGAGCTAGGCAACAACTTCAATCCGTTTACGCAACAATTGCTGGCACAGCATCAGCAGCAACAGCAGCAACAACAGCAGCAACAGCATCAACAGCATCAACACCAGCAGCAGCAGCAACATCAGCTACAATATAATGCCAATCCAAATCCCTTTGTCACCGCTGGCAGCGCAGGACATTGGGAGAGCAAATTCTCAGCTGCTGCTGTTGCTGCTGCAGCGGTGTCGGCAGCACCAGCTGTTAGCAACAGCAACAATCTTAGCAATCTCAACAATCCCTTCACCATGCACAATCTGCTGACTTCAGGCGCGGGCGCTGCCAGCAATCTGCAATGGAATCTGACTACAAATCATTTGGTAAATAAACAACAGCAACATTTGCCCAAACTCTTTTCTAATAATCTATTCAACTTGCGTAGCAAAATCAGCATACCCTGCAGCAACATCAGCAGCAGCAACAGCAGCAGCAGCAGCAACAGTTGCAGCAACATGCCACGCAAATGCATCAGCAGTATGACAACAATGTCCCAGTCAACAACAACAACAACAATACCAACAACGACAACAGCAACAATGCCAACAACAATGAGAACGGTCCAACGATCAGCAATCTGCTCAGCTTCGACAGCGAGCAGCTGGTTCGCATCAACTCGGAGGATCAGCAAATGTTGCGCCTCAATTCAGAAGATCTACAAATATCAAATCTATCAATATCTACGTAATACCTTGCTAAATCCGTTGTTAGTCCTTAATTGTGTGTCTTATACAAATGTAAAATGTGTGTTTTTAGCATAATGTTTTTTAAATATGAATAAATTAATCGCATTAGAAGTACATTTTACCTGTTCAATTTCAAATTTCATTCTTTCTAAGCTTTAAATGTCATTGCTCTGTTAAAACTGAACCGATTTTCATGCGGAATGCCTTTTTAATCAGGAATTGTTCTCTAGAATAGTTTGGGATTTCAATTTTATTCATATATGACAAAAAATATTGTCGACATTTTTGTAAAAATTGACAAGGGTCCCCCCTTACACATTATCCAAGAAAAATTTTGTTTCCATATCAATGAAGTATCTTTCTAAGTTTCAAAACATCATAACTGTCATGTATTCCGCATGATATTCTGTTGATTAGTCAAGTAGATTGATTTCGCATATGAATTTTATTCCATGTGGGAATTCCAATATTTTCTTGGTAAGTGGATTAGTTAAATAAATCATTTTTTTAAAAAATGTTATTCATTAAAGAAAATCCAATATTTTCTTGGTAACTACTGAACTGGATTGCTTAAATTAAACCAACTATATTTTGTAAATTTCACAGTGAAAAATATTATATATTTATTTTACGTAGCTCGCTTGGAAGTTCAAATAACAACAAAACAAACAACATATAAACTAAAACGAAACAACAGAACTACGCTAATGGCTACTAAAAATTTAAATTTGCGATACTTCAAGCATCTAGTAGTTTCTACTTTCTGATTGACATGATGCCTTTCATTTTGATGTCGGAGCCATTGCCGCCATTGGCAGCGCCATTAAAGTACCCGCGCATCTTTTTCACAGCATCCGGTATCAAAGAGATGGGCAAGGCTGGCGGGGGTGTGCCGGGCAGCATGCAGTAGGCGAAGAAGTGCATTACGCGACACGTGGCCTCTTGGTAGGCCTGGCGCTGGGCAAAGCATTGGCGTATCCGCTGGCCCACTGTGGCAGCCAGACAGTTTTGCAGCGTTTGCAACTGCTCCTCCTTCTGCTTGATATCTTGCTGGAGCTTTTCGTTGCGTTTCATCAATTTGCTGAGGAACAGAAATACTTAGCTTAGGTTGTAATTGAAGCTTGGAGGGGGGTCCCACCTGATGTGCACCTCTGCCTCGCACTTGTGCTCCACCAGCTGGGTGCCAGACAGTTTCAGCTGCTTCGCAAGGACGTTAATGCTCTCGCGCAGCTTTTCAACATATTCCTGTTTCTCTGTAAACTCAACTCTAAGCGTTAGCAGCTGATTAGTCAGCTCCTCGATGTCGAATTTGGCGGCCTGGTATGCCTGCTGAACGCTTGTCAGCTCCTCCAGCTGCTCACGTTGCAAGGTGCTGGCCTGGAAGAGCTCTTTCTTGCTGATTTGCATCAACTCCTGCAGGTTCTCAATTTCCTGAGTCTTTCTGGCGTTATCCTGTAGCAACTGCTCCTTTCGTTGCTTAGACTGCAGCAGCAGGTCGTTAAGCTCATTGTAGGATAACTTAGTCTTGGCACTGTCCATATAGGATTGCTTAAGCTGATCATTCAAAGTATCGTTGCGACGTTTCTCCACGGCGAATAGTGTGTTGTAGACATGCAGCTGATTGCGATTTTTTACAAACTGCGTAAGAAAGAGGAGCAGTTAAGACTCAAGGATGTTTTTCTAAAGACATCAGACAGAATTACAATTCACCAGCTACGCAAAATCTTACCGAAAGTGGAATCCATCAAGGCGATAGATGTACTTACATTGCGTTTGAAATCCTCCACCTGCTCGTTAAGGTGGCGCACCTCCTCGCGACGGCGCCGCCAGGAGCGCAACATGATGGTATTGAAGATGCGCAGACTGGCAATGCGCACATCCTGATCCCCGTTCACCACGAAGCGTACGTTGCCCTGACGGGAACTGCACAGCTGGGCCGCATCCTGCAGCAGCAGTTGAGTGAGGCTCTCGTCCTTGATGGTCAGCTGACCCTCGTGCTGTCCAGCCGGGATCAGTGCATTGGAGTTGGGTACATGTGCCACCAGCTGATAGTTGCCCGTGCGGCGAGCCTCCTTGAAGTCCATCTGGGAGAGAGATTTGCGTGCTCGAAAGTTCAACATGGCCGCCGTCTGCTGACGCTTCAGTGTCAAATATGGCGGCAGTGCGGCAGGCGGCGCAGCAGGCACTGGCTCCTTCGGCTTGGCCAATTTGGGTTGAACCTTGTAGGTCGGCTTGCCCTGACCAGACAGGCTGGTAGTCAGCGAGTTGTCCGAAGAGGATGGTGTCAGCAATACAGCCTTCGGTATATTGAGCAGCTGTACATTCTCCTTATTCTCCAGGCTGCAAGGTTATCATTCCAAGGATGGTTCATAGAGATTATGTGATAGGGACTCACCTCTTTTGCAGACGCTGGGCATATCCCAGAGAGCGACGCTTCTTCAATGAGGTAGTAGTGATGAGTGCCTTATTGTAGGGGGCACGTGGTGAATTCTTATTGGATCGCGGTGTCTTGTTGCCCTGGCTGGAGCTCATCTCGTTTCTACGAATGCGCGGACTTTTGGGCCACATTATGTCTCACTTGTATTTATTCTTGAATTTATTTCCTTTTTAGCAAGCACAAAACGTTTTATTGTAACAAGTTTTATTTTCTAAAATTATTGTATTTTCTGAGGCTGCAAGGCATTCAGGCTGTTCGGAAGTAAAAAAAACACTGAACTAATAACTATTTTGAAACAACTCAAATTGGGAAATCGCTGCCAATGCCTACTTAAATGTATTTACTTACTACTAACTGAATTGAATCGATTTTAGGATTTAAAATCAATTTTTAATGAAAAATACGGCTTTAAATAAAGTTTTATTTATTTTTCATTATGTTGGATCCTTATTTATTGCTTGCATATTCCAAATTTAAACATTATCCAAACAAAAACATTTAACATTTGGGTAAAAGCCAGAAGGAAATGTTTATTTCAGCTTTGGATGCAAAAATGCTGACTAAATTGAAATGCCCTTGGCAAGGCTTTAAGAAGTGTCATATGAGGCTGCAGTAATTTGCTCTGTTATTATCCTTGTATCAATTCACACATCCGACAAATCCCCACACAACCCCCAACGCCGCTGTAACTCAATTTCACACAGCATCCGTTCATTGATTGTGGGTCATTTGCCAATTGCGGCCAGAAATGTACGAGCAGAGCCATCAACCTTTTTATACCCTTCCAGAGAGTATTGTGCTTTTGTCACGAAATGTGTAACGCCTAGAAAGCGGATTCGACCCTTGATATGTTCCGGATGAGAACGACAAGGTTGACAAGGAGTCCATATTGCCATATCCGTTTGTTAAGTTTGAAAATGGCTTGATTAGAGTTGACTCATTTTCTGCAATTTAATTTATATTTTTCTATGTTACCAGATTGATCTATATCTTCCAGAGACCGTAAATAATGATTATGTACCCATTTAAAAAAAAAAATCATAATGAAGGAGAATTGATACATGAAAAAAGGACAAAACCTAGCGCATCCTTGTTGCCAGGACTATCCATTGCTGCAATGATTTTTATTTTCTTAAGTTATATAGAAAAACTCAATAATAAATATTATTTTTCAGATTTATTTTTTTCCTTAAAAAGAGGAACTAAAAAAATCTCAACTGGGTAGATTTTTATATTTAAATCACCGTTCTTATTATGATTAAAAAATAAGGATATAATTTAAAAATTTAAACAATCAATCGAACTTAAAACTTTAGATTGACTTTCAAAGATTTGGTCTACTCTATATATTTTGTTAAAATTTGATAAAAATCAGATTATATCTTATTTAGAGGGGGGGGGAGGGGGGGATTGAAAAAAAAAAAAAAAAAAAAAAAAAAAAAAAAAAAAAAAAGATAAAAAAATAAAAAAGGGGGGTTAATTTTTAAATTAATATGGGGGAGGGGGGAAGGGGAGTTGGGGGAAAGGGGGGGGGGGGGGGGGGGAGGGGAAGGGGGGGGGGGAGGAGGAAGGGGGGGGGGAGGGATTTTTTTTTTTTTTTTTTTTTTTTTTTTTTTTTTTTTTTTTTTTTTTTTTTTTTTTTTTTTTTTTTTATCTTATATCTTCTGAAGCAATGACCAAGCGAATTTCTTTCTGGTGAATAGTATTTAAGCTTGAAATATGTAATAGTATTCTTAACCTGTCTGTAAGGGTATTTAATCTTCACTATTGGTTACTCTACTCCTTTTTCTCCCTTCCACAGCATTGAGCGCCAAATGAATGGCCAACGGTATTCAGTTTTTAGCCATTCAAAAACGTATTTAACCCCAAAAAAGAGCTTTTCAAGTATTTCACCACAGCGGAAAGATTTGCGTTTGCGCAGTGTAAAAAGCTCTTGTTGGTCTGCAAAAACTTTTGAATTGGTTGGAAAAAGTGTTTTCGGCCACTTTGTGTAGGCCAAAAGCGGCTGTTGGCGGTTTCATTAACGTCGCGGCGCTGCTGGTAAACGGATCATTTAGTCGGCCAAATCCTGACCATCGTCAGGTGCGAATTTAACGTAACGAATTTCAATTTCAAACAAAAAATGCATTTGAATATTTAGTTAAACACATTCGAAAATTATTTAAGTACAACCCATAAAATATCGAAACGTGCATTTATTGTGTCTGTGTATCTGTGTGTGTGTTTGTGTGTGTGCTATTACGAAAATCGAAACGAACATATTTGAAATACATACCTCTTAAATAAATATTGAACACCGCTAGAAATTCTTTTGGGTGAGTTCTGGAAAGCTATAAATAATGTCTTGTGCCTTGTGATTTGTGTGCTGATGCTGCTGTGTATTACAAAAGATCCTCCCCTCCTGCGCCCCCTCCCCTCTCCCACCCCTCTCTTCCAGTCATTCGCTAATACAAAACACATATTGTTTATAAATAATTGGCCATTAAGTTATTCAAATTGTTTTGGCTCTTACCTGGCCGCGTATCAATGAAATGGGTTTTTCCCAATCCAATATTTAAGTTCGATTCTAACTGGCTTACTCATGTTTCCCCTACCCGCCGCAGCCCGCAGATATTCATAATTTAGTCTACGGACTTGCGTCTTGGGAAAAAGTAATTAATCGAAATAGCACTGGGAGACGTCATCTCCGAATTGTCTTTAGTCTGATCAAAGTGTGTTAGTCGTCATGTTGAATGACCAGTTTGCATTTAGCATTTTAAATAAAAATCATTATCATTTTATTATACTAGTATGATATAAGGCGCGCGCGAGCCAACAGTTCTGGGAAAAGTATTCTCTTTCAGGTTAGCACGAAATCGATGTAAGTCTTTCAATTACTGCGAAACAGTTCAAACTTCTACTTGTCGCATTAGCTAGTGACTTTAACTAAAGGCATTCAATGCATTTCATAAGAAATTACATATATATTTATATGCAGTGTAATTAATTCCCAAGTATTCTCATTTTGTAACACTTGTCAGGTAGCTGAACTTAGGAACCTGTTGAAGTTGAACTGTTTGCTTGACTTTTAGCTAAGCAGCAGTGTTTGTTGGAATTTGTTCATCCTAGATATTAGATGACGCAAATTCCAGTTTGATTTCAAATATGGTTTCACTTCATAAATATAAATTTATTAACTAATTTATTATCTGCGGCAGTCAAAATATTTTTAATAAAAACTTAACGTTCAAATAGAACAGATTTGATTTAATAAAGTATATAAAGTTAGGAATACAGGTTAAATTAAGAACAATTTAGACAAGTTAAGGTAAGTTCAAACGTGCCAAATATTTGGCAAAATATTTAATACATAATATGTTTATTTTAATATATTAAATAATATTTGTGTGGCAAAATTATTAAGCGAATTTGATAATTTTTTTGAAGTATAAAATACTCACATATAGACCTCGGAATTTTGCACTTTTCGTATTTTTTATCAGATTGCTACCAAACTTTGGATTTAGACGTCTTATCGTTGAAATATAAGAAACCCTAATGCATATAATAATAATATAATTTATGTGTATAAAAAAAGGATTATTTAAATTTAATACAGATTTATTTATTTATTTGGCTGTCGCCTAAAATATGAAAGATATTTAGAATATTAATTTTAAAAGTATACAACAGTTTAATAGAAACTACATGAAATACAATAAAAAACACAATTATAATACCCTCTGCTAGGGTATAAAAATGACACCGACCCGTTCAGTTATATATAGCACGTGTGAACTGAGCTTTACTTAGAAATAAGTATGTAGTATATTTATAAAACCTTGCAAGTCTTTAAAAGTTGTTTTTATGCATATTGACATGCATATAATTACTTGGATAGGAAACTATCCTCTAATCAATAAACTATCGTGTATATATTGAAATGCAATCGCAATTGTCATGCTAATACTGCAACAGTGTATGTGCAACCTCCATATCCAGTTACCGCGTTCTGCAGGTACCACCCGCGCCTGCCCCCTCCCGTGGCAACTTGTGCAGTTGGCGATGGCACTCACAAATCGTTGTCGCATTAATTAATTAATAGACAGCTAGACTCGAATACGAACGAGTGTGGATGTGAGTGTATTCGAATACATATGCGAGTATACGAGTTGATTCGTTGTTGTCGTTTGCGGCTGGCATTGTTGTTGTTGGCGATTTGCAATACCAACAAATAAAAGTTTACTTTAAGACTGTTGATATGTCTGTCTGTCCGTCTGTCTGTCCGTCTATCTGTTATTGTTGATTTTCTAACAAAGTCACAGCATGAAATTGTGAAATTGTATATTGAATGCTACTACATCGAACCAGATCCAGACAACCTTGATGGGCAAGCGTGGTAAGAGCTTCAGAGCATTGACGTTGCATGCGGAACTCTCGGCTGCAGTTGCCCCAACTGGCCAAGTGGCAGCTGTGATGTAACCATTGTCCGTTCAAAAAAAAAAGAAGGAAAATTAAAGAGAAAAGTGACTGGGACTGGGACTGGAAAGTTAGAGGTATACGCAACTGGAATGGCAGCTCAACGATCGGGCGATGTCTGAGAGCAATGCTAGTTTCCGCATGAACGCGCGCATTCGCTCAAATAGGTGGCACATGTATCTGTATCTGTATGTGTATTTGTATCTGTATCTGTGAGATACAAGTAGCGCAATTGCGGCTGCGATGATTCATACACAATTCGGGGAATCCGAAACGGAATCCAATCAAGTGCTGCAAGCATAAGCAACTTTTGGGCCGACAGGTTTTTTAAATTCAAGCGGCCTAGCAAAAAAAGTTTGTCTTTCTGTCAGTTCATTTTATGTTGTTAAGCAACTTTTTGGGGCTGGAGCTGGAGCATCTTGTGTTTGTCTTGGGGTTCGCCCTGCCCGTGTGTGTAAACCCAAATGTTATATATTTATTACGTTTATTGTTTGTTATACTGCAGTAATGTCTAAAAATACATTCAGGCATAATGCTTTTCAAATCAGAACAAGCTCACTTTTTATCGCAGTTAATTGACTTTATAGTTGAACATTAACAAACAATTTTACTACTGATAATAAACCCTTGGGAGCATTGACGCAAGTAACTGCAAATTGTTGCACAGTTCTTGTATTTTTTAAAGAGTTTTTAATATTTGGCAGTTATATATCACGTGCTCATGGAATCAGCAAGCTTGGCTCCAACTCTATATGTATTCCATGATATTTGCTGTTCCCGAAAAAAATGTTATTAAAATTATTTGATAGTTGTTGGTCTAACAACGTGCCTTTTATGGTATATACTTGTATTCTCCATTCTTGATTAGTTGCCCCTAATCTGCCCGTGTGGCCTTATCGATCTGAGAGATCTGTTATACATATAGTCAGCAAATTAAGTATGCAGCTACTCAATTACTATATCTGCATAAAAGCTGCATAACATCTTCAATATTTCAACCTACAACAGCGAAAATCCCAAAAATGAAGTTTCAGTTAGGTGCTTACAGGGCATTTTATAGTCGAACACGCTTACATTGTTGTTAATCCCGTCAGCTGGCCAACATTTGAGTTCATTTTCATTTGTAATTTGCTCATCTTGTTTTTTGGGTTATCGATACGCTCTCCAGGCCCCAGTCTCCGCTCCACTCCGCTGCGCTCCGTTCGGCTCTGCTCTGTTGAGTGAGTGTCTTGAATTTTAATGCTCTACGCATCGAGTCTTTGTCTTGAGGGCGTCGGCGGCGACCTTTTGGTTGACTCTTTCATTGTGTGTATTGGCCATAAACAACGGCCTTTGCTTCGCTTTGCTTTTAAAGCCAACGGCAACAACAAAAGCAACAAAAACAACAAGTGGTTGCCCAACTAGTCGCTCAATTGCTACCAATCTTTTTTACTGGGGCTGCTGCTCTTCTCATGTCTCACGTCTCACTTCTCACATTGGAGCTCCAGCTTTGTTTGCGGCTCTTAAGCGTGTGACCTTGGGCCGGCACATGTGCGAGAATTGCAGATATGCGTTGGGGTCTTATATACGTATTATTTGCTGTTGCCATACCCTTACAGAGGGTATTGTAGTCACGCCATCAAATCGTCCTTTTTCGATGCCATTAAGTAGAAATTCTGCAACAGGACAACGAACTGAGAGCAGTACTTAAGTCTGTCTGAGAGCAGTACTTTGCGTCTACATATTTTTAAGCTATAAATAAAGATACTTCTTTGAAAATACTTTCTGCTTTCAATAGTATCGATGGCGCCTAAATCAACTATTTAAATTATGAACTGGGGCAACGCAGCTCTTAACTTTCGAGTTCTTTGTATAAAACATGTTTTAAATGTTTCCATTTTCAGCAGTCAGTTCTTACAGGTAGATTAGGGGGATTTTTATTTATTTTATGGTTTTTTTTATGATCAAATTTAATACAAATGCAGCAATTATAGCAGCTATATATTGCCATTTGAGTGTCCATGCCTAAAAAGTGATATAAAAAACTTAATTACGCCTAATTTAATTGCTTTGTTTTGAACAGCTTACTAACTGGTTGTCAAGAACTTGGTTAGGATCAGATTTCTAGATCGTACACGTGCCATTTAAAATATAGGGTAATTAATCTTCGGCAATCCTCAGATATTCGTTGTTCTTTTTGCTTTTTGCTTGGCTTTGTTGTGGGTTTTTGGTTTGCCATTTGCGATAGGACACAAGCCGGTTTGGTTAGCTCTGACGTAGCCATTGGCTTGGCTTGTTATGTTTGGTAGCGTTTGCTGACGTCACAAATGCCACAACTCATTAATACATGTCAGCTCGGCCTGTGTCAGGCCTGTGGGCCATATTTGATGTGATTTGTCGGCGGCAGCTAATAATGTATTCGATATCTTACATTCTGCATTCATCTGAGCAATCAAAATTGATTTGTTGGCTATTTTTGCAACATTTGTGCCTTTGTTTTACTGAACATTTGTACAAACATTTGGGCTGGCGTGCATTTTGGCAAATGCATTCATTTGCCACGTTGTTGGATGTTTGTTGTTGTTGTTTAAACTTTGCCTTTAGTTGCAACACATAAACAGTAGCAAGTAAATGATTGAATTATTGTAAAATATACACAAGTATGTATGTATGTATGCACAAGAAAACTTTCTGCACCATTTGCAATATGAACATTAAAATGGGAAATGTTTTTGTAGTTTTTGCCATATTTGTTGTTTGTTTAAATGACTTAAAATCAACGATGATGGAACGCCAGCCAAAAATTGAGTCAATAACTGCCCAGACTTATGGCCTTAGATGTTCGTCTGCTTCTTGGCAGATATTTGTATGTATGTATGTATATATAAATATGCATACATACATACATAATAAATATGGAATTTTTGTGTTTAAATTAGCGTTGGTTTATAGATTTTATAATTTGCGTTTGCTGAGGGTCAGAGACAAGTTAGTTTCACATACGAATTTTCTGGGAAATTGACCATAATTAAGGTGTCAATAGGATATACATCGGTATATATTTGGTGTGTTTGTCTAGACCTTGTTCGCTTTACTGTCGTTGAACTGCACAAAGTTAGGTATTATTTTAAATTATATACTAGCTTCATAGAGTCATAAATGCCAGTGTGCCCCCTTAAAATTCTATAAACAAAACAAAAATGGGAAATTTTAATTATAAACAAGTAAAATGAGGTCTAATTTAATAGGTTATAAAAAGGATAGATAAAATGCTTTATAAACTTTTGGTTAATACTTAAAAAGCATTAAACTCACATCAAAGGAATTCATCAAATATTTTTAACGCTATTTTCATTTGAGAAAAGGTAAAAGGATTTCAATAATATGAATAAGTTTGAAAGTATTGCCGAGTGAAAAGCAATTACCTTTAAATTACCTTTTATTTTTGTATTCAGGATAATAATAGCAACCGCAATTCAAACAATTTTTAAGGTTAGAATTTCCAATTTTATTATAAAATTTTGAGCCAGTTTTGTGTAGGATATAGTTTAGTTATTTTGCTGCTAAATTAACCCCAGGCTATATTATATGTAAGCAAAAGATTTTGCTATTTCTTTTGGTCAAGTAATTGTGATTTTTGGCAGCAGGACTGCTTATTTGGAAACCTCAAGCAAAAGTCACGAAATGTTTATTAAATTGAAGGCAGCTCCACCGCTGCCTGTTGCTGGGGGCACTATAAACAAATGTACACACATCAGTCTAAACAAATTGTGGGCAAACTGTATTTGTACCAAATATGTACACCAGAAACACCTGCAGCGTATTATAAAAGTCTCAACACCTTGCCACAGCCACTTATAAATCTATAACAACATTTCAATATTACGCTTGTTACGTCATAAATTAGCCCCAAGCAACAGGGAAAATGTGCGCATTGAGAGTGCTCCACTTGGAAATACCCTTCATTCAGTTGTGGAGCAAACATTCATAAGCTATAAATAAACTGGGAGTTTTATGTTTGCTTTGATTTGCATAGATCTCATAAGTTTTAGCAGCAGCCTGCTTCCCTGAAAGCAAACTTTCTAGGTCTCTCTTCGGGAATTTTCCAGAAATTATCCAATCAAACAAAAGCTGTTGATCAAGTTAATGCATACTCTCTCTGAGCATGCTTTAATGCTACCCTTTTTACACACAATATGTGTGCAGGGTATAAAGAAGAAAGAGGAACACAGGCCGCAAATATCAACAAACAAAAAGAGAACAAGAGCAACCAAAAATATGGACAAACAATGTGTGTGAGTGGCAGCAATAACAACTACAAAACGAAAACAAAAGTGTGCTGCAAGCCACGAAGCTACGAATGGAATTCAATGGCCGTCGATCGTCGTCATTAAGTATACGATATCAAGTATACGCGACGTAGACGCTGGGGCCGAAGAGACGCAGAGCCGACTTGCCGAACCCACCCAGCCGAGCTATTCAAGCCGAGAGTGAGTGAGAGTACGTGTGAGAGCATGAGCGTGATTGTGAGCGTGTGTGTCTGAGTATCGAGTCGATCTGTTGAGCGCGCGCAAAACTCGATGTTCAGTTCGAAACTCAACTTAGCCGGCGACGGATGTGATTTGTGTTTTATACTCACTGCATCTGCTTTGAGATCGCAAAGTTGTGCAAGTCACACGAGACCATTATATATTTGTTAATTATACGCGACACGACAGCCAGATAGCTTTTATATACCATATAATATACTATATAAAATTGAATATAAAACTGTAGTGCAATAACGGCCACTTGTCTTATAAGTCGCTCAAATCGAACTTAATATTTGAGCGCTTTTAATTTGTTATTTGTCCCAGCAGAAGACAACAACAACAAATTGGCGCGTAGTTTTGGCCTCTGGGCGTGACTCAGGCCATGCGATAAGCGACGCAATCAGTTGAAAATAATATGACATAAAACATGTTTATAATTTATACCTGAACAAATAAACAAACATACATACGTGTCACAGTAATAATAACTACATGGAAATGCAATCAAATGGAAAATCATAATCGAATCGTATCGCAAAATTAATAACATTGTCTGGCAGCGCGTTTTAATCAAGTTTTAAACAAATACAACAGCAACAACAAGAACAACAGCAACAACAGCAACTACATCAACAACTACAACCAGTAAAGGTTAGCAGCAATAAATTAAATAAACAAACTCAACAAATCTAACGCGCAGTTTATACCACACGCTCCGCATTCAACTAAACTCGGCTTTATTATATTATACAGATACATATATACTTAGTATACAAATATACATATATATACACACTCGCTGTCTACACTTTGTTGCATTCCATGAAAATATTGTTATTCTGGAGATTGTAAAATGCCAAAACTTAGAAATCAAGTCTTGCCAACTGCGCTAAATTCAATGCAAATAATCTAAGAAATGTTACTATTACCTTACTTGATTTGCTGATTCTCAATGAACTTTTAATTAAATGTCATACATACCCATTAAATGGGTAAAAAGGGGGTTCTAAATCTGTTCAAATGTATGTAACAGCCAGAAGTAGACATTTCCGATCCTATAAAGTATATTTATTCTTGATCAGTATCGAAAGAAATTTCGATTTGGCTATGTCCGTCTATTCGGATGAACACGTCGATCTCAGCAACTATAAGAGCTAGAGTCACGAAATTTGAAATGTAGGCTCCTGTATACCATACGCAGATCTGTTATGTTTCCCCCCGCACCCCCGCAATTTGATAAAAACGTTTTACAGCCAAAATTTTAAAGATGTAGCCCAGTGCTTCGGCATATATTATGCTTGGGTCACTTTTAATCTACTGTCCAAATTTTAGTTCGATCGGATAATAAACAAGGAAGCTATTCACGACAGAAGGCTATGGACGAAGATGTGTCTTGGGAGTTTTAGACCTGGGTACAGGGAATTTTGTAGTCGGGTATACTCGACTAGAGCATTCTTACTTGGTTTTTATTAACTCAACTTGCTGCTCCCGTCTGATAAGGTTATTTTGATAAGGCCGCAAGTTCAAATCTTCTAGCGACTTTTTAGACTGAGCAATCAACTTTTCACCACAAATAAAAATATAAAAAAATAGAAACAAAAAAAATATAAAAAATAGATAACAATTCAATTTGAATACAAATATGCTACGTTTTTCTTGATTGATATTTAATTACAATGTGCTTGAGCTGTTTTACAGACTTACAAATGATGGAAAGAACACATCTTCGAGTCTTAGTCATAAAAGTCTGATAAGTCTAGTCTATTTCTGAGAGCTGTAACATACAATTCCTAAGATAAAGTAACTCTATACAGAAATGTTATTCAAGGAGAACTGCGCCAACAACAAGTTTTCCAATTTGAATGTATTTTATTAGTATTAAATATTCAAACAGTTGCAATTGCACAGCATTTTTAATTGGTTCCAGACAACTTATGTGTACTCAAAATTGTTTTGAGCAATTTCATGTGTACTTTACCAGGTTTTAACAACCGCAGAGTACTAACAAACATATCTGAATATATTACGAGTATATGCATCTAAAAGCAACTGCAATTTATTGTATTTATCATAGTTGTTGTTGAAAATTAATGGGTCTGGGTTGCGTTTTATATGTGTTGTTTTCCTTTCTACTACGACTGGCATTGTTCTGTAGGAGAAGATTGATAATTGAGGCATATCAGGCTGCCGTAATAGCTAATAATTTCCATATTTACATCTGGTATACCGGTTACTTTTTAGTGCTGTATAGTCCCTAGAGTCTGCCCACTTAGTTTTCCTATTGATTTTTTAATGCTTCTGCTTGCTTCAATCAAAACTGTTTATAGCCAATTGTAGTTTACATTTTGCACTTCTTTTACCCCACGCCACCCTTTAACTAACAACAATTCAAACGCAATTACTGATAATAGAGTACAATAGATTGTTTTGTTGTGAAATTGTTGTGCGGGTGTTCTTTTCTTGAAGTAATCTATAGGAAATTCCGGAGTACAATATTTTAGAAAATCACAAAAAACATGGCATAGTTCACATGGTAAGCGAAGTTGCCTTAGTTATATGAGCTGCATTGTGGCTATAATATTTAACTTTTGTGGCCAAATCCATAATTGACCAATACAAAAAGATTCGACAAACATTTTCAAGGTTCCGCCATTGGCCATACGCAAATATTTAGATAATCAGTTTGTAAATATTTTTACAAGTGAAAAAAGTTTATAAAAATTTGCACTGGCATCTGGAAAATTTCGTTTATTTCATTTGCAATCAAAGCAATACAAAGTAATACTGGAACTGTGTCTGGGTCTGGTTTTGGTTCTGGTTCTAGTTATGGGGTTTTCGTATCTGGCTAACAGCAATTGAAAAGAACTAAGGCACAAATCCAATAAAGTCTTAAAGGCCTTTTGGCCATGGCTAATTCACAAATACTTATTGTATACACAAAAATAGTTCACGTTCGCGCTGCCAATGGACAGACAGTCATGGTCAAAGCTACTCGAATATCGATTTATCTGGCTGCCTAATATGCCAGATCTAACTCGTACCCCCCGCACCACCGCACCCCATCTGTGCCCCATCTCCCCCTGACAGCACGTACTAGTATTTGCCGTGGGAGCATGAACTTTGCATTGCCAGCAAACGGCACGGAATTGTTGTTTTCATCAATTGACGAAAGCAAACAAACAAACAAACGAATTTCACACCTTTTGCACGCACATTGTTCCTATACATATATAAAGATCGGTGGATATATGTGGATACATGTGCTGCTATAACTTTGCCGTTGAAACTACGCCCAGTGATTTAAATTTAACCAAAATTAACGAACACAGTTTCCTTTTGGTAATTAAATGCTGCACACAAGAAAAACATCTTCATGCAAAAATAAACAATTGTAAGACAAAAGCAGTTAGAACCAGAACTTCCGTGGGTTATATGCGACTCAACAATACCCTGCCCGCTAATTTGTATGTGATATTTCCTTAATATTCCGAAGTTCAATTGTTTTTATAAAAAAATGAAACCTAATCGCATATTTCCCATGAGGTACTTTCAATTTGTTGACACTTATAATGGAGTACTAGTTAAATACTAGATTTTGCCTTCACTTAAAGCTTTAATGTGCTTTCAAAGCCGTTTTTTAAATGTGCTTAGATTAAAGTTTTTGTTAATGGGTTTGGTTGTGGACAAGGTTAATATCAGATTGAAGTTCTTTAAAATTGTTGACACTGATAATGAGTTTTGCTTTTACTTAAAGCTTTAATGTGCTTTCAAAGTTGCTGTTAAAAACTCTGCTTTGATTAAAGATTTTATAAGGCATTATCAGTGTCACAATTAAAAAGTCAAAATCAATTAAGGTTATTTTAAATTGTTGACACTGATAATGAAGCAAAATTGGTTCACTTTTGCTTTCATTTAAAGCTTTAATGTGATTTTAAAGCTGTGCTTTGATTATAAATGTTGTTGAATCAGTTGAAGTTCTTTAAAATTGTTGACTTTAACAATGAAGCTTTCAGCTTTCACTTAAAGCTGTCAAAGTTGCTTATGAAAAATGTGCATAGATTCAAGAATTTCATAAGGCGTTTGGTTGTGGAGAAAGTTCTTTATAGATATTTTCATAACAGACGCCAATACAATCTTCTTAATCTCGTTATGTTGCTAAGCGTAATTGAATTTGCAAATTCAATTGTCTATGCAACGTGACCCCTATTAAGAGCATTCAGTATTTGGCTATTACCCGAGCAGCTTCAAAGTGAAAAGCAATGCCCTACCCTTTGCTAAAGGCCATGGTTCCCCAATGCCGATCTCTTGACTGGCCAGGCCCCATCCATCGTGCTGGAACGCAGAACACGCATACGCCACGTTGCGCGCAGATATGAACTCGAAATATCGCAGAGGGCGCTTCCAAGTTGAATTGATTGAATTGTGAAAAGTTTTATCGCAATATAATCAAATGCTGCGGTTTGCGGCCATCGCGTGTGAATTTTCTGCTTTTGCCATTAGAAACAAATTTTTCTAGCGCAGCAAATTTGTTCGCCTGTCTGCATTTTGGCATATTGAAAATGCTTTTGGTTTCTGGTTCATATTATTATTTTTATTTATATATATATTTTTTTTTTTTTGGCATTTTATACTTGACTGGAAAACTTGTAAGGTGTTGGTTGTTGGCGCAGCATTTCTTTTGATTGCCTGGCAAAGACATGAAAATCGATTTCGTGCTAATTGTATTTGATGTTGGCACCTTTTGGCCTTTGTAATTCAACGCAGTTGAAGCCCAAAGTTGACTTTTTGCCATGCCATTAAATTCACTCTGCATATGAGTCAGCCGTGGTATTAATTGTTTTTTAATTAGTACTTGTGCACACGGGAAAAAAATGTTTTAAAATTCCTAACAAACTTTTACGATATGAGTTTCAATATTAGCGGCAACAGGTAGAGGGTTATAAATAGAGTACAGCACCTGTTTCCATTGTGGCCAATAAAAGGCGTTTTAAATCTAAACTGACTCATTAAATTAGCATGATTTTTAGTTCACCAAACTGGGATATTCCAAATATTATAACATTTAACAGCTTGCTGGTAATCTCATGTGCACCTCTCACCCCGCCTTATCTGGGCAGCGAATGCTGATAGAAATGTGCTCGGGTATGTAATTTATAAGACTGAATACAGTTGATGAAGTTTGCGGCATGAATTTATTTCGGTAAGGGATATAACCTGCTTTGCTTTTACCTTTCCCTGCAAACAAATATCTAACTAAGTATCTAAAACTTCAAGAAGGACCTTCAATGCTTAAGTCTAGTCGTAAAAGTGTAGTGAGATCGTCTTCTTCACTTCACCCCTACTCTAAATCACTTTCGCTACTAACAAATAGCTAACAATAAAACTTCAAGAAGCAACTTTATCATTTAATTCCAGTCTTAAAGGTATAAAGAAGTCGCCTACTTCACCTGTGTCTTACAAATTCTTAACAAAGTAACTTTAAGAGGGAAACTTCATGGCCCAAATCCAGTCTTAAGGGTGTACTAGAGTCGCCTGCTCCGCTTCACCCCTTTCCAACCAACAATTGCCCAACAAAGAAACCTCAAGTGGGAACTTCATCGTCTAAATCCAGACTAAGCCCATCGTGTTTTTGTGTTTTATGTCAGAGATTGTTCAATGCTGCCAATACATGAACTCTCCCAGCTGACCTATTTCAACAATCTGGCCAAGTTACGCCGGAATTTGGCGTAAATTTATTTGGATTGAGAAACACGTGTAACAGCTCAGCATACATAAATTCATTAAGGCCGCTGTCAATGATAATTAAATGTCAATTTGCCCAATGAAATGGCTATAAGTCATTAGAGGCTGAAACTTTGCCATTATTAGAGGGCTTTTAGTGCAGTATATGGGCTAAGAACAAAAGAATACAAATTTTAATTAGCGGTTGAATTCAATCAATAACAAATTATTTATAATTGTTCGAACAAAAGCGCATAATTGCTAAAAACAAAATTTGTTTTTATCGAAAGAATCATTTCCTTATAGTAACTCTGAAAAACCGGGAAATAGAAATAATATACTATTTACAGGAGCATTTTCACCATTATTTAAAAATGTATGAGTTTTATAGATTCTCTTTTTATATAGTTAAATAAATAATGATTTCAACGTTTCAGATTAATATTATTAATGAAAAAAAATTAAAAAAATCAAATAATTATTTTCTCTATAGGAATATTTTTTCCTTGCTTTTTACTCCTCTGTACCCTTAAAATGGATAAAAACGGGGTATTAAATCTGTTTTTATTAATAAAGTTAACTATAGATGTTCGTCTTGGCTAACTGACTGAAAATATATATACATTTTTCTCAAGTTCCTTCTGGAAAAGTCCATATTATAACTTATAAGGAATACTCATTATTTTATGATATGACTTTTGATTTAATGATTATCGGTTGAGATGAAAAGTAAAACTCAAAATTAAGCATTATATTTTGAGAAAAAATCAATCAAATAAAAAGACTTATAAATAATCATTGTCTTATAATTTTTCTTTTTAATGTAACCTACAATGATTACATTCCCTGGCTATAATATCAAAGTATGTATATAAACATTCGATTATGTGTAACCAGAATAACTATTATTAAGTTGTGGCATAACAAAAGTTTCTATTGTTGGGAATCAAATTGATTTCAAATGGCTTTGCTGAAGACAAACAAAAACTGAGTGCCTCTGGAAACTATCAACTGCACACGTCATCGATATAGTCAGACAAACAATAACATAAATTCTACAACTATTGATTTTCAAACACATTTAACATATATGTATATATACTCTGTAAAGCTAGACGGGCACTTAAAAAAGTTGACCAAAAAATGTTGTGACAGGCTGGAAGGCAGGAAAGTTTTCAGGCAGAGATTTGAGTGCTTTAAATTAATATTTTTATGCATATACATATTGCGCTTAAATCAAATGAAAAGTGGCCTTAAATGTGCCCACACACACATACATATACACACGCATACCAGCACGCTTGCACGCACACACATGTCGGCTTATGACAAACTTTCGTTTAAGTACTTGAGGTGCAAATGGGAATGGCAAATGTTCTCCACAGGCTCATCCTCGTCCTTGCGTTGGTCGTCATGCGTCTGTGTTTGATGTGTAGACCTTATAAAGCGCAACCGGTGTGCGAGTGTGTGTGTATGCGTGTGTGTGTGTGCCTGGGTGTGATTAGGCCAGCTTGAAGTGGTGTGATGTTATGTTGTGTTGTGTGTGTGTGTGTGTGTGGCGTGGCGTGCCTTCGAGTGGAGTTGGCACTTTTTGGGCTCCGCTCTACTTTGGTCTATAGTCCATTGAAGAATTTCAGTATATGCGGTGCTGGTGCTGAGCCATTTGTCCATAGCTTTCATTTTCTCTATTTAGCTGTGTTTATTTTCGCTTCAGAACGCGATTTTCCAATCGATTGAACACATGACAAGCTACAGCCGAAGCTACTGAAGAGTGTATGTATGTGTATACCCCACTCTTCCCCTGGCCCAGTTTCAACACACACATATGGCAACGGCTGGAACCGTAGACCAAATGACATTTTGGCCAAGTAATTCAAAACTGTGCGGTAACTGGAAACCGCCTTTAACTCCTCCTGCCCTCAGTTACCGCATTACAAATGCGTCTGGCGTTGATTTCGTTCTATTTTTGTGATCATATTTAATTAAGATTTTATTTTGCTTTTATTTTCTTTTTATTTGGTCGGAGCGACATCCTTTTTGTTTGTGCTTTCACTTTTGCATTTATTTACGCATCAATTTGTATAGCTGATTTATGTCGCCTGTTCCCCCCCACAAACAGACAAAAAACCAAACAAAATAGACAAAAAAATACAACAACAACAACAAAAAAATGGAAAAATTTTCTTGGCCTAAATGTGAATTAAATTCGTTTCACTCGCCGAGTGCCACGAGGCTGTCTTAAAGTATTAGCAACCCAGTCAGTGCTCAGAGAGAAGGCTCTAGGCGGCAGGAAGTGGCAGGATGCGGGTGGCAGGGGGTCTAAGAGCTAGGAGCAAGGAGCAAGGAGCTGACTGTCTGACTGGCTGCCAGGATGAGCCAAGCAATTGCGCAATTTTAAAGCGCCTTCCGTTGGGCGTTTAATTAAATATAAAATGTACACTGCCAAGCAGACGAATTGAGCGGAAATGTTTTTTAATTGGAATTTACAAAAACTGAGCTTCACTTTATATGTATTTGGTTTACCTGTGTTTTGTCTACAACTTTTAGCAATTAGTCAAATGAGGAACTAATAATGCCAAAGCCCTGTGGGTTAAGGATTTTATTACTTAAGTGTGATTCGATACTTATTTATAGACTGTGGCCTTAAAAGTGGATTTCACCTGCAGAGCCAGAGATTATAAATAAATCTGTATTGTATATTTGGACATGTCTGTAGCAGGATTATGCAGCTACATACAACATTTCAAGGATTTCATACAGCTTAGCAGCCTTGCCTCGTTATGCCAGCTTTCATCTCCTTTGAAGACTTCCACGAATTTATTATTTATTTTTTATATCAAGTAAATTGTTTTCGTATTAACTTGAATTAAGTGCAACAAGCAGAAGACTCAACAATTTTAAAGGGAATTTCAACATTTCTCTTGGTTTTGTTATTGTTACCAGACCGTTTTGGGTCTGCAGATCTTAACTGGTTAGATTTCTTTATTTAAATTTTCTTTATTTAAAGAAAAAGAAGGTTACACTTCAGGATTTAATTATTAACTTTTATAGTTATTTCACACATGTGGTAAACATGAGTTTCTGCACTATTTTTGTATAAAATATAGTATTTTCTTTATATTTTTTATTTCTTATTCTTTTTTGTATCAGTTCGCATATAAATCGTGTTTTATGGTTTCAAGTTAAATGCAATATAATGTCGCATGTTTTTGCGCACTTTACTGTATCGATCTAACAAAACACTTGGTTTCCCGGGGTTTCCTGACATGCGTACCTTATACACACACACACACAATTAGGACCTGCCTGAACTTGCCACACATTACCGCAACTCCTTCTCCTGCCCCTACACCTGCCATCCTGCACGCCACCACAGCTGGTTATATAAGTATAAAAAAGCATTTGGGGCTTGGAAAATTATCGGCTGCAAGATAATGAGTCGAAAAATGGAGTACCCTTTTTGGCCCCCATCATGTAGCTTAGTGTTATTAGCAGCGAGTGCACAAAGGCCCGGAGGCGAATGCTACCGGACGGATCATCTACTTAAAAGTTCCTGATGTCATTGCGCCGCTTTCAGTCGAGTCGACCCACATTTACTTATACACTCTGCTCAGATATACGCACGGACTGGCCGGGCCGGGCCAGTACGGCCAAAAGCAGATCCGTAAAACGTGTTGTCCGTAAACACTCCGAGCACTCTGTGGGATGCGTCTGCATGTGGACTCTGTGTGGTGTGAAATGCGAGCGAGAAATAAGAACAAAAAGAAAAAAAAAAAAGAAAGAATCTTGTGTACAAATTGTTTTTGCAATGTTATAAATGTAAACAAAATTAACATATGCAAATTTTTCATGTGCCCACGTGTGTGTGTGTGCGTGTGTGTGTGTGTGTGAGTGAATGTGTGTGTGTGTGTGTGAACTCGACGCCAACGTTTGGCATATAGACAAATAGGCTGCCTGATTCTGGGGGCTGGTTTACAAAGCGGGTCCGGCAACGTCAACGTCAACGGCTACGGCTACTGTTCCACCCCTCGACAGCACCCTCCCCCTTGCTGCCTGTAATAGGAGGTGTTTTGCTGTAAAGTTGAATTATGTGCAGAAAATGCAAATTGCGAGGGGAGGCATTTGCTGCAGCTGGCATTCTGTTTTGCCCTGCCAGCT
The DNA here is from genome assembly GCA_037075165.1 of Hirtodrosophila histrioides. Classification (NCBI taxonomy): domain Eukaryota; kingdom Metazoa; phylum Arthropoda; class Insecta; order Diptera; family Drosophilidae; genus Hirtodrosophila; species Hirtodrosophila histrioides. Next base: position 119,720 of record JBAMCL010000322.1, read on the forward strand.
ATTAAATATGCATTATTATATGGCCAATATCATAAGCTTGATAACTGTATAACTAACCAGTTTTCCAGTAGGTAGAACCCATAAATAATACTAGCGTCTGTTAAGCGTGTGTGGAATAGTTGTTACTGTTGCGGAAGTTGTTGTTGTCTACATATATTAAGCGTGGCAAGGACTACAGCTTATCATCGACTTATGCAACTGATTACATTTATATATGACCATCTATAAAATGAGTAAATAAGTTCCTCATATTTCACGTACTACGAGTGTGGCTAACCGGAAAGAGAATTCATACAGAAATATTCAACATAAAATATCATAAATTGTTGTAACTAACAATTAACTGAAGCCAAGTCTAAATCTACATGTTAACTTATTGTTTTAACTATAAATTAACACTATAAAAATAGATAAATGAATATTAATTGAGTTATGTTTATGAACTTGCTAAACAATCATCAAATGTTCAACAAACATTTCAAAATTAACAAAGTATTCAGATACTTTTTAGATATCTAAACAAATTCATAAATAGTATGTTTATTTATTTTGTTTAAATAAAGATTTCGATTCCCAGTGCTGTAAACTCTTATAAATTACTGCAGCAGTTAAAAATATTAGAAAATAGAATTGTGCATCCCTCAATATCTCAATATCTAATTGATTTAACAAATAAAAGTAATCCTTTGTAAAATACAGTTGAGTTCCTTAGATTCAGCACTCCGTATTGTAGTTAAATAACATGACAATTTTTTGATCTCATAACTTAAAAATTTAAAATGGTTTATAGTTGTAGTCTCCACGCCTTACACAAACATTTTATATTTATTATTTATTTATAAAGAAAACATATAGAAAAAATATAGTACGTAAATGTGCATTGAAAGGATTTGTAAGGTTAGCTGAAAGGGAATATTATATTTTGAGCAAAGACGATATTTCTTCAATTATAAATTCTTTTTAATGCATTCTACTCGAATCAGTCTACGTTATCAATCCAAGAACAACTTCCGGTTGCAACTTTCTCTGTACTGTGATATAAATATATGTATTTATAGAATTTGCTGTACACAAGGCTATATATACATACATTCATATATATATGTATGTTTAACTGTACACTAATTAAAGTGCATTATTTGTATAATTATTTTCATGGCGCAGGTCAAAAGTTGTGTAATTAGCTGATTGAGCAGAGACTATATAGTATGAGATTGAACTGGTTGATTACCCAGCTGAAATGATCTGTCTCTCTCTCTGTTAAAGCTTAAGTTATTTGAGTAAATAACAGGGAAAACCTCTTAAATTTGCAGCCTATGTTGGCAGTAAGATTACGAGTTACATACCATATACATTAGATAGAAGTAATCACATTTAAGAACAACATTCAGATTACTCACATGCTTGCGCAGAAACAATCAATCCTAATCAAGTTGCTGTCCTGGCCCCCCTTTGATTCTCTGGTAATACACGCTTCAATATAAATATATATAGATATAGATATGTTCTCTGTTAGACGGATTATTCTAATCTATCATTATTTTAATTGGCAGGCAATCAACATCAAATGGCGGAGGACGAACTCTTTGGCGATTTGCGTATGTATAAACAGGGCTACTGAAATAAATACGCGTAATTAATAACCAACTATATCTGCGATTATGGCACATGGAACCCAAGCAATAAGTATAAGCATGTGGATTCAGCACCACTGAGTGGTGTGTGGTGTGTGTGGTGTGTGTGGTGTGTGTGGTGCGTGGTTGCTGATGAATAATTTGCCACACTAAGTCAATCGTCGGAAGACTTCATTAGACTGGCAATTTATTTGGCAGTTTTGCGTCTGGAATTTTTAGTGGCCACATTAAATCCCAGCTAAAAGCCAATTGTAGTTGTACTTCTACGTAATTGTGGTTGTAGTGGTTTTGTCTGTTTGTTGTGTGTGTGGTGGCAAAAATAAGTCTTGGCCTGTTTCATTGCGTTACTTTTGACGTCAGAGATATTAACATCTGGCCCAGGCAGGCGTACAATGCGTACTACATGCCTCTTGGAGTGGCATAACAATAGCTTTGATATATGACATACCGCAATTTAATGCCATATACATATGCATTATTCATAAAATATAGCTGACATGTATCTTATAGATACATATACTGTGTGCCACACACGTTCAGCGTAAGGTACTTTGCTAAATTGTTTCAGGCATTCCGGCAAATTGCTGTCGTATTGATTTTTGCTTATTGACAACTCTTTTAACATATTTTTTCCTCCCCTTCGCCCCTACTTCTAATAGAGGAAATCCTCAATGCCGGCTGTGAGCCAAGCACCATGCCGCAGCATTTCCCACAGTCCGCCTCATTGCCCGTAATGCCCTCCCACATCCCCCTGCCCGTGCCGGCGGCGCCAGCGGCTCAACGTCGCCCCTACATACGCATCGTGGAGGAGCCCACCAATAAGATCATACGCTTTCGTTACAAGTGCGAGGGACGCACGGCTGGCTCCATTGCCGGCATGAACTCCACGCCGGAGGCGAAGACCTTTCCCACCATCGAGATTGTGGATTACAGTGGACACGTTGTTGTGGTCGTCTCATGTGTCACCCGCGATAAGCCCTATCGACAGCATCCCCACTGGCTGGTCAGCAAGGAGGAGGTGGACAACTGCAAGTCCGGCGTCTACAGCAAGCGCCTGCCGCCCGAGGAGCGTCGTCTGGAGCTCCAGAAAGTGGGCATCCAGTGCGTCAAGAAGACCGATGTGCGCGAATCTCTGCTTGCCCGCGAACAGAAGAACATTGATCCGTATCGCGGTGCGTATGCGTAATATTTAATATTTCAAACTATTTAGTTTGTTTCTGCATAGAACAAGAATGTCATCAGAGGCATCTTAGGATGTCTTATTAGGTCTTAAGCTGGATAATTATATCTTCATTAGTTGAGATTCTGAAAATACAATCCTTCCTTTGAGCTTAAGACTCAAATTAAGAGTTCAACATAAACAGAAAATCAGCTTATCTTCATCCGAATTATCATCATAATTATGATCTCTTTGTTATCGTATCCATTTTCAAATATATATAATGTTCTTTAGGCTCTCAGAACATCAATATAATCAAAAATCATATTAGCGATAGCTATATTCCAATCAATCAAATATTTTTCCAATTTAAACTCAATTTTTATACCTATTTAATCATAAATTGAATTCTTGTTAACGATTTCAGCCAAATTTGATCACAAAGACAACATAAGCAGCATTAATCTGTACGAGCTGCGACTGTGCTATCAGGCCTTCATCAAGGTGGGCAATAATAATGTGCCCCTGGATCCTGTCGTCTCCTCACCGATCTACGGCAAAAGCAACGAGCTGACCATCAATCGGCTCTGCAGCTGCTCCTCAAAGTTGAGTGGCGGCGATCAGATCATTATGCTGTGCGAGAAAATCTCCAAGGATGATATCAGGATACGTTTCTTTGAGACAAACGAGGCGGGCATAGAGGTATGGGAGGCCTACGCCGAGTTCCAGCCAACGGATATCTACAAACAGACGGCCATAGTGTTCAAGACACCGCGTTATAGGAACCCCGAGATACAGCACAGCGTTCAGGTTCGTAATTTATTGATTGATCAATTGATTGATAGCTTGAACTGTTCTGCTAATTGATTCGTTGCCTTTCAGGTGGAGGTACAACTGGAGCGACCCTCGGATCGAGCGACGAGTGCAGCGCTGCCGTTCGAGTACTATCCCAATCCAGGTATGCTAACCTTTGCGCGTTTGCAGCGTAAGCTGAAGCGCAAACAGGAGATGGACGTGTTCCAGCAGATACTGTCCCTAGATAGCGAGACCACGGCCACGAAATACTCGTGCCCGCCGCTGGATCTCAACGAGGATGAGAATACGGTGTCATCGGACGAGCAGCAGAGCTCGGGCACCCTAAACGATTTTGAGATTGCCGTTAAGAAGCTGCAGCTGCGACATCGCGGCGAATCGGAGGCCAATGAGGCGGATGCCACGGTCACGGAGTACACCGATGGCATGGAAAATGACAATGACCAGGAACCGGACATGGAGATTGAGCTGGAGGTGCCACAGTTGCTGCCGCAGCTGGCCGACGATTGCACGCAGACATCCACGCCCATGGAAGAGATCCTGCAGCAGCCGCAGCTGCAGTCGCGTCCGCTGAGCAATGCGGACAAGATTAATGAATGGATGCGCAGCAGCGAGTTCGAGCGCACCGATAGCCTCACTGTGGAGAACGGTGACACGCCCACGCTCTCCCACAGCACCGCCCAGACGGCCTTCACCAATGTGAGCAGTCTGACCGCCAATACGACTATTACAAACCAGCTGGATGATGAGGAGAAGCCGGAGCAGGAGGAGGAAGAGGGCGATGGCGACGCGAGCGTCTCACGTCGCGACACACTGGAAAATTCGGCGCTCAAGGAGCTGCCCGTGGGCGAGGAGACGTCCCCGGTGGCGGAGCTGGTCAGCGCCAGCGCTCAAGCCTCTGTGGACATAGACGAGAACTTTGATGAGACTGCGACATATACGAGTCTGCAGATTGCTTTTAACCATCCTGTGGCAATGCCCCAAAACCAAAAGCCGGACCCGGCCTATCATGCCTCCAATCCCTTCAGCCAACTGGATGAGGCTGAGCTGGTGGTGCTGACCAATCCGCCGGCGCCCAAGATTCAAGTGAATGCTGCACAAACGCCAGTAACACCGCCCTCACCGCCACTGCCGCTGCCACCGCGCACACCCTCGCCGGATCCCGATTATCGGCTGCCCCCGCTGCCGCCCAAGCCGCGCAACTCTCAGGATCTAAGCGTCAGCGAGCACAGCGTCTCCAACTCCGTGTCCTTGAGTCGTTCGCGCAATGGCAGCGTTAGCTCCACGCGCACCACGCCCTCGCCCATTATCATAATGCGCACTCCGGACCAGAGTCCGACCAAGCGGCTGCCCACGGGCACGTCTAGCACTTCGGGCTCGGCCTCAGCCTCGCCCAAGAAGCGTCAGGGCTTCTTCTCGCGCTTGTTCTCTCGCCGGCGCAGCAGGGCCGACGACGAGGAGACGCTCACGGGCAATGGCAATACCCGCAAGCAGCAGGAGCTGGGCTCGCGTGCAACCACGCCCACCGCCAGTCGGGATCCGAGTCTGGCCCAGTTCACCTTGGGTGATCCGAATCGCAGCTCCGTTAGGTCATTGCAGCCGCCGGGCTTGAGTCCCCAGAACAGCGTCAATCGCAGTGGCCGCCCGGTGGGTCGCAGCTCCAGTAGCGTCTCGGGCAAACGCCCCGCCCACCTAGATGCGGATGTCATACACATACCCCTGAAGGGAGGCGACAGTGAGAACAGCTTGCTGCGTCCAGAGAGCTACTCGAATGCCAGCACACTGACCTATGGACGTCCGCTCGATCGCAAGACGCTGAGCACGCTGCAGCTGGCGGATATACCGCTCAGTGATGGCACCATGGAGCTGGTGGCCATTGCCGATCGCCAGAGCATCAAGAATCTGTGCGAGGGTGCCTACGGTGTGGTGCTCGATCCCAGCGTGGATCTGTTCGAGGCAGAGCATTTTGCTCTCTACACGAGCAAGTCACCAGAGCCGGAGCGTGAGATTGAGGGCGGTGGCGAGGCGGCAACATCGGATTTCTTGAGCGCGGATGAGATAGCTCGACGCCTGGCCGAGGCCAATGGGCTGGAGTGAAGCGGGATGGTGGCACAATTGAATAGTTTAATAATAGACACAACTTTGTTCTAGTCGTCTTTTCTTTCAGTATTATATATAGGACATATATGCGTGTATACCTCTCTAGTCAACAGTTTGCTAATCCTAACCAACTCCCAATTGTCTTTGTAGATGCTTTATCCCAGAAATGCCGCCTCGATGCGCGCAAAGCCACCGAAAGTGTCAAGCGAAAACTCTCAGATATTATGCATCAGAGTCATAAACAGTCGAAACTATTATGTAAGTCACTTTTCGATTTGAGGTGTTGGGTTTTTCTGTACTACTTCACAAATATCCATCCACAACATAGAACAACAAAACACATTGCATACATAATATGGGCGAAGAAAAGTTCCTAAACATACATACATCCAAACACATTACACTAACTTATCCTTGAAAGTTCTAGTTCAATATATTCGTATGCTAGTCTCAATAATTATAGCCCCTCTTGTGGACCAATTGGTCAAGTCATTTTGGCCATTTTGAAATTTTGAAATTTGTAGAATTATACTCTTAGGCAGATGTCCAGCCTGGTATTCTGTTAGTTTGTTGTTGCCTCGTACTATACAAACATTTAAACAACATTCATGTGTGTAATTCAATTTGATGAATAAAGTTTTTGGTAAAAATTAAGAGACTTGTCCTTGTCTTCAAAGATGTATATAATGGCTATTCTATAATCTAGAAACTTAATAAGCTGCTTATATTTAAAGACCTGTCTGAGATAATCAAATTGAACTCCTACGAACTTAATCTATTTCTAAAAATGACGACCAATACAAACTCCTATTTACTGAACATATTCTCTTAGTACGCATTATCTTTTGATTACTTCTTATTTCAAAGTTTTAAATAAGTTTTTTTCAAAAGTTTTCCGAAGCCTTAATCTAGTTAGAAATGCCATAAAAACTTCGGAACACCGAGGTTACGATGTTATCTTGTTTCCCTCAGAGTTTTTCCAACAAGTTTAGCTTACCCAAGAGTCGCAGCAAAGATGATACAAAATTGTTGGCTAGTAAGTTATTGAATTAATAATGTCATTGTTGTATTTGCTGTTGATGTTGCTGTAGTGTGTGACCTTTTAAGTTTAGTACAAGTTACTTAGTAATCCCCATTTCCTTTATTCCGTTTTGTTATGGCTGTGCACATTTAAATGCTAAGTTTCTATTGCGCTCATTAACTCAGTTGTTGGCAAAAGTTTTATGTGTATTGACAGTTTGCTAATGAACTTTTTCCGATACTTTGCAGCAATACAGCCCCAGGCGTTGCCACTGGCGGGGGCACAGAGGCCGCAGTCACAGTTCATGACGCACATGTCCAGCTACAATGGAAATAGTCCCAGTCCCAATGGTACTTATGTGCCGGAAATCAAGGCCGAGCAAATGCTATATGAAATTGACAGCACCCGGAACTGCCCCTCGGTGGCCAGTTCATACAACACCTACAACTTTCCAGCTTCGCCCAGCTCCAGCTGCAGCACAGTCGATAGCATTGCGCCAGTGACAGCATTGCAGCAGCAGCAGCAGCAGCTGCCCAGTCCCAGTCAACAGGAGCAGCTGCTACAGATGCTCAATCAACAGACGCAGCCGGAGAACATGAGTTTAACACTTAGCATCAATAATGGGGCCAACAATTGGAATACAACAACGTTGTTCAATGGTGGCAGTATAACGCCAACAAATTTCAATAATAACAATGGATATATCCAGAACAATAACCATACAAATAATAATGATGCATGTTGGCACTACATGAATAATAATGGCACAAGTCCAGCGTATCAAACAACTTATGTGCCACTTCAACAGGTAGTCAAACCTCAGATTCAGCTACAGCTTCAGCCTCAACCTCAGCCTCAACCTCAGCCTCAGCTTCAAGCTGTGCCGCAGCTGCAGCAGCAGCAGCAGCCGGAGGATAATCAGTCCTTTAGCGATCTGATATTAAGCAGCACATTAATGGATTTAACAGCATTAGAAAATATTGATGCGAATGATATGATTAAAGACTTGCAAGCGACGCTGAGTAATTTGGAAATGGCAAGTCAGGCGCACAATAATTAATACATTCATACATATTTTTAATATACTATAAATATATATATATTTGTAGTGCCAATTGTACATAGATATTTGGCGTAGTTATATAGTTAACATATAGCGCGTAATTTGAATCTCATTTAATATGTTATGAGCTCTTGTTTTAACATAATAATAAATCATAAATATAAGATAATACATGAAATTTCACTTGTTTTCGGAATGTATTACTACTGTTCTACCAAATAGGTAATTTTTAACGGCAAAAGTGGGGCTGTCCGAAGGTAGCAGGGGTTTCGTTACGCATACCGGCAAAGAAACTCTTGATGTCCTCCTCGGTGACGACCTTCTTGCTGGTTGCAAACGATTGTAAGTAATCCTTTAGCTTGTCCTTCATGCGATTGTATTCGGTAATCGCATCGATTTGCTGTGTGCGCCCAATCGAGGCTAGTGCGCGTATGCCCTGCTCATAGCTGGAGTTCTCCTCGGCACGCTCCATGCCGCGCTCCTCATACGCCTTGGCCGAGTCCTCGGTATCCGGCAGAAACTGCACAGACTGCTCCTTGTACATTTCCAAGCAGTTTTCACACTGGCAAAGCGATTTGCGCCAGTCATTGGTCCAGAAGGCGGCGCCTGTCAATATAAAAATGAAATCAGTTTATATTTTCTCAATATGTCAGTAAATCTTTTCAATTTCTGGCAAATGTGTACATTCCTAACTATAGTTTAGTCAACGGTGCTACACAATTCATTAAACATTTGTATATAAAACTAGAGTTTTTAAATTGAGTCGAAAACATGAATGTTGAGAACTTTTCTGAGGGCTTGGAGTGCCTGATGTATTGCGGCCTCAAACTGTCCCCGGAGCAGCGCATACTTATTGAGAATTCGCTAATTGTGCTGCTACAGGATAATCGCTTCTCAGGCATGTATTTCTGGGGACGCATTACGGCCATCAAGAATGATTACTATATAGCCTTTGGCTATACGAACGATTGCTTAAAGGATCGCAAGTATTTCTATAGTGTGGATCAGTATCAATGGCAGCTGCTGCCCTTTGTCCAGAGCCCAAAAATCTTTCAGGCTACAGTCTTGGCACGCGAACCCTTTATTGGTGATCCTAGTCTGCAGATCTATGTCAAGTTGGTAAGTTGCCTTGCCATCAGAAGTTATATTCGCCGGCTCTAAAATATAAAATGTGGCAGGATCCAACATTTAATATTGTGGCTAATCAAGTGGTAAGCATTGGTCGTCCAGAGGTGATTAAGCTTAAGGAGGAGGAGCGCCTGGCTGCCATAGTGTTCATTATAAGCGAGGAGTGCGCCATTTGTCCACGCGGCGCTCTCTACAAACTAGTCGACGGGCGTGTCATACCGAATCAAATGTTTCGCGGTCTCAATGATCTACAAATTGATAATTTATCATACTATCAGCTTTATCGCCTGCCGCGTAATGATTTGAAGACAAATCTATCAAAGCGCAGCGATTACAATTATGCCATTGACTTTCTGGATACCATCGATGGGGTCATACCACTCAACCAGGCCTTTTCCTTGAATATGCAGCGCAACGAGCGCATTGCTGTTATCAAGTCCTGCGTCTGGCTGGGAATGACATTCTTCCACAAGCTGAACTCGCGCAAGCATGGCTTCTTGTACCTGGGCGATGGCCGTAAGAACTTTGATTTACTCTTTATGTATTGATTAAATATAGTTTCAGTTGCTGGCATTAATTATTTGTGGAATGCATTCTTAAATCTCTCTCTCTAACTTACCCTTATGTTCTGTATTGGTGGTAGGACGACGACAGTCGCCGTTTGTCAGTTTGGCGCGCTTTTTGGCCGGCTCCTCGGACTGCGGCTGCGGCTCGCTTACTTTCTCGCTGTCTTCTACGTTGAGCTCCGTCTTGGACTCGTTCTGCTCAGCTGTTGGCTGCAGTGCCAGGCCGGTGTAGTCGCGCAGGAACTGGTGATGTTCCATGCAGCTGTCGCAAATCATTTCGCTGCAGGCGTCCAGCCATTTCTCACTGGCTGCCGGTGCCAGCATGTGCGGCAAATGGTACCAATCCTCGCAGATGGCGCACTGCAGCATTACCTCTTCGGTGGTGCGATCGGGATCAGGATAGGGTCGCTTGCATTTGCAGTACAAGCCCTGGAAATTCTGGTTATATAGATTATCTGCATTTGCTGGCTGCACTGCATCCAGCTGTGGATTTAGAGCACAACGCTTGTCGCTGCCCAGACGCAGCGTTGGGCAATCGCAACGAAAGTTGCGCTTGGTATATAGCTCGATCAGCTCATGGTTCTCATGGCAACGGTAGGAGCAGGCGAGACAGACGCCCGCGGCCTTTGTCAAATCGTTGCGAGCCTCCGGGCAACATGTGAGACACGAATAGAGCGCCTGGCGTTGTATGGCGCCCTTGGCATATGTGCAGGCCTTTTCATCTGAGGCGCCAAGCACTGCTGCGTATTCGTCCTCCATTGCCTTTTCTTCTTCCAGGACATCGAGCATTGTGATGGTTGACTGCTCCAACGGATTCGCCTCGTCAGCGTTCGCCTCGGTGTTTGTGTCGCTCATTTTGACGAAAGAACTCGAAAATAGTTTCTATTTGTTCAATATAGTTTTCCAAAATTCAATGAAAATCGCGAATAAAAAAATTGTAGACGCGCTCTTTGCGTTAGTGTGTTATGCAGTGTGACCGAATCATGAAAACAAGATGCATTCAAAACAATCATCTTGAACCAGTTCATGGTAGTTCATTTGCTTGCGAGCGTAATTGCGCATATAAAATTTGGATGTAAAAATATACAAATTTAAACTACCTATTAGTACTTCTTAAATATACATATATTGATAATATTTCGTATATGTATATATATATTAAAGAGTCATATAGTTTTAAGTATATGATTAGTTTTTAAACAAATAAATAAATAAATGAAATATAATCCGGTACATATCATATAGTTTTCAGTATATGATTAGTTTTAAAACAAATAAATAAAATATAATCCGACAAGAAAACAATATAGAATTAGTGGTAAGTGTAGTAATGTAATTTGTATTTCACATTAATGTTACGAAAATTTAAATAAATAAACACAAAACAATCAAACTATGGTTTTTTATTGATGAAAACTGCAAGGATGGCAGCGCTTATTATTTTCAGAATAAATTTTACGATTTTATTCAGATTGTGACAAAAAAATCGGTCAGAATTACCCGCAGATATCGTTAGGTTCCCATTTCAAATAATGAGAAAAAACTGTAGCATACTTTTAGGGTCACCTTTTTAAATCAACCTTCTGCTGATTTCTGTTCGCCTGGTATTTTGGCAGTGTCAATGAAGTTTTGTTTGAGAATTCAACTTTCCGTGAGCGTCAAAATGCCAAAAAATACCAGGCGAACAGAAATCGGCAGAAAGTCGCCAAATAGTATAACAGTTGATGATTAATATAACAGCCAGTCGACTGTTATACAACTATGTAAATAACAGTAGTCTGTTATTAACAGAACGTTAACAGAGGGTTAACAGAATGTTAACAGAGGGTTAACAGAATGTTAACAGAGGGTTTTAACAGAGGGTTAACATAATGTTAACAGAGGGTTAACATAATGTTAACAGAGAGTTAACAGAATGTTAACAGACTGTTAACAGCGAGTTAACAGAATGTTAACAGCATGGTGTTCCTAAAAGTATATCGATTTTTCTTCAATCTGCTACTTTAACAATAGTTTGATAAATAACATGAACTCATTAACGTTGAATGCATCCCCAAGTCGAATTTTGGTACATAAAAATATAGAGACAGCTTGACTAATTGAAGTACCGCAGAGTAGCCAATAGCTTTAGCGGCATAATTTGAGTTTATTAAATATTCGTATTGTAGTTTGCTAAATAAACAAATCAAGAATACCTTGAATTTCGCTCTGCATAAAATTTGTTCACATTGTTCGACACCAGCATACCACCTTTTGCTTTGCTCATTGATTCTTACGAACCAGTTCAGGCAAATGAACTTAATTTTCCAACACTGATAGAGAAGTGAAATCATGAGAAATAACTGTTGCTGTATAACTATCGATATTAATGCAGTGTTGGTAAATGTGAATTTAAGTCGTCTTACAACACACCGACATCGCATTTTGCCGTGTGCGGCTGATTTTCATAAACAATTGCAAATTAATAAAAATCAACATCCAAAATGAATGCGCCGCCAACATTTGAATCGTTTCTGCTCTACGAAGGCGAAAAGAAGTGAGTTATATTTGTATAAACATTTTGTATGCTGCAACTGACGTTTGTTTACATTTTGGCGGCACTCGCAGAATCATTAAGGAATTGGACACGAAGGTGACAAACGCAGCGATATTTACCATAAATAAGGAAGATCACACACTGGGCAACATGATCCGCAAGTAAGTATGCCATTGTGTGACCCCATGCACCCTATATCATACATATATTTCCCGTGCATAGCCAGCTGCTGAAGGATCCAAATGTGCTCTTCGCCGGCTACAAAGTGCCGCATCCGCTGGAGCACAAGTTCGTCATACGCATTCAGACAACGGCGGACTATTCGCCGCAGGAGGCATTCATGAATGCCATTACGGATCTGCTGGCTGAGCTGTCGCTCTTCGAGGAGCGTTTTAAGGTAGGTTTTAACTTGTAACTTGATGTTTGGTTTATTAATTCCTATGCATTTGCAGGATGCTATTAAGGAAAAGAAGGAGGGCGGCGATTAAATTTAGTTACTCATTTATTTTTACAAGAAATTTACGAAACAATAGAAATATATTCACTATTTGTATAAATAAATAAAAGATAAACAATTTAAAATATCCAATCAGCTGTCTATAGACCCGAATTTTAGTGCTAAACATTGACTAAATATACTTGTAGATACGTTGGCTTCACGGCCCAAAACATTTTCCAAAAAGATACGTAGCACTGCTGAGGTAAAAAGTGTTGCATCTGATTGATTGGCTTTACGGTTAGGAAACAACTGACATACAAAATGTGTAAACAACCAACAAAAATTATCTTAGTTCTAATAGGTCTCATCATCGGCACACTCGCTTGTATCGTGTCCAAAAACTGCAATGAAACGAGACATTATAACTTTAAACCTTAGAGATTGCTAAATTCCCTAGCATACCTTCACAGGAATCGCAGTATTTGCGTGGAGCTGGCAGCTTGCGTTCCTTCTTCTCATTGTTGTTGGACTCGGCAGCTGGCGGCGGTGAGTAGTCGCGATCATCACTAGCCTGGAGCGGACAATCCTCAGTTTCGTGCTTGTCGAACTCATCGCAGATGTCGCAGAAGAGACGCGGCGCCGGCTTGCGTTTGCTCAGCATATCAAAGGCACTGCGCCTGCAAATAGATAGGGCTTATATAAAATACTTCATTATAACTCTCATTGATTTTGTTTACTTGGTGAAATCCATGGGCAGCGTTTCCAGCGTCTGCACCTTGGCCTTAAGCGCATCATTTTTCTGCTGCATATCCGCAATAATAGAATTGAGGAAGTTTATTTTTGCCAGACTGGTTTCGGTATCGAGTTGCTAAAATTATATAAAGAGTTCATACAGCTATTATATTCCCTGTTCCGTCTTGGTTTTAAGCCAGACTCACCTCTGCTCCAGGACCGGCAAATGCGTTGCTGGAGTTTGAGCCATTGGTCTGTGCCCGCAGCGCTATAATCTCACGTGCCTCCTCCAGCTCGAGGGATTGCATTTGGCGGGTTAGCTGCTGGCATTCCATTTGCGACATCTGTTGGGATTCCTGGGCTTGGCGTAGGGCTGCCTCTAGTTCTGTGACACGATTCTGTAGCTGCTGTAGCTTTGAAGTCTTTTCTTTGGAAGCATCGTCCATTTCATCAATCACCTTTTGATACTCCGCCAGTTGAGCATCGAATTCGTTGCCTTTCTCCAGCAGCTGCTGCTTTTGCTGCACTGTTTGCTGTAGCTCTGCGTTGCCTGCTTGGAGTTGATGCAGTTGCTCCTCTGATTTGAGGAGTGCAGCCTGTGTGTCCTGCTCCCTTTGCTGCACTTGCTGCAATTGTTGCTGCAGTCCAGTATTGTTGCTTTGCTGGGACTCCAATTGGGCTTGGCTGTTTTGCAGCTGCTGCTCGGCTTCAGTGAGCATTGCCTGCTTTTGCTTAACTGCATCCTGCAGCTCTCCGTTGGCCTGTTGCAGCTGACGCAGTTGCTCGGCTGCTTCCACAGCTGTACCCTGTAAGCTAGCCTCACTGTGCTGCATTTGCTGTAGTTTCTCCTGCAGTTCCTTGTTGCTGCTCTGTTGTGCATCCAGCTGTTCGTGCGTTTCCCGCAACTCCTGTTTCATACCCTGCAATTTCTCTATCAGCCTGTTTGCATTCATGTCCGCCTCCATTTCGAAGAGCTCGAAGATGTGCGCCGTTTCACTCTTCTCGGCCTGCAGCACCTCCAGCACTGTGGACAACTCCGCATTGGTGGTGGATATGTTTGCATTGGCCACCTGAATGGCTTCCACGAGTGTCTTGAGGTCCGCTATTTTTTGTGCATCCTCGAGTGCCAGTTGCTCCTTGTGCTGCAGCTCTGTGTTCGTTATGTCCAGGCGTTCTTGCAGCTCTTTGATGGCCAGCTCATTGCCGCTGCTTTGTTGCTGTTGTTCGGCTTGTGCCGTGGCCAGTTGCTCTTGCAACTGCTTCACCTCCTCTTGCAGCTTTGCCTCACGTTTCTCTGCCTCCGCCTTGAGCTTCTCTCGCGCCGTTGTCTCGCTGACTTGGGCTTCACTCATGTTTGCCTGGCTTGCCTGCAGCTGCTGACGCGCCTCCTGCAACTCCCTTTCTAGCTGCAAACGCTCGGCGCTGCTCACATCCTTCTGACTACTGAGCTCCTTGTGAGATGTTGCCAATTGCTCCGTTAGTTGATTCAATTTGGTATTAAGTTCGCTGTTATCAACTCGCATGCTGCTAAGCTCCTGTTGCTGCTTCTCCTGCTGCTGTTCCAGCTGCACGCACTTGGCTGCCGATGCCTCCAGCTTGCGCATGGCATCGCTTAGTTCCAGCGCCTGTTTGGCGGCCAGCTCCTGCTCCGCTTTCAGTTTGCCATTGAGCTGTGCGCTCTGCTCGGTGCTGCCAGCCAGCTCCTGTGTCAGCAGCTCCACCTGAGCACACAGCGCATCCAGACGCTGCTGACCGGCTTGGAGCTGACGCTCCAGTGCAGCACGTTCCTCGTTGCTCTTTGTGGCAAGTTGCTCATTTGATTGCTGCTGCTCGACCAGCTGCTGCGAGAGTTTCAACAGCTCCGCATTGGAATCCGTGGAGCTGCTGTGCAGATTGGCCAGCTGCTGTTGCAACGTCTCATTCTGCTGCACCAGCGCCTGGCAGCGTGCCTCCAATTGCTCTCGCTGCCTGCCCGCATCGCCCAGCGCCAGTTCACGCTGTATGGCCAACTGCTCCTGCTCGCTGAGCTGCGTTTGCTTCAGCTCCGCCTCCGACTTGAGCTTGTCCAGGCTTTGTTGGCTCTCCTGGAGCTCACGCTCTAGCCTGGCATTAGTTTGCTGCAGCAGCTCATTGTCGCTAGCCAGCTCCAGGCGCTGTCCGCTGCTTTGACTCTCCAGCGTCGCATAGCTCTGCTGCTTGGCCAGCAGCTCCTCGTTTAGCTGCTTCAGCGTTGCCTGCAGCTGTGTGGCGCCCGTGCGCGCCGTCTGCAGCTCCGTTTGTAGCGTCTCATCATGTTGCTGCAGCGTCTCACATTTGGCCTGCAGTGCCTCATGCTGGCGTCGAATGTCGCCCAGTTCCAGTTCGCGTTGTGAGCAGCTATCCGCGCTGAGCTTCAGCTGTGCCTCCGCATGTGCTGCCTGCTGCTTGGTCGCCTCAAGTTCCTCGGCCTGCTGCTTTAGTGCCTCCTGTGTGGTCTGCACCAGCTGCTTGCTCGTCTCCAGCTCCGCCAGGCGTGTGCTTAAAGTGTCTTGTGCCTCTTTTTCCTTAGCTTGCAGCTGTGTGAGCTCTGCCTGCAACTTGGCGAGCTGTTGGGCGCCTGCCTCGCCGCTTGTAGTTGCCTGTTGTTGCAGTTGCTCCAACTGCAGTTGGGTGGCTTTCAACGTGGCTTCTGTTTCCGCTGTCTTGGCATGCGCTTGGGCCAGCTGCTCAGCTTGTTCAGCGCGTTCTTTGGCCTGGTTTTGCTGTAGGAGTTCTTGACTGGCTTTAAATTCATCGTGGACTTTAGTTTTTTCCACTAGCTGCTGCTGTAGTTGCTCGAGGGATGTGGTAAGCTCATTTAGCTTTAACTCCTTGTTAGCTGTCTCTGCCTGGCTGGCCTGCAGCTGTTCCTGTGTCGTCTGCTGCAGTGACTCCAGCTCCTTTTGCCTGCTAAGCAGCTGCTGCTCCAGAACTTCCTTAACGCCCTTCAGCTGCACATTCTCTGCCTGTTGTTGCTGTAGAAGCGTCTTACTATCGCCACTGGCCTGCAGTTGTTCCACAGACGTTTGCTGCAGGGTGCTCAGCTGCTGAGCCAGTTCCTGCTTCTCCTGGGCCACCGTTTCATGCGTTGCCTTCAGCTGAACATGCTCCGCCTGCAGCTTTTCCAGATGCGTCTTGCTTTCAACATTACTCGACTGTTGCACCTTGAGCATCTCATCCAGCGCCGAACTGTCCGCCTTCTGCACGTTGAGCTGCGTTGTAAGCTCGTCCAGCTGTTGGCTTAGCTCCTTGATCTGCTCGTCCCGCATGCGAATCTCTGTTTGAAGAATTTCGCATTCATCGGTGACATTGGCACGTTCGCTCTCCAGTGTGTCCGAGTTACTTTTCAACTTGTGCAGCTCGTCGCTGACTTGTTTGAGTTGCTCCGCTTTGGCCGCCAGCTGCTCTTTAAATTCAGCCTGGGCTTGCTGTGCCTGCTTCTCATTTTCCTCCTTGAGCAGCGCCAGTTCGCGGCGTAGATTCTCAATGCCGCACTCCGACAGCGAGAACTTCTCCAGGCTCTCATCCTTGGCCAACAGCTCCGCTTGCAGCGTGGTGTTCTGGTTCTGCAGGTAGTTGATGTTCTCACGCAAGCGCTGCTCCTCCTCCAGGGATTCGGCCAGGCGCGCCTCACTGAGCTTCTCCTGGACGCCCAACTTGTCCTGCAGTTGGGCAAGCTGCGACTGAGCGTTTGCCAAGGCCACATTGTCCTCCACAGGCGGCACGCTCTGTAAACTGGGCGAGGCTGTCGGGAAGGACATTATTTAATTCAAGCTCCCATGTAACATAAGTTTTCATTGGTTTACCTGAGACTAGCTGCGTGATTTTCTTTTCCAGATCATGAATCTTCTCCTTATAGACCTGAGATTGAGCCTGCGAGATAAATAATTGAAGTGATTTCAGATTAATTGGAACTCAGAGCAGATGTTGAGGGTATTTTTCAAAGGATGTGCATTGACTTGAGAGCTCAAACGTTGCTATAGCTTATTAAAATCTCCTAAGCGAATTTATTTGCTTATAAAAATATTCCTTTTGGATGGCATTGGGCTTAACAATTAAAAAGCATCAAACGTAATATATGTAACTTGTAATTAATTATTTAACAACCTTAAAAAAAGTATTGACAAAATTGAAAACAGACTTAAATTCGAATTCAATAAAATCCAAAAATTTAAATTCTCTTGCAACATAAAATGATTGGTATTGAGTCATTTGAAAATTTGTAACATTCGATCTATCTGATACTAAAAGACTAACTAAATTTACAATATCTGAAAAACTGAAAAGAAAACTAGCTGCTGAGCGAATTGAATGTAATGTTGACTTTACATTCCAAAGTTCAACTAAAAACCTATAATTTTAAAAATTAGCTTTCATCTCGAATGTTCTAAATATTTAAAAGTATATTTTGTACTTATTGAACATTATCAGCAAATGAACTAACATGTTTGCTTGAAATAAATGTGTTTTTCTATCAAAACTAATAAAATGCTATTTTTGTGATAAGGCGATTCTGGCTAATCGCTAAAATAATATATAAAGAGCAGATGTTTATACTACTGCAAGACTATTTACGATATGCAAGTCATAAGTCAATAAAATGAGTAATCAATTAACATGAGTAATCAACTATTTGGCATTTGTTTGCTAATTCCAATTAAAAACTTCATGAAGAGTTATTTTATCTTTTAAATTCATTTTATTTCGTTCTGTAAATGCCCTAATTCTTTCTTTATCATGACTAAAAAGTTCTACTAATTATGCGTAAGACAATTTTTAATACAATTTAAAAACATACTATAATCTTTTTTAGCCTTAACAGCGTGTGGATAGAGCTAAAATCTTGGTTGAATTCTATTTTTGAAAACTTCTATATATCTTTAGTTTAAATTCTTGCAAATAAACTTCCCCCAATACGTTGCTGTCCTTATTAGATTCGATTGTAGTTTCTTGTAGATTTTTAAATATTTTCCATATATCTATGTATTATACTATTATATTTTTTGATTCGAGGCAACCTTCGTAAGTAAATAAATAAATTAACAATTCTATTTGTTTATAGGTACAATAGAGATCCGAAATATTTGAAAGACCATATTTATTTACTAAAAATATCAAAACTATTATCGATTAATTTAACGACAAAAACCTTCCGTAGGAAAGTCATTTTCGAAGTCTCTACATTTACATAAAAGTGAATGTGTGTTTATTAATTCGAACTAAAATTATCTTCGCACTTAAATTATGAAACGATTGTTATAAAATGTTAGCTATATATCAGGTGTTGAAGCCGGATGGGAAGTGGTATGCCATACCTACATAAATCATCTGCAATACAGTGAAAGTGTATAATAAAAACCTTATAGCATTTCCTACGGAAAAGAATTAAATTGATGCAATTTTGCTAAGTTTCATATAAAAACTCATTGCTTGAAAATAAAAGCAATCAAAAATATGGCAAGGAATACTTAGATAAAAGTTGTTCAATAATATCCTTCTTTCGATGTGCCTTTATTATTCAATCCAAATACTTTCAACTATACCCCTCCTTAAAGGTATGCTCTTTAAGGTAATTCTAGCTACCCTTAGTCAATGCACATCTCCATTTAAGGGATACTACTCTTACATTCATTTCATCGCCACAGAACTGAGCCTCATCAATGGAGAATTGCAATTCCTCGGATTTCTTGCGCTCGTCGCCCAATTGCGACTCCAAATGCACAACTCTTGCTTTTAGCTGAGGGAGAGTAGAGCGGAGAGCAGGGGAAACAGCAACATTAGAAACAATATGCCAAGACAATAGAAATAAAACAACATTTTAGTGGCAAAATGCTTTGCAATAATATTTGTATATCGTATATTTGATATCGTTAATGTAGTGTTTTTTTTTTGTATTATATCGTAAATAAGTATGTATATTTATATCGTAGTTCGTACAACTAAACCAACAGCAAGAAAATTCGCTTTCATAAAATTAATTTTATACAGGTTTTCCAAATTCCATTTTAAAGTGTATATATATTTATATATATATATATTATATATGCATATTCTTCATATCTTTTCATTTCAATGGCCAAATTCAATTTAGGCTTCTCATTTGTGGCTCTTATTTTGTTGTGATTGTTGTGAATAGAATATATCGTATATATTATTTGGTTGTTTCAGCTTAAAACGCTGTGCACACTTCCGCTTAAACTTCAATTTCAGTTTCAGTTTCTTTCCCCATCGGTTGCAGCGACAAAAAAATCAATAAATCATTTTGCAAAACAACTTTGAGCACTCGGTAACATCCTCTACTTGATGCGCAGCGGCGTCAGGACACTGTGCAGGATACAGTGCCTCTCATGCTTGCCCGACCAGCCACGGAACTCGCGTCGCAGATCGGATAGACGTATGCTATGGCGGGCTATCAGGCGCCTCCAGCGATCGGCCTCGATCAGCAGTTGCTATAAAAATTGAACAGGTACATACAGTGGTGCGAAAAAGTCGTTGGACAGTTTAAGAAATTTTTTTTGTTTGTTTTGGTTTTGCGTTAAAAAGAGGCGGCAAGGGATTAGAACTGTGGTGGTTGATTGGTTGGTTGGTGGGTTGGTGGGTTGTGAAATGTTGCCAATTGAAAGAACACAACTTAAAGTGCGCACGATATTTATAGAGGAAGTGAAAGAGATATAGCCACGCTTAGAACATAACTCAGTTTATTCAATAAAACCAAATAAATGAAAGAAACACAGATAAACAGAAAATAACTAAACAAAAGCATAAAGCAAATACAACACGAAACTCTGACTCATCAGATACTGTCAGACCCCCAAAAATAATAAACATAATAACAATAATAATAAAAACATTGCCCGTCAAGCTGTCTATATACGCGTGCAATTGTGCTAAAATTTACTGCAAATATTGTAGATATATGTTGTATATATATATTTTGGGTGTATTTTTGGGACTTGTGTGTATTGTATTCCGAATGGTATTAATGCCCTAACATATAGTATGATGATAGAAATGTGCCGTCAGATGAGGTCAGAAGTTAATTTAAATCAAATCTTTTGTAGCATCTAACAAAGTTAAGCCTCAGCTTTAAATGATATTATTTAACTAACACCGGGGAAGTTATTATCTGATTGTTATAAATATCTTAAATGCAGTTTTATTTATAGTTAAATTTGATAATACTTGTGTTATTTTAAATAAACGATAGAGTTTTGAATAGTTAGAACTGTTTAAAACAAAAACTAAAATCATATTGATTTTCTCTGTTTTTTAAAGGAATTTTGAGCTATAGCTTAAATAATGTATATTGATTTTTAAGTTGTCTCTTTTTTTATATTTTAAGGAATTTTGGAGTTATAATTCAAATAATGTATATTATTGTATTAGGAAAACTGGCTTTGTATTAAAGAGTTTATAGAAAACTATTTTAAGTGATAATTTTCTTCGAGTTAGCCCTAGAAAAAGCCTATACCTTAGAGAATATTAGAAATAGTATTCAATTAGCAAGCAATTTAGTTAACAGCATGTCAATAACTATTATTAACACCATGTCAAAAACTAATAGATTTCGCCCACAACATGTACAGAATTTCAATTATTTTTGTAGTACATATAAACGAACAGATTGTTAAGCTCGTTAGAGCCCAGTTAAGACGATGAACCCTCCAGAGCCTTGGCCGACTAAAAGAAGTTAGAAAATTGACTACGCCTAGTTAAACTTATTAAATTTGTACTTTTCTTTCGGTGTATGCAGTTAGCGCCTTTTTTCTCTGCTTTTGGCCAATTAAATGTAATTTGTGTAAATCATTTCAAGTGACAGACAATTTTGAAGACATGACGGAGTGTTTTAAAAAAAAAACCCGAATATTACATTAAAACCAACCAAAAAAAATAGAAGAAAAATGAACGTGCGCAAATTAAGTGTGTAAAATTAACAAACAACAAGACAATGAAAGGCAAAAATTATAAAATAAAAAACAAATAGAAAATGGTATAACTGTGAAATAAAGAAATGTTAAGCCGGACAAAGAAAACCAACCAAGTGAGGAAAAACACATTTTTTGATAATGTCTGCAAGGGTGACTGAGTGTGTGTGTGTGTGTGTGTGTGTGTGTGAGGGGGGGGTTTTATGGGTGTCTTTGCACTTTTTGAAATTGCAACAACAGCTGTAGAAAACCATAATACAAGAAAAAAATCCAAAAAAAATCAAAGCTGAGCTGAATAAACATTATTGAGCTTCAGTTTCTTCTCTGGTCTTTAGCCAACTGGAAATAATTTCTTTTTATCGCAAAACCAAACTTTCTTTGGTTTATCGGAACGCGATTGTTGTTGCTGTTGTAGTTGTTGTTGTTGTTGCTGTTGTAGTGGTTGTCTTGTTGTTGCCGCTGTGGTTGTGGCCAGCTTCATTGCTGTGGTTGGGCTGATCGTGGTGCGGCTGCTGCTGTGGCTTGTGGGCCGCATACGAAAGGGCCGGCTGCGATCCGCATAGGGCAGCGGCATGTACATTGTATCGGTGAAGATAATTACCTCATTGATGTTCTTTTGCAGCTGCAGCGCCTGGTTCTGTGCATCCTCGCGATCCAGTTCACGTTCCACCATCAGCTGCTCCACATGCTGTTGCTTCTCGCGCAGCAGGTCCTGCGAGAGAGAGATAGAAAGAGAGTGTGTGTGTGTGGCACAGCAAACGCATGAGTTACAACTGTATGCCCAAAGAGAGATACACAAAAGAGAGGCAGGTGTGTGTTTATGTATGTGTGTATAGCAGTGTGTGTTGTATATGTACAGGGTGCAGGCAGGATTGAGATTGAGAGCAAAAACCGTTGACAACCCAACAATAAATAATAACCAAAAAAAATATAAAAACCAGACACAATTTCGGTGCGCATGCGTAACATATATCATATATATAATATCATATCAAGGAACAACAAAAAAATAAACACAAAAGCGTGCACGAAAAGTGGAAATTTGTATAAACATTTTATTATGTAAAAAGGAGTAAATGTCAAAATAATAATAAGAGGGAAACATAGCATAACGTATACATATATATATACATAAAGACACAGATAATATAAGATAGGCCAAAATTGGGTGCAAAACTGTATATAGTATATGCATATATATTTTATAAGTAATTTTGTACATCAGTTTGGGGGGGTATAGTATTTTAGTTAGGGCTCATTTGTGGCATAGTATGGTAGTGTGTGGCAAGTTAGTTGGGTGTTAGTTGCACGCTTAAAGGCTAGATTAGCTGATTGATTAGTCAATATACACACAAACACACGCACAAGCGACTTTAACACAGCGGGTACAGTAGACGTGCATGTTAACTAACAGCGCGCTAACAGTTCGATATTTTTGCATACCTGCATGGAATATTGACTTTTTGGCGTCGACGCAATTGACCTTAAGGGCGTGCTCGATTTGCGCTGCTTGGGAGGGGAGGATTAGAATTAGAATTTTGTAACGCGTTAGTATAATAACAGAGCACGGTTAACGGTTAACATTAACAGTATTAAGTAGATAACAGCAGAACTGTAACAGATACAACTGGCAACTGATAACTGATAACTGGTAACGTATAACAGATAACTAAGTGTGGAGTGTTGCTTTGCTTTTGGTGCTGTTGTTGCCTGTTGGCTTATATCCGGCTTATACCTGAGCATTCATGCGCATGCGCGACGTATTTGTGGTGGCAATGCTGTTCATGGTGCCAATCGAGGTCAGGGACTCGCGGGAACCCGTGCGCGAAAGACGCGTCTTCTTTGTGGATGGCGATAGCGACACCTTGGCAATCGGCACAAAGACACCATACTTCGGTTTGCACTCAAAGTATCTGAAAAGTGTAAGAAAAATTGATTGGATTTCGATTAGAAATATAAATTGCAACTAATTTGAATATAATATAATAAATTTGTGATTGATTGATATGATGGAGAGTCAGGTTAAACGCTAGACTACAAAATTTAAAACAAAATAAAATAATTTTATATTTGTGGGATTCTCTTAAGAGTTTTGATATTAAGACTGTATTTGAATAAATTAAAATAAATATGCAATAATTTGATAATTTGTTAAGTATTTCACATAGTTGTTAAATTAAATGATTTTCTAAAATTAATTTCCCTAAAAGTATAACGATTGGGAGCAAAGGAGCTTAGAAATTGAATCTCTTCGCATTGAAATCAATCTTGAATCAAAGGTAAGTCAATTCAAGCCACAATATTTTGTCAAAAGTAAAAAAGGGAATAGGGAAATTCACTTTAAACAATCACAATGATTTAAGTTTTAAGCTATGATCAGTTCTCTCTTAAAATATATGAAAAACAAAGAAAATATCAATAGAAATGTGTTTTAAATGCAATTAAAATGTAGCGATAAGTTTTAGATTGAATTCTAAAGTATATCAACAGCTTTATAATATTGCCCACCTTATGCCATCAACGGCGCCATCGTTCTTGCCGCTGTTCTCGTCCAGCTCGACGCCACACCAGTTGCCAGGTGCAAACTGTGTCTCGCCCAGGTAGCGCAAGATGCCCGGCCGGCTGCCAAAGCCCGAGGAGACAATCACGCGATCGCCCACCGTCAGGCCATTCTCTGCAAGGATTGGAAAGAGCGGGCGGGTTAAGGATGACAACAGATAGAGAGTCCGACTGGTGGGGGGGTATACTTACTGCCCGTGCCGGGACTGCGCAGCATGGAGCTGCGCACGCTGGCCGTTGGGGACACTGTGCGGGAACGTTCCGGCGAGTTCTTGGCCAGTGGCGATGTGGGCGTCATGGCGCCAGATAGCGGATATGTCGTGAGACGTGTGAGGCGCGAAAAGATGCCGCGCTTTGGCTCACACTGAAAGTAACGCTTGCCCGAGACGCAGCCATCGTTTTTGCCTGCAACAGATGAAGGTCAATAGTTGAATTTGTATATATATATATATAGTATATAATTATTGGCTGCTGTCATCTATCATCTGACATCTGTCACTTACCATTTGGTTCATCGAGCACAATGCCCGCCCAGTCCCCGGGCGCAAAGTGTGTCTCGCCAATGTAGGCTATCTGGCCAGAACGCAGTCCGCCCACCCACACACGTTGGCCAATTATAAACTGCTCTGTGTTGGCTGTCAGCACGGTGCTGTTGTGATCTGTGCGGAGGAGGCGGAGTGTAAAGGGTATAGATGAGTTAAAGTTTATTCTATGCCATCATCAAATAGTAATCAACAATTTACAATCATCTTGAAATGTTTTGGCTGCGTTTCGTTAAGTTCTCAATTCACAATTTGTGCAGTCAAACTGCGCATAAATTCTATATAAGTCGATTTATATATATATGTATGTATATATACTATAGAATATGATGTCATATGCAAATTGTTCTAGTGCAATTTGCATACATGTCGGTCGCACTCAATGAAAACCATTTGAAGCTGTCATATAAAAATTACTTAAACCCGATCCCCCGCAGAGTTGATTTATAAAACGGATATTGGCTATTACTTGACAGATCTGCACTTGACAGATAGTTTTCAAGCCTGTCGGTGTAAGTATTATAGTTCTCTGATTTCCCGTGACTTCATTGAGAGACAACGCCTTAAAAAATACAATTTTGATTAAACAAATTACTCGCTGATATTTGATAAATGACTTTTAAATGGAGATATCCATTAGGTGGAAAATTACATTCAAAATTGCATCGCAATTTGCTATTGTTCAGTTTATTTGGCTTTTATGTGTATTCAGTTTGTTTGCAACTGCTGCAACGTCAACAACTTCGCCCACATTTAAAATGGTAATTTACTTAATTTTTCATCATTATTTTTTTCAATTTTTGCCGCCGAGCTACGCAAGACGCTATTTATTTTTGTATTTTTTGGCCGCCTGCATAAAGGTGTCAAGTTTGGCATTAAATCGGCATGAATATATACTTATGCATATGCATTAGCTAATTATATATAAATATATGTGGGCATCTGCTAAATCATATGCGCTATTGTGTTTTTCTTAGATATATTTATTTAAATTAACTTTTTATTTTAAGTTTCTGTTTCCATCAAAATCTACTCATATTAAATCCGTCTATATAAAATGAATAAATAATCCTTTCAATTTACAATGCATTTTATTCGGATGCGGCTCACAAAAGATTAGATTATTAAAATGCTCTCGCGTTTAAAAAGTAGAAGCAATGCAGCCTGTAAAACGTTTACGAATCCCGCGCAAAGGGGAATAGACGAATCTTATGCTCTCGAGAGAGCAAGGGCAGCACTTACTTCTACTTATTTGTATATATATATATGTACATATGTATGATTCATTAAAATGGAACTATGTATCTTTATCAATTGAAATTGCATGGAAATCCCCAATTGTAATAACTATATAGCACATTATTTTATTATTTTTTCTTAGAATATTGTTGATATGTTTTTCTATTACAGCATGATTCCAATAAATGATCTTTTCTAATTACAATTAATTTTATAGGAATGCGGCTCATAAAAGATTGGATAATTAAAATGCTCTCGCGCTCAAATAGTAGAAGCAATGCATCCTATAAAACGTTTACGAATGCCGCGCAAAGGGGAATAGACGAATCTTATGCTCTCGAGAGAGCAAGGGCAGCACTGCAACTTATTTATATACATATGCATGTATGATTCACTTAAATGGAACCATGTATCTTTATCAATTGAAATTGCATGGAAGTCCCCAGTTGTAATAACTATATAGCACATCTTTTTATTATTTATTCTTAGAATATTGTTGATATGTTTTTCTATTACAGCATGATTCCAATAAATGATCTATTCTAATTACAATTCATTTTATAGGAATG